>NTHP01000022.1:2321444-2383531 GCA_003416845.1 Oplegnathus fasciatus
TTGCCCCCCAAAATGTGGCGAAGATTTGGATGGATTTCTCTGCCAGAATGGCACACAGCTCTCCCTTGTTGGGTTAAGATTGAGGCTAATGCAGTTGGATCTGTATGTTATGCTGTCTAGCGGGGTCAGAGCATATTAAATAGGTCATGGTGTTGGGACAGACGCTGTGTGCTATGTAGGACAGCGTGGGGGACAGGGGGCTCATACAGGGCTGAGGTGTGAGGGAGGCACCCTGGGGACACAAAGGCCTCCTGTAGATCCTGTTGGTGGGGATGATGCGTGCTGCTGTGCTGTGTTTGGGAGCATCCTCCCTTTGTTCTATTCCTGTCCTCTTATCTCTTTTCTGTAGCTCTGTCTCTGTTTTGTCTCCCACTTTCTGTCTGTCTCTCTTCTTCTGCTCTACTGACACACTAATACCAATGGGTGAGTCAAACAGCAGTGGGCGTACGCCTGGCTTGCTAATTTCAAAGACAACATTTTCTCACACTGATAGTGATAAACCAATTTTTAAGCATATGATCAGACAGATGGGTCTCACACAGCCCAGCTTTTAAATCCCAAAGAATCACAGTCGGTGAGCGCAAGTAGGAGTTCATCAATGGACACCCGTACAGGTCACCTGTAGATGGAAACACTGTCTCATCAGACTCCATCCTGGGTTGAATCTGTGACCTCTCAGTTAAGGACGGTCCACCTAACTGTCACCACTGCTGCCATCTGCCATGTCGTAGCAGCTTTTCCCCCTAGTTACTGGGCTTCCACCCCCCCACCGTCATCTCCAGCCATCCCCAAAGACCTCCATTCTGTTTCCCTGTTTCACCCTCCCACCTCAACAACCCCTGGAGAACGGCTGCATTAAGTGTTTGGATGAAACGGAGTGAAAAGTAGGGCAGCTCCTCAGCAGATTTGGGAGGACATTTTCATCAGCATGAGGCTAATTCATTTAGCAGAGCCACTCATCCAGAGAGACCCTCAGATTGCTCCAGCAGTTAGCCAGTGTGGGTAGAAATCCAGCGGCGGTGGGAAATAGGCTTGTTAAATTGAAATGGTACAATTTTCGTAGAATCTCATATCAGGAAATAGTCAGATGTCATACTCGTTTTTGGGTTCTAGTGTGCGTAAAACATCTGGGCCGTGTTATTCGTGTTATTTGAGCTGCTCTCATGAATCAGGCCTCATCCTGCCAAAAGCCATTTTGTTTTTATAAGAAAAAAGCTTGGGCCCCTCATTCCAGCTGTGTAATACAATTTTGGCTTGACATTCACTGCTCCAGGTGCATGAGTGTGAATGTGGAAGTTGTATCGATACTCTTTCCAAACATCTCCCACTCCTGTCGAGGTCTCCTCTTGCTGCAGGCCTCCGCAGTGATCCATCAATGGTTGCCAGGTCACAATTTGATCTATTTTACACTCATCCTGTATCTATGATATCACAGCACCTTGAAGCAATAACCTTTCACTTCTATGCTACAGAAGAGAATTGAACATTTCAGAGTTAAGGCTGGTGGTGGGAGAGTGCCTGAGGAGCCAGCTTAGTTCCAGTACTGCAGAAATAGCAGGCAGTCCAAGCTGTCTGGTTGAACAGGCAGCTCTTTGTGTTTGTCGTTTGAAAACTAAAAAGACTGGGTAATATGAGCAACCGACACACAGGCCTGCCCTACACTTCCGCTTAAAGAAGGAGGATATTTGCCTCCTCTTTCTTTTGTATGACAAACAGGTTTGACAAAGGGGCGGTTTATGTGTGAACCTGATTGTTTTGACAAGAGATACTGCATGCACTGGAAGGAGCAGGATTGTGATTGGGTGCAGGGCGCCTCAGGCTATATGTCAGGCCAGTGAATCCATATGCAGTGGCTCGCTCATCAGAGTCCTGGACAGAGCAGAGGTAGGACATGACAAAGTGTGCTTTTTTCTCTGCAAACAAAGACTCCTGTGTTCAAGAAGGACAGATGCCAGAGAGGGGGAGAGATTGAGATGAGGACAGAGGCTGAAATACCCCAGGCATGCTTGTAGAAAGAAGCGTGGCATTCTCTGGTTACACACATATACATTATGTATGTGCAGTATAATTATAGGCACAATAATAATAAAACTACAATTTGTATGCACATGTACAAACAAGACTACAGTTTACAGCCATGCTAGCAGCTCGTTGAAGCTGTACTTAGGCACAGCAGTGTTTCGAGGTGAATGCTAATGCTAGCATGGTAACATGCTGTTATTTAGCAGGTATATTGAGTACCATGTTTATCATCTTAGTTTAGCGTGTTAGCATGCTAGCATTTGGCACAAAACATGATGTGAATCATAAACCAAATTATTGGACAAATTGGAATTTCGACCACATGATGGTGTTACAGGAAAAGTCAGGGGAAGTTATTAGGATTCATCCTCGGGGGAACATGAATGTCTGTGCGAAATTACTATCCATTGCAGAATGGCAGTCCATCCCTTGGTCATTGAGATAGTTCAGTTTGGGCCAAAATGGTGGACCAACAGATTGCCATTGCCATCCCTAGAGCCACACCGCTAGCGTGACTAAAAACAAATGCAGTTTCTGTGTTGCACATTGTGGTGAAGCCACATCCTAGTAATGAATGAAGGTGTCACACCACCTGCTGTTTCGCCCTCAGAAACAAGTTTGACTAGTTGATTGAGTGTGAGGTCACAGTGACAACAGCAAGTAACTGATAATGTAGATTTGTAATTGGATAACTTAAATCCAACTGGTTTGAACGAGGAATTGTCCTGCTGAATGGGTTTTTGTTTGTCTAAGTAATCTGTTACTCAGCCTGGCCATACTTAATCACCCCAAACCCTCTCTTCAGTCCCACCTGACAGTCATGTGTCGAGGAGCATCAGTGTGTGGTGAACTCGAGATGCATTAGTCAGCTGTAAAGGTGCTTATCTTGCAATGTGTAACCATTACGTGGTGATGTAGAAATGCTAAGCAGGATTGAGCCTTAAGTCTGCTTGAGGTAGCTGTGATCTGTTTATTTGCCTGAAACTAGCAGTTTCACATTTGTTAAGGATTAGTGCAGCTTTGTACAGCCCATAGTGCTTGTTGTACAACACTTATAGTATTAGGCTTTATCAGCTTACACCTCTTATCATTACACTGGTGTTGTGCTATGATCAACTCGCAAGATGTTGTGGCTTGTTAGACCACCACAAAACTGCAGTGCCATTACACTTGAAGCGACACTTCTGTTCTAAAAATGCTGCTCTGAAATATATTTAAATTCTCTCTTCGCTGCTTTCCTCAGTTTCCTCTATATGGAACGTCTTGAGGTTTCCTGCAATAGTTAAAACTTGCTTACTTGAGCCATATTTATTCTGTTTCACTTCCTCAAATCTACAACTGAGTTCTATGCTCGACAGTTTCTGACTGATGTGTCAATAGTTCACTGACTGTGATGCTGAGTCTCTATCAGAAAAATAGTAATTTATTGTAAAAAATAGGGGACAATGTCTGGAAAAGGGATTTCCTGAGCCTTGTGTGACATTATCACTGACCTACATTAGATGTGCACGCTCCACTTCTTTCGCACACATTAATAACTGTTATCTGAATTTTGTCATCTGTGTCATCTGTGTGCTATACTATGAACAAACAGGATTAAATTCTGGCTCCTAAACCATAACAGACGTGCCAAATAAGAGCATTACATACACACCCAGATGGTCTCACAGTGGCAATAGCAGAAAAGCTGAATAGAGCAGAGGCAAGGACTCACTATGTAGAACTACTGCATATGAAGAGCAAATTCAGAAACATGAAAAAAACACCAAAACATTCCTAACATTTTATTCACCAGCCGCTTTCTAGAGACACGAGGAAGCAGCAAAGCCACTAGACGCAGCTGTAGTCCACCAGGCACAGCGACATCAGCAGATCAGGTTTAAAAAACAACCCTCCAGTTTAATCCAATTATCCAAACCATTTATTTGAGAGTGAAAATAAAATGTTTGCTGTAAATGTCTATTGTACTACAGAGCTACCTAGCAGTTCATCTTTGCCCAAATGTAAGCCGCCTGTAGTTGTGCACACGCGTTGTATTTGCAATGCAACTGTTGATTTTAATGGATGGTTGCACTGCAACTTAAGAAAAACACATGTAAATAGGCAAAACACAGGCAAATTAAGAAAACATCCTCACCAATGTGAAATACATGTATTTAGAAAAAACACTGCAAAGTGAGAAAACACAACCAAATACAAAAATGCTGCAAGTAGCACAGACGACAGCGGAAACCGTTTCCAGGGGACAGTAAAAAGTGTTCTCTTGTTGTCTCATTTTCCAACCCCACTTATGGATAGTCGACTTCAATAACTTCATTAATCACAAACTGTGGCAACAACATGCGTGTCCCAGTCGTGTTCCTAATTTTAACCTTCATTTTACCTTCAAATAGGTGGTTTTAACAAGCAAACCAGTCTCTATAAAGAATCTGGTGCTTTAAAATAAAATCCTGTATCATAACCAAGAGGAATGAGAGCCAAAACTAGAAAATAGTGTCCAAATTGAAACTTTGAAGCTCTCATTTGTAATGCTTAAAACTGGAATTGTACGCCATGTTTGACCTTTTCAGGATGACTCGTTTTGCTAATTGGACACATTTTGACATTAAAGATCAAATGCTCCATATCTAATACAGTATCTGATCTTTCTTTCTCCTCCTTGTAGGACCGGAGTACCGAGGGCAGTTTTCTGAGCATCCCTGTGTCAATGCGTCGGGGTTCTTCAGAGAACAATCTGGACCTGGATCTGAGCGATGGAGGTCCTGGTCCTGCACTGGGCTTTGAGGTCCAGCGTAGTCGTTCGTGCTTGGACAACCTCCAGCAGAAGATACTGAAAGTCACAGAGCAGCTGAAGATAGAGCAGACGGCGCGGGACGAGAACGTAGCCGAGTACCTGAAGCTGGTGAACAGCGCTGACAAGCAGCAAGTAGGACGCATCAAGCAGGTGTTTGAGAAGAAGAACCAGAAGTCTGCTCAAAACATTGCCCAGATGCAAAAGAAGCTGGAGCAGTACCATCGAAAGATGAAAGACAGTGAAAGCCACCACAGCCCATCCCCTCGCCCATCCACCGTCAAACACAGCACCATACCCAGGGAGTCTCCCAGAGAGCTGCTGAGGGATATGACTGGCAGCGGCCGACACCCGACCATGGACAAGATCAAGACCATTGGACCAGGTGTTTCCCTCTCCCCTCCTTTCTTCTTCAGCAAGCCCCGAGAGTTCGCCAACCTTATCAGGAACAAATTTGGCAGTGCTGACAACATCGCCCACCTCAAGACCACTCTGGATGCTTCCTCACCGCTGCCCACTGACAGTGCAGGAAAGGGGCTGAGTAGCAGCACCTCTATGGTGGGCAAGCCCAAGTATCCCAGTGATGATGAGTGCTCCTCAGGGAGTGCTTCCATTTCAGCAGACAGTAACGGGAACCCAGCGGGGGGAGGGGTGTTAGTGGGGCAGGCCCAGGGTCAGGGTCAGGGCCAGGGCCAGCAGACCGAGGGAGATGGTCAGAGCAGACTGGCCCTGAGCCTCGAGGAGATGAGGGAGATCAAAGATGCTCAGAGCCAGCTGGAGGAGGATATGGAGGAGCTGAAGTCTCAGTTCAAGAGAGAGTATGGCATCATCAGCCAAACACTGCAGGAGGAGAGATACAGGTACGTTTGTATTATTATTTCATCGTTCTCACATAATACAGCACCAGGCTTAATGTCTAATGCTATGTCAGTTCTCAGCTTGAGAACAGACATAACTGCTATTCATCTAACAGCACTTAGAGAATTTGGACATAAGAATTTACTGAATGGTAGATGTAATTCATCATATAAACGTACGCATTTAATTTACAGTATGTTCAAATCTGCCTGTAAATGATCATTTTTAACTAATATTTCTGTATCCTCCTGTATCGTCTGCCAGGTATGAGCGTTTGGAAGACCAACTAAACGACCTGACGGAGCTTCACCAACATGAGATGACTGATCTGAAGCAGGAACTGGCCAGCATCGAGGAGAGGGTGGCCTACCAGGCTCATGAAAGGGCCAGGGACATACAGGTATGTAATTGTGAATCTGTTATGTAGTGATGCTTGACCTGGAAACCGCAGACCGTGTGGCTTACCTGTGGGTATCAGCAGGCAGGTCAGATAGGAGTGAGTAAATTCAAATGCATTATTTTAGATTAAAAATAAAACTAAGGCTGTTGTCATCGGTCCAAGTGATGAGGCCATTACCATATATAGGTGAATGTATTAGTTAATGGTTCCTTTCATCAACAAAATCGAAATCTGTTTCGTCATTTGACATTTATGACTATACAAATCTCTGTTCTTGTGTCTCTCTGCTGATACATAATTAATCTTTTGGGGGAATCTGGATAATTGCGGATTAAAAGGTCAGCAAAATGCCTTTCAGCCACTTTGGGAAACATTCAGACTCACAAAGTCTCTCTCCGTCTTTCTCAGGAGGCTCTAGAGTCGTGTCAGACGCGAGTCTCCAAGCTGGAGCTGCAGCAGCAGCAGCAGCAGCAAACGGTCCAGCTCGAGAGCCGTGACGCCCGAGTCTTGCTGGGGAAGAGCATCAACATCATGCTGGCCATCATCACCGTCATCCTGGTGTGCGTGTCCACTGCTGCCAAGTTTGCCGCTCCGCTGATGAGGAGCCGGCACCATGTGGTGGCTACCTTCCTGGGAGTTTGCTTTTTGACCATATTCTGGAAGAACTGGGACCGTTTACAGTATGCCATAGACAGGTTGCTGGTGCCTGCCTGATAGTGAAGACTGTACACTTAAAACAACGGTAACATGGACGCTGTCGGTTGTCAGGATAGGACTGTCTAAGAGGATTGGTTGTACAATCGTCAGAAGACACGATTGCCATGCATTCACAGAGGTCACTCAGACTGAAATTGAATATTGGTGATTTTTTTTCTTGTCTAGAACTTGAATGTGTGTTCCTAACAATTTTCTTACAATTTAACCTTTAAATATAATATTTCTATAACTGTAAATTTTGTTACTTCCCCAAGGGTTGCTATGGAATCATCACAAGACATGAATAGTCAATTCGAGGATGAAGAAGGGTGAAGAGAAGTGCATTATCACTACAATGCAGCAACATGGGACTCACTCTTTCCCACAGTTCTTGGGGAAATAATCAATAGATGAGGTCAAATTTGGCAAATGATTATTCTTTCTCATTTTTGCTTCAGCTCAACTTTAATATCTCTCAGACTGTTGCAAGCATGCACATACAAACAAAACCTCAGGCTATGAAATGCTAAAGGTGCTGGTTGGCGGATTTTGTTACCTTTGCACAGAGACAGGCTGGCTGTTTCACCCAGTTTTAGTCTTTACGCTAATCTAAGCCAACTGGCTACTGGTTGTAGCTTCATATTTAGCATACAGACATGAGAGTGGTATCAATCTTCTAATCTAACTCTCAGAATAAAAAATGAATGCGCATATTTCCCAAAATGTTCCCATTCCTTTTAATGAAGAATCTCCAGACTACAGCACAGAGGCAATGGACATCCTGTTTATTTTATGTGTTTATTTTCTTTATTCTTTATTGCCTTATCTGCTCTGTGTGGTCAGTCATGTCTTAAAGTTTCTCTGTTTACTGTTCCTGATGTTTAAAGTGCAATATATTTGATTTCTAAGAGCACTGTTTTTAAAATGTCTCTTTTAGGAGTGAACGTTTTACGTCAATGTTTTACAGTCACGGGTGTTGATGCTGTAGGGGGTGGGCGGTTGGGTGAGGAAGTGTCATTAACATTGGCATGAGAGATCCATAACCACTGAAGCCACTGCTGGGCTCTGATAAGACCAGCTGTCTCCTCTCTCAAGGGCCAAAAATCAATCCCACTGCATTACCGCGCTGGTAGCGTCGTAATATCAACACACGCCAGCTCTCCAGTGTGGGCACACATGCGCACGTACCCAGACAACACAAAAACCGAGTCGGTCACTTGGCTCTCTTTATGTCTTATGGGTCTGATGTTTGTCTTTTATTGATAATGTGATTGAGAAGCAATGGTTATACTGTGATACAAGGCCTTTTTCTGAGGAAGAATGCAATTCCCTTTTTTTTAAAGAAGCAACATACAGCCTTCAGTAGTCCAATGATGACAGAGGAGCACATTACAGGCTCTAAGTCATGAACTACGAGCCTATTTTTTTGGACTGACTAATGTATTATTTCATGTTTGTCTTACAAACATTGCCTATGAGGATCTCACATTAAGCTACAGACCACTTTTTAATGTTTGTCTGCCATAATAACATGTTTATGTTGATATTTGTTGTCGTCTCTCTGTTGTTCTAATGACTGTATCATATTTTTTTTTTGTTCTTGTTTTGACATATTTGAGGAAGTTTGACCTGCAGAACTACAGATCTGGTTTACATTCTCTTTTCATCTCCGGTGCACTATGTGATCAATCAGTTGTATTTTCATGCATTACGTGCCTTTGTCTGACAATTTCTGTTAAATTAAACAAGCCTTTTTAATCAACTTGCGGCTGACGTTTGGAATTGGGAGTGGTTTGGTATTTGTTGTTGTATTTTGTAATGTGAGTGGGTTTTTCGTACATGTTCCAGTAGTGAGACTGTGTTTCAGTAGTGTGGACAACAGTCAGGAAATCGTCGATTACTTCAATGTGCCACTGGTGTAAAAAAGGAAACTGAGATGAAAATTTGTTAACTCACTGTAACTTCCCGAAAGTAACCTATTTACATTTGCAGAAGATAGATGAGTTCACTCTTCATTAATACAACTTTCTTTGTAATTATCTTCTTTATTTTCCTTTGGGACATTTGCTCCAGAAGAATAAACCCTTAGAAAAAGTTAATAAGCATAGAGTTTCTAATAAGTTACACTCTATTGATATGAATACCACAAATATTTGCTGTTCTCTTACTACTAAATACTCTCTCCTTCACCACCACTAGGGGTCGTAGGTGCTGCGCTGTTGACACAACAGAGATCAGGAAAACATATTGGAAGGCTGCAGCATCTTATACAGCCCTCATGGTACCAACCAGATTTTATGCATGTTTTATATCTAAATTATTCATTCCCATTCTGTCAAAATCAATGCCACCACTTCACACAAACATTAAGACGACAACATCACAGAAGACAGAGACAACACTTTCCTGCGGCAGTAATATCACGAGCAATATGGAAGAGTAGCGCCCCCTGCTGTTGTAACAAATGCACATTGAAACTACAGTTTTTCTACACATTTCTACAGTTTTCTTGACTGCACAGCTCCATTTCAGTATATTCTGTATATTTCCATTAACATCAAATCTAGGTCATACTGTAGTCCATGCTGTGAATGGGAATGCTGTCTGTAGACTGATATTTGTGTAACCGTGACTGGTGTGCTTCCCATCAGGGTGGATTCTGATACCCAGATGATCAGAGAGAGATGGACTCACTCAATTGCAGTCACATTAATGATCAGTCAGCCAAGCTGGTGCAATATGCAGCAGTGCAGTTAGAACAACATCACATAGCCACAATAATAAACAGTGACACATCCTAAACTACATGTGAAATATCACTTTTAAATAACATAATGTCACATAGTATATGCAACAGTGCAACAGCATCAACATTACTGCTGCATATCACTGTCAGGGAGCAGGAGGTCCAGATGCAGGGACACACACAAACACACACATACACACAAAAGGAAGCTCATGCACGGTTAAACTCAGCCGCACTGCAATATGGGTCACCTGGCACAGCGGTGTGCACGGTTTAGTCTGCGTGACTAGTGCCTGCCTGCATGCAAAACAGGCACAGATGCACGGTGAGATGCGGGGACAGGAATGGGGATGATAGACACATAGCTTAACTGGGGATCTCTGGCGCTCACACAGTGTTCCCGTACTTTATGAGAGCTTAAGTTTAAAAGTGGAATTGTGAGTTGTGTGCACATACAGTATGTTTGTGTGTGTGTGTGTGTGTGTGTGTGTGTGTGCGTGTGTGTAGGAGGACTAGCTGCGCTTCATGCATTTGTGGAGCAACTAAGGCCTCTGGGGGAGAAAAAATACTCAGATTGGTGTGACGCAGAGATCCTGACTAACACACACACACACATGCACATAGCCACCCACACACCCGCACACACACACACACACACACACACACACACACACACACACAGACACACACACACAGGCTTAAAAATGGGGATTATGAGCTATATTTGTAGGTGTGAATGGAGAGCAATATTTTCTTTCCCAGTCTCTCTCTCCTTTGTATTATGTGATCTAAAAAGTGAGCACTTCCCTTTGATGTGTGCTCTGATCCTGTGTGTTTTCCACTGCGCTCTCCCTTGTGGCTCCTGGAGCTCGTTGGCCTATTCACTGGGCTCCATAATGAGCTGCTAATTATCCCAGGACCTCATCAAGTCTCTTTGGGCCCCAGCTAAGCCTCCTCCTCATGCAGGTTGGCATGGTGACCGTAGGGGATGGGACCTGCATGGAGGAGGCCACCAAAAGGACCGCCGCAGCTTCACTCCTGCTCTCTTCTATTGAGGGGGAGTGAGAGGGACACATTTTTTTTCAGTCCCAGGAAGACAAAGGAGAGAGTGGGAAGTGTGTAGATAGAATTAGCTTTAAGCATGGCTGCTTTAAATTTTGTGAATTTTAGTTTGGGTATGGGTGTGTCTGAGTGTTTATAAATACATGTGTGAGGGGGATTGTGTGTTTCAGTCACTCTGAGTGCATAAACTCATATCATGGGAAAGTTCTGACCTCTATGGCAACTTCCACACTGATTTAGACTCGTCTGGCAGAACTGGTCCCTTCCCATTTCCTGTTTATGGTGCCATGGAAACAGGCCCTTCCTCTGCTTTTGCACTATAACATAAAAATGTAACCTGCATCTAGCAAAGAGCCGCAGTCTCATACCTCTGCAGGCACAAGATCTGCAGCTCTGACGCTGCAGTGTCTGTGACCAGAATTAGAACTTCCAATGATGAATACACAGAAATGGCCGGTCAAAAATTCCAGATTTATGGAGACATTTATCATCAAGGTCTTCACATAAATCACCTCTTAAAAATCCCTAATTCAAAGGCACCTCCAATTTCCTTTAGTTGCTAGGCAACCATAGAGCGCCACAGTGATGCTTGGAGTTAAAGGCTGGCAGCCCAGTGTTGTAAAGTGGATTGTGGGGTGAATCACTGTCTTTTATAGCTCTGAGGTTCCATTACATGGCCAGCTGACAGTGACAATGATACACTGTCACCGGAGAGTAATTATACAGCCTGTTTATCCCTCTGGTGTATCCGCAAATTATGTCAACCAGACGGTTGCAGAGGGGCTTGTGCTATTTGACCACTGCCACTGGACAAGCAGTTAGCCATTATCATCATTAGAGCTGATTTGAGCGATTATATGACATATGGTGTTTTTGCTTGAGCATTGAAAATTTGCCAACATGATATTTGATAATATTTTCATTTTGCTCTGTCCATCAATGTCTATGAAGTTTATTTAAAGTCTGCCATATGTGATGTCTGATATTGGTCTTTATGTGTCTGCGTTTAGGTCTCTTTTCTTTTAAGCTGTATTCTACTCAGGGTTTGATTAAACCAGTATGCGGTCCTGATACAAAAATGAGCTTTTGGAGCCCTTTTGACCATCTGTTCCTCCTGCTCTCTGTGCATGTGCATCCGTCACCTCCAAATTCCTATTAAAAGAACACTGCAGACTACACATGACAACATTATATTTCACCTGCAGACCCAAGAACTACCTGTCCCAGTTTTGCTCACAATTTCATTTAGCACCATCTAAACAAAATATCACCTAAAAGTAGCTTTCTTAAAGCTACATATTGACTCAGGACCCCTCTACAAGAAGCTTTGGGATGAGGTAATGGAGCTTTATAGCGTCTTTCAGCTCATTATTGTGGTTTTATGGCCTGCAACTGTTCTGATTCTGTCTCACTGTTCTCATCAACCTGACAAAGTTAGCGAATAGCAGGTGAACATAGTGGAGCATTTAGAAGCTAAGGAGTCAGATATTTCATCAAAGGGGAGTGAAAATTGGATTTACACTTGTCCGGTGGCCACAAACACGAGTCCAAGTGAATCTGGATGCTGCTCTGCGTCTGTTAGATGTTAAAATAAATAGGCAACACAACAACTTTATAAGGTGATAATATGTTAGTGTTGTGTTTACAGGTTGTTCCGTTGCCCCCAAGTGGTAAAATATGGGGCATTTGAGGCCCTGGGGCAGTTGCCAGCTTTTTCCAGTTGGCTTTGTTTGTACTATGTGTGGGTTTGTCTGCAACATCAACCCGCCCGGGGACTGCAGATGAAAATTAGCCTTTTGATCTTCTGAACAAACAAGAGTCCAGGCTAGCTGCTGTGTGAGGATGTACTTAGGTGCAGCAAAGCCTTGAGCTAAATGCTAATATCAACATGCTAATATTTGCTATGTAGCTCTAAACACACAGA
Organism: Oplegnathus fasciatus; assembly: GCA_003416845.1. Taxonomy (NCBI): domain Eukaryota; kingdom Metazoa; phylum Chordata; class Actinopteri; order Centrarchiformes; family Oplegnathidae; genus Oplegnathus; species Oplegnathus fasciatus. Next base: position 2,333,944 of record NTHP01000022.1, read on the forward strand.
GCAGCTGAGGCTGATGGGAATGTCATTAGTTTTGCAGGTCTTTGGTCATAAACCAAAGTAGTGGACACATTGAAAACGTGACCTGATGATGATAATGGGACCACCAAAGTTCTTCATCCTTTGGGCCCCATGGATGTCTGTTCAAAATTCCATGGCACTCCATCCAACAGTTGTAGAAACATTTCAATAAAAAACAAAAATGTCAACCTGTTTGTGGCATTCAAGGAAGTGTGAGGGGATCACCAAAGTCAGCGGGATTCATCCTCTGGGGGCCCTGAATGTCTGTACAAAATTTCACAGCAGTCAATCTAATAGTTGTTGAGATATTTCAGTCTGGACCAAAGTGGCAGACTGACGGACTGACATTGCCATCCCTAGAGCCATGGCTAAAAACACACGTTCAGGGGCGTAGCATGGAATTCTGGGCCCTGTACATAGGCAGTCTCTGAGGCCTCCCTCCACACCTCTGGATCCTGTAATTTAGTACCCTTTCCCCCCCCCCGTCCTACGCCCCTGCACACGTTGCATGAATTCCACACATAGCCATATTCATGATGCACATTTTTGTGTAAATCCTTATCCATTCAAACCATCATTCCACTAAAGATTACATGAATGGAGGATTTTGACTGTAAGACCACAGATACGCATTGCAAAGACTTTAAGCAACTGTTGGCCCTTTGTGTGTGTTTGCGTCTCTGTGTGTCCATTTGTGTTACATGTCAATTACAGGCTCACATTCCTGAGGTCTGTGCTGTAGCTGTGGGCGCCTTGCGTATGACTTGTTGAATCTGGACAAAACAAAGACCACAGTATGAGTGGAGTGGATAGATTCTCTGCATATGACCTCACACTCTGTGGGACAGCTCTCAGTAATAGAACAAACAGCTCATCTCTAACACACTCCTACTGCACGGCGATCAGACTGCGATCGAATGGCACTTGTAGATACTTTTTGTAAATTCATTTTCCTTTTTATTGTTATTATTTTAGTTATGGCTTTAGTATGGGTGTAGTAAGAAAAATTGGAGAGTATCCTCCAATAGCACAGCATTTAACAGTCATCTTAGTGTGCTTTGACAAATAGCTTTATGAGTCTATGTGAGCTGTCCCGAGGCAGTTACATCCCACCCATCTGGTTCAGCAAGCAATTTCAAAACAGTGAGAATTATTTTAGTGTTTGACCATGGTTTGATGGTATCTGCATTCCTTCTGTGCCTGTTCTGCTCTGCAACCAGGAATCCTGCCACACTAGAGTGACACGGGTGGATTGAAGCCAGACATTGTCAGCTCATTATCAACACCTTGTCAGCCAACTTTCTCCACTCCACAGCTCTCCCTTCCTGTGTATGTGTGTGTGTGTGTAGGGGGGGCTGTTATTGTGTGTAGTAAGGAGACTGTGGGACAACTTCAAGTTGAAAGATGCCTCCATGCTCAGTCGCCTTGTCTGGGGATTACAGCTGCCTGAGGAAAGCTGCATAGAGCCACAGTGAAGGAAGTGAAGGAAGTGCTTGTAAGCAGGCGTGAACCTTTTCAATCTGGTACCTCTTATCCCTTGTTACTTGCTGTCTGTCCCTGAGAAATCACTTGCTGTTTATCACAGGTACAAACAAACACATGTAGAGACTCAGACTTTCTGCTTCTTTCTATTTCCGTTACACATGCTTCTGTTTTTTTTTTACATTTCCTCTTTCAGATGTCGGCAGGTTCCATATGTGTGTTTGACTATATTGTTTGTGTGTGTGTGTGTGTGTGTGAACGTCTGCAAAGCACTTCCTGCTCTCTGACAGTGCTGTGATAGGAATATCCTCCTAGCGGGCCAGCTAACAGTTAAGCCTGGCCCTCCTTTCCTCTCTCTCTCTCCACACTGACATATTTGCCGCCTGTTTCACAGCACACCTCACATTTCTGGCTGCTTATGTGCTGCACATAAGTTGCCAGATGTGATAGCGGCTGAAATGGAGAGAGACAGAGAGAGAGAGAGAGAGAGATAAAGAGGTGAGAGACAGACAGAGTGAGAAAGAGATGTTTGCACGTGTGTGAAGGGTAGTGATGAAAATGGAAGGGTGGGGGGGTGTCAGATGCTGTTTATAGCCTAAGAGCTACTGTTCGTTAGCAGTAAACAGAGAGAAAGAGAGTCAGCAAGAGGAGGAAATGAACAATGGAGGGGAAATGATCAGTAATCTGAAGTGGTAGCTGTCAGCCTCCACTGCAACAGCCTGTCTGGATCTCATTATAGGTAAATTCATTTGGCTTAGGGGCCAGCGTCTGTGTGTGTGTGTGTGTGTGTGTGCGTGTGTGTGTGTGTGCATGAAAACACAGACGAATGGTGAATGCTGTAAGAAGCAAAGATGTAGTTTGCACGTGTTTTGGTCCTGTGACCCTCTGAGCTCCTTTTGGAAATCTGTTTGTTGTTTGTTGTCATATTTTATTTCTTTGCACTCCTCATGACATAATTCAAATCCTCGACTTTGTTTATTAGGAACTAGACAAGCCAGTTGGAATTTGCATGATAAATTATATATAGATTTAGCATTTGGCAGCTAAATGCATTGCCATTCACTGGAGATCTACTCTTCTGCCAACTCTTTCACGCTGGTGGATTGAGCTCTCAAATTATTTAACACGTGATAAGGTCTACTATAATATCAAAGGGAAACTATGAATTTCCATATGAATTTTTGATTTTTGGAAACATTTACAAAGATTTAAAAAATAAATGATCTGTATCTTAATATACAGACCTTGTTTTTTTTGTTTTTTTTACCTTTGTTTTCCTGTGTATAGGAAGTGTGTTTTTGTGTATACTCATCTATGGGTTCCCTTAGTCAGACCATGTGAGTGTAATGATGGTTATTGTTTCTATATCTGTGGTGTATATCCATAGTAAAGACAAAAAGGTGGGGGTAAAAGAGGAAAGAGGCACTGAAAAGACGGAAGAAGTTGAAAGAAGAGAGCAAAAATAGCTATCAGAGTGTAAACCAGGCAGGGAGAGAGAGAGAGAGAGTGTATGTGTGTGTGTGTGTGTGAGAGAGAGAGCAAGAGAGAGAGAGGGAGGTCTGTGCAGGGAGACAGAGCTTGCCGTCTGGAAAACAGCATCTTTCCCTCCACTCTGCTCCTCCCCTCTTCCCTCTCGGCATCTCTCCCACGCTCCAGAGCTCAGCCTTCAGCTCCCCGGATCCTCCCAAATTCTCCCGAGGTACAGCCTGTTTATGTGTGTGTATGTGTGTGTGTATATGCATTGAAGCATGCGAGTACTTGACACTGCGCTCAGTACTTTCCGTGTGTTTCTCTCTCTCTCTCTCACTCCCTGCAGCTGAGGTGGGCGTGTGGAGCCTCTGACCCTCTCTCGCCCACTCTCTTTCTCTGTCTCTCCCTCTTTGCTGCAGCTACAGGGGGCTATGGATGGACTGCGTTTACCTCCACTCATCGAGGAGGCTTTGGACTCTACAGGTCTGTGCAGCTGTTTTGTCAGTGTGTGTTTATCTGCGATTCTGTGCAGTTGGATGCCGTGTGGCTATTTTTAGCCCTGCACTACAGATCAGATATGATCAGCTGAAAAGGTAGAGGGTCCATGTTGATCTCTGCTAAGAAAGAGTGTTTACTCCTAAAGTGAGGGCTGGGGTGGTGAACTGAGGAGGCGGAGGCGCTGGAGAGAGTGGTCAGGTGGTAGGAGGTGGGGAGATTATTGTGGAAGCCCGTCTTTATTAGGAGCTGTGGTCGAGCTGACAGACTGACGAGTGGGCATTACTGTCAGCTGTGGACATTTGATGGAGGCTTCGTGCTGCCAGGTAATGGATGGCTGGCAGCCAGAGGCAGGAAATAATGTGGCCATTAGTCTGTGCTGTGTTAGATGTGTTGCATATGTTATTTTGAGGCTGACTGAGAATTGATGCAATGTGGAGTCATGCAGTGTTGGATGTTATTTTAGTTCATCTTTGAATTCTTTTTATACTTTATGCTTAGATTGTTTTTAGCTCACACATTAATACTTGTGGAGGACTTGCTTTGCATATAGTGGTTGTGTCGAACAGCTGCCGTTAAGCCTGTCTGGTAACTTCATACCACTGGATGTTGCTGTATGACTTTTGGCACAATGCATCTTCATTTGTTTTTGCCTCATACAGAATCAGTACTGTGTAACTGTGCGCAACAGTTTGGGAAAGAATGTGTGGAATGTTTTTTTGTCCGTGTGTCCCAACAAGGAAGAAGAGTGTGTTTTCTGCGTGTTTTGAATGGGCGTGCAGACAGTGCAGCTCTGTATGGGACACTGCTAGGAGGATGTTTATTGGTGCGGAGGGGCTCAGAGAGAACCACAGGTCAGCAGCCCTTTGACAAGTGGCCAGGTTGCCAGAATCTGGCTTCCTTTTCCCGTGTAGCACTGTCCTAAAATTGAACTTTGAATAATATGTATTTGGTGGATTATTTCTTAAAGCCGCCATGCTCTGCAGTGTTAGCTGTAGACTTATTAAACCACTTTGTCCTGAGTGTTCAGTGAGTAATTCCCTTTATTACATTTATTATGCTGAAGCCTGCATGTTGACCATCATAACATGGATGCTGTCTCAGGAGAAATTCTTCCTCCTTAACAAGCTTGTTCCTGTTATCTTAACTCTGGGGACCTCTTTCCTTTCATCACAGCCTGAGGTATGCTTTTAAAGCCGGAAATTCAGCGTCTAGTGATGGCAAGTGTCTGGCTTAATGTAGCGTGAATCCTGACTGATTGACCATAATACGGATAGACATACAGCAAACCAAAAGTGGATTGAGCGATGGCTAGTATTAACTTGTATCTTTTTAAATTACATTCACTCAGAGATCTAAATGGATTAAAGTGCATTTATTCTGTCCTGGCTGAGGTCAGTTCTAGCTAGACATCAGTCTGGGTTCTCCAGACTAAGCCACCTTTTGTTCTTCAGAATAAAAGGTGGCTTTGTTCTGAACAGCAGTCATTTTCTAGGCTTTTATTTTCAACGCTCAATTCCACACTGACTGCACAGGAAGAGCTGCTTTTAAAATCACTTGCTACATCTACCAACAGGGAATACAGATGCTCTCACACAAACACACGCTCCCTCCGATCAATAAACCACCATCAAGGCCGATTTGACATTTGCAAGCTGTCTGTGTATCTTACAACCATGGGCCACCATATTGTTCCTCCCACTTGCACGAGTCACTGACCATATCTCTCTCCATCCTTCTCTCTGCTTTCCCACTCAATATCTCTTCCCCCTCTTTCAATCGCAATCCTCTGCTCTCTTCAGCGCCCACACACCCTCCAACACACACACGCACGCATGTGCATGCGCATAGACACGCGAACCTTTGCACCTGCCAGTGCCTCAGCCCACACAGTATTTCTCTCCTGTCCTCTCCTGCTTTCCCTTCCACTCCTCTCCAGTGTTGTGCCCTCACGTTGTGAAATTCACATCAGCAGTGATACTTCCCAAGGGTGCACAAACAGGATTTCTCAGCTCTCTGGAACTAATAAACAGCAAAGTTGCTTCCTTAGACAAACTTTGTAGATCTGGGAGCTGCAGAGACCTCTGAGAAAAACAACAATGTGAGGTTCTCACATCAGTGTTTAATATGGCCAGTCATGGGGCTAAATGAAAACAAACCTTGCATGTTTTTCCTCCCTCAGGCATCCCAGCTCCTTCTCTCTCAGCCCTGAAGCCCTAAAGTGTGACATGTCTCCCTGCACCACCCTATCCCCATTTTCCCCCATCAGACTTTTAGTGCTTTATTTTAAAATAGGCTTTCAAGGCACTCTGCAGGTCCCTGACAAAATTGAGTGTGCCACATGTTTTTTTATTCTCTCTTGGTTGCATAATGGAAAAATTCTCAAAACTCTCGAGTGAATAGAGAAGGTTCACAAACTCATGCGGCTCCTTCTTGTGGCTTATTCTATGGATTTTTGAAAAAAACCCCAACCCTTTCTTCTCCCTCGCAGAAATGCTCAGCATTGTCAACCTATCATTAGCGCACCTTCTCTCTCCCTCTGGGTCTGTATCCTTTTTGGATTTGGCAGCATGTTGAGTTGCGGTATCCCCTCTTTAGTCTGTGATTTAAGTGATGTAAAACCTTCCAGAGAGATTGCTTTCAGGTGGGAGGCACTGATTTGTGATCAAATGGATTATTACCGCATCAGTTGTTTTCATGCTTTGTTATCTGTCGCTATTCATATCCCTTAATGGAATAACTACACAACAAGTACATGCACATGCACACTACAGCACCACACATATTTCCGTAAAAGACGCATATTCCCTGAATCAATCACCTACCGCATGTACACACTAACATAGTTTTTTGTGCATGCTCATCTAATGAGGCCAAATTATAGCACATTCTACAATGCATCTCTATTGCGTTGACCCACTTTCTCTTATTTCCCACTGAAAGTGCAAACATGGATTTTCCATTTAAATAACAGAGCGGCTCATTAAATCAGTCCAACTCTTGGTTGCTTGTGGTTCCTGTTTCTTTTCTTGTCTTCTTCTGCTGCTGCTGCTGTTCCTCACTCTCCCTGGAGTTTTCAGGCTCAAAGTACAGCGAGAGAAAGAGAAAAACTCACGAGACCTCCTCCCCTGTAGCTCGCTCCTCATCTCAAGTAGTGTGAAGTCAGCAAATCTCATATGATGGTGAGCTCACAATGTGGGCTTCATGAAGGGACACCTGATAAGATCACTTGGGCTTTTCTGTGGGGCAAAGCAAATGGCAAACAGAGGGGTTTCCATGGTAAGCAGAACTGTGGATAAAAACACGGCTTTATTACCACGGTGACTTTCCATATGGTGAAGCCCTGGGTTGTTGGTGTGCAGAGGTCACCATGGAGATGTATGTCTTCACATGAGTCCTGTTAGTTTCATGAGGAAGGGAGCAGCTCGAGTGCCCTCAGGCCATATCATAACTCCTTCTCCTTCCTTGCATCTCTCTTATTGTCTTCTCCTCCTTTTCTCCTTTGCTCTCGCATAGTCTCTCTGCCTTTTTCTCCCCCTCCCTGCTCCGTATTATGTGTTGCTGAGGAAGTGTGCCAGTGCAGGGGAAAAGCTACATCAGTGCTGGGCTGGCTTCAAAGCTGGGGTAGGAGGGGGTGGTGTGCATTATGCATGGCCTCCTACACAGCTGCAGGGATCCATACGTACACATACGTAACACATGCAGCTTAAACATGGCAGATTGGTGTGATCATATATGTGTATAAAGACTCACCAGAAGTGGGGCTCAGAGATCATACAACACAGTGATACACAAGTCTGCATGTCCAGATAGTATATATACACACACACAAGTGCAAGTACATGAGCAGACAGGTGTTCACACACATTATACTCATGCACACATTCATACACTTTATATGCAGAACCACAGGCAAAAATTCAAACTCATAAATGCTGCACACAGACATGAACCACTAACACCGCCACCACCACTACCACCACCTTTCTACTCCATCACATTTTCAGCTTGGTTCAGCACAAGGCACCCATCACACTACACCTGTAGACAGCCTCCAGCTCCTGTTTCACTGAGCCGTCATTTCTTTTCACAGCTGATTTGACTCCAGATGTTCCTCTCAATACCGTAAAATTTGGTATTTAACTAGCAGTCACAGGGAGAGAACGGAGTAGACTAATTTGCTGCACAGAGAAGTTCTCGTGAAAAATGCTTTGTACCACATTTTAAATCACGTAGCGCCTGATTACATAAGGCAGTATGAAAAATGAAGATCAAGATTGTAAAAACTCCTTATGCAGACATATCTTGCGCAACATATCGCTATCTACTCTATCACGCTGTAATATTGAGATTCACTTTTTGCTGCATATTTAATATACAGAACTCTAACTGCAGACTCACACTTTCCTGTGGCGCCAGTTAAAGCAGCTCTCCCAGCATGCCTGTTTGCTAAGAATCCTCACTCTGCTCCTCAATTTTGCAAAGTGCAAATTTCATTACACTCCTCACTCCATCACTGAACACCAAATCGAAAGCAAAACAAAGGGCTTGTGTTGCCACATTAATGTTTAAATTTAATCTCAGACAGCTTTTCCGAGATGCTGGCAAGGAACACTCAGCCTGCTTGTTGTCTCTTTTCTAAAGTGGCACAATGTTTGCAGTGACATTCTCAATGTGTTTTGCTGCAATGTGATTATGAAGGAATGTGCTGCGGCTAGATAAAGCCATCCTCTCCCTGGGGCTGTAACACTGCTCCTGGGATGACTCTCATGCCCGTCCCTGCTCTTGTATGCATGCGGCGTCCATGTCTAATGCAATCCCTGCGTGACTAAAGACCAGCACTGTGCCAAGTATGCAGTGCAGTGATCACAGGTGTCACTGCAGCTGATTCTGCTGCACAATGTGTTTGACATTCACTCACAAGGTGAGGCAATAAAGCTACTTTAAGGAGCGAAATGATTAACAAGCTGTTGGGAAAAGCTAAGAGGGTAGACTTACGGGAACACTGGAAAGATAGTAGGGGTGGCTCTGAGAGGGGGTTTTGTGGAGTTGATGGGCACAGAATAATATATTGAGAGGTAACATAATAAGGTGGAGGCTAATTCCTTTGCAAAGATGCCGTCGGAAGGAAGTTGAAGAAAGTTGAGAAGGGTTTTCTTGCCCACCACATCTGATCAGTATTAGCAGACGTCCTGAACAATTTCTCAATGCCCAGCAGTAGTACAGAAACTGTGTAAAAAGTGTGTTATCTGATTACAGTATCACACTTGGTTTCTGATCAGCTGTAGTTTGTGCCCATTGGAGGACAGTCTGAATACGACATCTACAAAAGAACTAAAATACAGCACAAATCACTTGAGCCAAAGATTTCCGAGTTATTACACCCTGAGCTAGACATCCTGGAGGATTTGGATGTGAGTGATATTCAATGGGAAGCCTTTTGTCTCTTGATGGCCTTTAGCTGCCGCTGGCTATACAAGCAGCTCCGGCTCTCTCCCTGCCACCCGGCTCCAGCTCCCTTCTTTATGACTAACTCATTACAGCAGCATCAAAGTTTAATGACAAAATAGCTCAGTGCTCATGAAACCTCTCACTTGCCTCTCAGGGGCTGCATTGTTTAAATTCACATCATTATGAGACAGGAAGGAATAAGGATGCAGCCCGCTGCTAATGTCACACAGATATGATAAAAAGTATGTTGCATGTGCTTGGTTGTGATGGAAATAGTTACATCTAATGAGGGGAACAACAAGGCAGAAAAATAATTACCACAAGAAATGGAAGCATCCCCTGAGCCAAGATTACACTGGTGAGCATCACTCTTAATTAGGAAGATCTTTAGTTAATGCTTTGCTCTGTCCCCTGCTGCACCTTTTTTCTCGTCACGTCTCTCTATTCCCGTCTCTCTATTCCCGTCTCTCAGCAAACACCATTCCCCTCTCCTGTCCTCGCACTGCTTTCTGAGTACAAACGGCAATTTTGAGGCACTTGGAGACCACTCGAACATGAATGTGTGATGCTACATATCGATTTATTTCTGAGATGGGCTTGACCCTGGAGGGCTTGTTTTGGGAAATAAGAGAGAAAAGATAGCAGGCCAGTGTGTGAGACATAAGCAGAATTTCCTGGGATGGGACAGCAACTGAGGCACAAGTGATGTTTTACCTTTTAACTGTACCTGAGGACAAACCAACACTGTGAATATAATCTCCATTTAGCTTTGGCCTTTCCCTGCCTCGCAGCAAATCTCATCTGACTAATGGGAAAAGACTTTTCTCTCTAGTCAAATGGGAATTTACCGTCATGTTGTTGTGCTGTAAATGATGCCCTCCCTTCTAGTTTTCTGACCCGCTCTGCATTTGTCTTTTCAGCGTTAGCAAGCCACAGCTGTTATAATGTCAAATCAAGTTTATTAGTATAGCCCTACATCGTACACAATGTCTCACTGGGCTTTACAGGCCCACATTAACAACAGCTCTACAAAGACAGATAAAAAGGCAGATAACCATGTAATGTGACACCGTGTAACACGAGCGGGACGTCTGTTTGTCACATCTCTCTTACTATGAGTGCTAGCTCATGTTATTATGAACTTTGGGGTGCATTGCTGAGTGGTGAGTCATAGTGATTGCTTCAGCATACAGGCCCTCCTCCCCCTGTCTCTCTCCGCATTGTGTCAGCTAACTCACTCCACCTACTGGTCAGAAATTTAAATTCACTGTGCAGATAGAGGAATGTGAAACAAAGTGATGTACAGCATGTGCCTTAAAATTGTAAACAAGTGTCATCAACACATGTTTTATATGAATAATGTCTAACTTAACAACTACATAGTATCAAATCTTTGACACACTAGACTAAATTTTAAGGCATATAATCTGATGCGTTCTACCCCGAGTGAATGGATTTCTTGTTTCCTTTCTATCTAAATCTCAGCTCTAATCTCATAATACGGTTGTCAGTACTTGTTTATATTTAAATCAGTGTGATAAATTAAGGTACATGAGTGGAATAGAGGTCGGTGTGCAAAGAACTGAGTGCAACTTTAATCACAAGATGGTGCTGTTGATTCAAAAGAAAATCAGTGCTGTGTTTAAAGCATAACTGAATGTGGGTGATGACAGAGGGATTTGTCACCTGTAAATCTCCGTTTCTGTCTCCCTCTCTTTCCCTGTCAGGCATCCCTTTCTAATATCGCTGTCATCTTTCCATCAGATGACCCGTGCGATCTGAAAGCAGAGTGCAGCCCCACCATGGACAACGAGATAACAGCGAAGGAGAGAGGCGTCCTGGAGGAGAACAACGAGAAGGAGGAGATGGACCAGGAGGGAGCTCAGGAGGAGGAAGGGGAGGAGAAGAAACTGAAGGAGGAGGAAGGTGAAGGGGAGGAGAAGAGGAGGAAGGAGCAGGAACCGCTGACGGAGGAGCAGGAGTTGGAGGAGCTGAGGGCCCAGGTGCTGCAGCTGCTGCTGGAGCTGGACGACGCCAGAGAGACCTCCAACAAACACCAGGAGAGCTTCCATGAGCTGCAAGGTGAGACTTCCAGCCTTGGATATGACTGTATTCTTATTTATTCATTATTTAATGCCTTGAATCATTAATCTTCCCTTGTCACAGTCTTTTATTCATTATTTACTAACAGCCATGTGACCTGAAATCACGATCTATGAAACCAAATGCAAACATCTTCCACATGCCCGAAATCCTGTCATCCTGGGCAGATTTTCTGGCATTTAAAGGGAAATTCTGCCATTTGTCAACCTAGGTCTTATTCTCATATTTTTGTCCATTATGATTATTACAACATTTTACTCAACATTTCCACTATATAAATTTCTGAAATGCAGACTTTAGCAAAAATCTCAACAACTGGGGCAAGGAGCCGAAGAAGCTACAACTTTCCCAAAAACCTCCCTGTAGCTCTTGTTGTGAACTGCATAGCAGTTGTTGCGCAATGAGCCACAACCGGAATCTCCTTTAATTGTATAGTAGCAGTCAGTGAAATTCAATGTAATCTGCACAGTGTGCTTGTTATTTTACTTTTGTAATTCGGAGGTGCGCAGACACTCACAGTCTTCTTCTTGTGCTCGCCGCTGCTATTTCCCTATCATAAACACAAGCTAGACTGAAAGTGAGTCACAGTGCTGCAGTGCTCACAAATCGCTTTTGTGAAATGAGCCTCATTTCACTACAACCGATCGTTCTTGCATTTGGGTTTCTAGAGTCCAGGTTTCCCAAATCTCTACAATGGAGGTGGTGGGTAAAGTGGTTTCTAGACCAGTGAACAAAGTGGACAAAACGTGAGAATAAGATCCAGACTGACAAATAACGGAGTTTTCCTTTAACCTCAAGTCAGTTATCTATGAGCAAAACGAGTCTGAAAAATCACAACACAATTAAACACTAACATTTATTGGCCGTCTGTCATTTGGAGTCTTCCCTCTCTGTGAATCAACTTCATTTATGCTGTAAGATGTCGTGGTTATGGATTCCTGTTTGGGAGATCTCAACCTCAACTATTATTAAAGTCAAATAAAATAAACATCGCACTTTGCATCTCAGTGATTGTTTAATTTTTTCTCAATTCTTTATACACAGAAGAAAACCCCTGTCCTCTACCTGGACAGCTTAACTTTCCACCCGAGACATCTCCTGTTCATCACAATCTAGTTGAACATGTAGAAGCGTAAATGTTTATATGCAGTCACTGACACGGTCAGTTCCTCATAGCCGCTAAATGGAGCATCACATCATACCTTAGAAATGATGAGCTTAACGTTCAGGGACACTAGCAGTGAGTAAGGCCTTGGGTATGGGGCTACAGTGAGATCAGTGTGTGTGTGTGTGTGTGTTTATGAGTGTGTGTATATGAGTGCGTGTCATACTAAAAGACATGGCGTGGTGAGCTCAGTTGTTTGTTTGGCAGTGGTAGAAGCATTCCTCAGACAACTGCGTGCATGCTGAGGGAAGCTTCCAGACTGGGTGTCCTAGACCACAACGAGAAATCACTATTGGCCAACTCCCACAGGGAACAGTCAGCTGTTCAGGCTGTGGCAGCTGCTGGGGGTGGAGGTGGTGGGGGTCCTGGGTGTACATGGTCAGAAAATGACGTAAGGTGAGGTGTTTGCCTACATCAAGGGTATTTATGACAATAGATGATTAGTAATACAAGCTGACATTCATACTACACTTGACAGTTATATACTGCTTGTAATATGATGCAGGCAGAAAACAAGGGATGGCGGGTGTGTGACTAAACCTTCTGGAAAAGCTTAAAGACAGGAAATAAGAAATACTCAGTGGGAATGACATTATGGACAGCAGCAGAAGAATCTGAAGCAGAGTGTTATTGATTAAAGAGTTCAGGGAAATTACAACAAACTATAACTCCTACTATATTTTCAAACTATATTTAACTTTAACTATAATTTATATTTAGTGGTATCTCATCATGCAGATACTGTAGTTATGGTTTAAGGTTTCTGCCTTCACAGCAATATGATGTAGGAGAATGGAATTCTATTAGTGGGGCTCACAGCATTAAAAAATTAAATTAAAAAAAAACGCAACATGTCCTCTATTTTCTGGCTAATCCCCACGAAAATTGTTGAAAGGGAGTTTTTTTAAAGAGTCTACGGCCATGCTAGCAGCTCTGTGAGGCTGTACTTAGGCTAATGTCAGCATGCTAACATGATGACAATGCTAACATGCTGATGTTAGGCTGGTATAATGTTTAGCATGTTCATGTTTTGCAGGTATTTGGTGATAAACCAAAGTATTGGACTAATTAAAGTTTTGACCTGATGGTGGCGCTAGAGGAAAAGTCAGGGGATCACCAAAGTCAGTAGACTTCATCCTCTGGGGACCACGGATGTCTGTACCAAACTTCATGGAAACCAGCCCAGTAGATGTTGAGATATTTCAGTGGATCAAAGTGGTGGACTGACTGATTGACATTGCCATCCTTAGAATTTGATTTACATTTTAAAAATGTAAAGCTGAAATATCTCCATGGCTCCATTTTTTTAATACAGTTTTTGGGTGAATTGATCCTTTAAAAATATGCAGGCTAAACTGGCCTTCCTCTGTATTCAACTAGCAGCTGTTGTTGTGTTAAAACCACTCGTGAATCTGCCTTAAATATGCTAAAGGAATTACTTGGCATGACATACATTAAGTCAAAAATAGAAAAAAAAAAGCTTTATTTTGTTCTGCTGTACTTAAAATTCAGGAAGAGAAGCCTGTCTAATAAAATGGATATTTATGAATTAATACACTAGTACTGATGGTCCTGCTCACATTGTATTTAACTCACACACAGACACACAAAACTGCTCGTGTCACTCTGTCATGCCTCAAGGTTGAACAGCTTATCAAGTTGTCATCTTTCTATTGGCCTGCTGAAGTGACATTTTCCTCTTATCTCTCTGCCCACTCCCCACTCCTCTCTCCTCCCCTCTCCTCACGTCTCCTCTCCTGTTCTCACCTCACCTCTTCGCCAGGTCTGTTGGAGGATGAGCGTCTGGCCAGTGCCCATCAGGCTGAAGCCTTCACACGCCAGATTCAGAATCTACAAGGTATAGACATAATAAAACACTCAGCGGTGAAATTCTGTTCTTTGATAGACCCAAACAATAACACACTATTCCATTTAATCAATAAACAATGGCAACAGGAAGAAGAATCAAAAATCCAAATCTGATATCGCTTATTACATTTCTTATGTTTAACAGTTAGGGTGGAGATTTTACTCTGTAAGCTGCCAGTGAAGAACAACTTGTGAGCATTAATCAATACGACCTCCATCTTGTGTATCACTGTATGGATTTCTATTGTCCCACCAGCTCTCTAGTGAATAGTCTCAGACAGTGTTACATAAGTATGTAACATACTAGAACATGTTAAATGCTTGCAATTGTTTGGCTTATTGATTTGGGGGCATTGTCTTTTTGTGACCATTTTTTAATTACATTTTGGTTGGTAGATAAATAAGTCACGAAATCATTCACGCAGAGACACAATTATTCTTCAAAAAGAGGTGAATAAAACACACCTCAGAACCAACACAGTACGACTCATCCACAGACAAACAAGGATCATGGCTCTGAGTACAGGAAAAGGAAAAATAAAGAAAAGAGGAAGAAAAAAGCTAGACATTACAGTAAAACATTTGTAAAAACAGTTATCCAGACCTAATCCTTACACAAAAAGAGACAACGAAAAATAGAAAAAGGAGGAGTGGAGAATTGTTTTTGGAGCTGCAAGGTATTTTCCGGTTGGGGAACTATTTCATGTGCATTTGTGCAATAATTCTGTCTGTTTAACAGAGTTATTACTGGTTTTATTGCCATTATCTTGTTTTACTGCTCTTATTGTTGTTATTGTGAGAGGTGGAGAAGACTGTCCCTTCCTGAAAAAACGAATAATGTGAATCTGACCTTTAAAAAAAAAGTCTGTTACCATCAGTTACATCAGCTCCTCTTTCAAACAGTACCCACACATACAGCATTTACACACACACACACACACACACACACACACACACACACACACACACGCACACACACAAGCACATGCACGTGCAAGAACACACCACCCACATGCACAAACACATGCAGGTCCACTGTTACAAAAACTCAGGTAAGATCATACACACACAAATACACACACACACACACACACACACACACACACACACACACACACACACATATATACACCCATACTGATACTGCAGCCTCACCCACACATCCCCCATAAAGAAAACCTATCATTCTCCTCCTCCTCTCCCCACAGCCCAGCTGCGTTCTGTGCAGGAGGAGATGGACAGCCTGGAGGAGGAGAAGGAGAGCGAGCTGGCCGAGGCCCAGGAGGAGCTGCGCACGGCTCAGGAGGAGGTGCTCCTGCTCCAGCAGGCGGCAGAGGAGGCGGCGGCAGAGAGGGAGAACGACATCGCCTCGCTGCAGGAGGAGCTGTGTCGCCGGCGGGCCGAGCTGCAGCGCCTCAGCGAGGAGACCCAGGAGTACGAGCTGGAGATCACCACGCTGAGAGCCGAGATCAGCATGAAGAGCCAGCGCAGGGAGGCCGAGAGGAGAGAGGGTGAGGGACGAGGAGCACGGAGAGGAGAGATCGGTGTAGTAATAGAGGAGAAAAAACACGGAGAAGACAAGTGCAGATGGATGTCAGAGAAGACAGAGGGTGGTCGAGGTGGTTTCAGTAGTTTGCACACATACCTTCTCCTGCCTTACAACTTTGTTTTACTTAAAGTACATCAAAGTTAAAAAACAATAAGTCTTGGTTTTACACCTCATCCTCACACCTTGCATAAACGGCCATCAGTGAGAAGGACACACTAAAAAACACAAAGTGTGTGTGCTTTTACAATGAATTTATTCAACCTACTACTAGAACAAATCGCCCATGATCAGTCTTTGTGGCTGATATTATGAAAACAAAGCATGATGTTATAGATGTTGTTATTCCATGCTCACATCACGTTAGCATCCCGC
This sequence comes from Oplegnathus fasciatus, assembly GCA_003416845.1. Classification (NCBI taxonomy): domain Eukaryota; kingdom Metazoa; phylum Chordata; class Actinopteri; order Centrarchiformes; family Oplegnathidae; genus Oplegnathus; species Oplegnathus fasciatus. The sequence goes on from NTHP01000022.1 coordinate 2,349,918, forward strand.
AGTCAAGCACATAAATCATTTGTGGGGTTTAATAAACATTACAAATTACAAATGTGACTGCTGAGTGTTGCAAGGGGTGTGTGTGTGTGTGTGTGTGTGTGTGTGCATTTAGGATACCAGGGACATGAAGTCATGAGGGGGGAGGGACACACACTTGTAACACATGATGTCATCTCTGGGCTCTGCAGCTGAGCCTGGGCTGGGACTGAGGGAGGGGAGTTCATATTATTTCATTGTCCTGCTCTTTCATGAAAACATCACCCAAAATGTATTTCATGTAGAAGTGCAATCTAACCATCCAGGATTCTGAAATGCAGTTGAGATTCATTTTAAAGGAATAGTTTCACATTTTAGCTTTCTTGCTGACATGTTGTGGTTTGACGTGTGCTGGATTATTTCTTGGACCAGGACCAGTAACTTCCTGGAGTTTCTGCTGGATGCCTGGCAACTGGTCCCGACCAAAAAAATAGTCCAGCACATAACTCTGTGTAAAACAGCAAATTGTAGTTTTTACACTTCGGATTTTGTACGGATTAAACAAACAAGATATAATATTTTAATTCGTGAGCTTTAGAGGTGCTGGTAGGTGGATTTTGTTACCTTTGGACAAAGCCAGGCTAGCTGTTTTCCTCTGTTTCCACTCTTTATGCTAAGCTAAGCTAACCGGGTGCTGGCTATAGCTTCATATTTAACATACAGATATGAGAGTGGTATCAAGCTTCTCATATTTCTTTAATATATTCTGTACATGTTGTAATGATGTTAAGATTAAAGATGCGCTCTACTGACCTGCATCGTCTTAATATCTTCCTCTCTGACCTTCCTCGTTCTGTCAGGTGACGTGGACCTGCTGAAGGAAGAGTGCCGTATGCTGAAGGAGGAGTGTCAGACCCTGAAGGAGGACAACAGACGTCTCACCGAGAGGCTGCAGCTGCTGCAGAGACAGAGGACATGGTGAGAGGTCAATGGCTGCTCACTCATCAGCTGTGCTTGCTGGATCAGCTGGAGGGGATACCCTCCGGAATACCACCCCTCGTCACAGCCATTCACATCATTTACAAAAGATTGGCCACCTGTTTTATCACTGGAGTAAAGCTGTAATATCATACGAGGGATTACACACAAGTGCTTAAACCATTAGTTTATTGATTGACTAATAAATTGACAGAAAATGAAACAATTTTGAGATTGAAAGTTCATTCTTGACTTTGAAAGCGATCTCCCCACAAGATCTATTTAGTAGCTGCTCTGACTGTTTTTAACGTATCACACAATATTCCTCAGCAGATGGAGTATGCCCAGTTCCCCATCTGCTGAGGATGATCTTATGATGCATCGAAAGTAAAGCACATTTTATTTATAGCGCTGTTCAAAACAGAAGTCGCACAGTGTTTTACAGGAAGAAGAAAATGGAAAAAGGGAGATAGAAGAGACAGAGAAGACAAGAACACATACCAAAGGGAGAAATAACCCACAAAGTAATAGTTATAAAATAACATAAAAAGCCCAAGAAAACAAATGATCATAAGCATGAACAGCTACTAAATGGACCTTGTGGTGGTTGTTTTTTTCAACGAAAAACAATTAAAAAATAAAACAAATAAAAATAATGTATTAATCAAATTGAATTTATCAAGCAAAAATGCCAAACATTCTCTAGTTCCAGCTTCTTAAATTTGATTTGCTGCTTTTCTCTATTTTGCATCTTTTTGAATTTAATTTAAAAAGTTCAGTTTTGGTTTTGGACTGTTGGTCAGTCAGGACAAGCAACTGAGAAACTGCGGTGGGCCTTTTTCATTGTTTTCCTTGTTTTCTGATTAGTCGAAAATGAAAATAATCCTTATTTGCAGTCCTATTACAAGGCTGGTTAGATACATGTCGCAGCACGTCTGTAGCAGGAACACAAATAATGAAAAAACAGTGTCTCCATCAGTTATCAGACTATGAAATCTCTGCACACTGTATGTGACAAGACAAAGCACAGAAAAATGCTAACTAGCTCTCTGGTTATTAAATAAAATAGAGTAGCAACCATGTCTAGCCTTTGATCAGGGGAAATTATTAGCCCATTTGGAGCCCTTTCAGCTGAAACGGAAAGTATATTATATTCTTCACCATTACTCCTTTCGTCCAGCTCCAGTGTCTATCTGTCACTGAAAGAGGAAGACGTTGGGGAGGGCACAGAGATGAAGGAGATGGAGACCGGCTCAGATGAGGTCATGACAGAGAGCTACATGACCATGGCCCAGTCTGAGAACTGTCGCCTCGTGGACGCCTCCATCCAGAAGAATATTTCATTCGATGGGAAGCCCATGACACCAACCAGCTGGAACGGAGGCGTCGGGGAGATCTTCTCCCTGAGAGACCAGCTCAAACAGGCAGAGGAGAAGGCCTCACAGGTTCAGAGAGAGGTATGATGCCTCAGTGTCTAAGTAATGTCTTGGGAGTTGATTAGAAATATGAATAAAACATGGACAGATTTGGGTCAATAATTATTAGCAAGTTATTTTTTTCTTTTAGGTACAATGATTTAAAATACACTAAAATTGGTTTCAATAAATGCAATTAGTCAGTCCACTACTGTAAGGAAAAGACTGAGAATTTGACCTTTCTGTCCTCCAGTGTGACGGTCTGAAGATGGAGCTGCAGGAGCTGCAGGTATTGTATGACAGCAGTCAGAGGGAGAGAGCAGAGCTGGAGGAGGAGCTGCAGCGCTGCAAGGCAGAGCTGGAGAAGCTGTCAGGGGGGGCTCAGGTGAGGGACAGACATGAATAACATAATAGTATACAGTTGGTATCAGAAGTCTGAATCTGAATCTCTTAATTTTTTTTAAATAATTCAAATTGTGTGGCTAGTTTTGCATTCTTGACTGGAGATTCCTAACGCATCTGTAGAACAGGTTTTGTTGTTTTAAATTTATTTATTCTAAAAGTAGTTTTGAGAATTTTCAGCCATGATTTCTACGTGATTAAAGAAATATAACGCTTTCTCTTTGCACCCACACTGTCAACTAACACATAACACACCTCACATCACACCTACTGTGTCTGTTGAGCCCACTTTTATGTGTCTCATACTGTAGCAATATATGTTTTGATATGAACTGACCTGGCCTGTCAGCCCATATCAGTATTTATTGTGTGCTTTGGGCTGGGGAACCTTTCCCCCCACTGTGTCTGTGTTCTAACTTCTCTGTGACAGCAATGCTTTAATACTGTTGTTGGACAAAAACAGAAAACCTGCAAAAAGGCATTCAGGCATCAATGCCTATTTTATCACTGAATGCAGGCGTCAGATATTGTTCAGTGGAGAAAAAGTAATTAAAGGACCTTTGCACCTTTAGATTTTTGAATGCTTTTTTCCTACCTTAAGACTGGTTTCTGTTCATTTTAATGAGGTGCTGTATGAAAGTCAACTTGCAGTGAAATTAAACGTCTTAAATAGGTCATTGAAACAATTAACAGTAATTCCTCTTTTACTATTCTCAGTTATACTATTGTTGCATAATAATTGTTTGAAAGCATGGATGGTTTTGAAAAATCCAGCAGGATTTGTGTTTTCAAGTGCTCACAGGAAACTCCAACTTCCAAAACTCTGAAGTTGGACAGCGACCTCCTTAGCTCAATAAGCTACAGCACCAAATTCACTGTCCTTTTCATGATGTCTATATTTGCTTATTGTTTGTCCTCTTGACCTGACTTGACCAGACAGTTTGTGAACACAGCACAGTGTGGCACCAACCCGAGGACAATCTGTGGTCTCAACTGCATTACCACAGACTCAATATTCTGCAAGTTGATTTTAATTAAAAGGAAATATGCATTCAAAAATTGAACAAACAAACAAATGAAGAAAAAAAATCCCCAAACTATGCTATGTTTTGGAAATTGGTTGCAATGTAAAGAACTGTATGTGTGTGAACACTAATACGGTCCTTTATGTTTTATATAGTTAGAAACAAACAGGACTAAAACTCTGTGTTTTGTCTACAACAGCCGTGATGAGATGTCTCTGCGTTGTGTCAAACTGTCTACCCGTGCCTGTCTCTGATGCTGTCCTTGTTCTCTGAATGTCCATGACCTCTCAGCCTGTATGATAACAAATTTAGCAAAACATAAAAACAAATATAAGAACTATAAAATGAGGATAGAGAGACAAAAATACCACCATATGCTAGTCACAACATTCATGCTGTACGTCTTTCTTTTCTTGTTACCATCACATCACACGCAGCCAATAAATGCCACATATGACTGCTCACACATACTCACATTGAGTTGATGTGTATGTCACCATAAAGTTATGCATTGTTGATTTAACGGGAAATGTAAATCACTCCATCACAACCCTTCCCCTTTATATCGCAGCCATAGACCATGTCACACTTTTAATTTGATGATTTGTAGTGGTGGTCCATCTGTGCTGTTGTCACACCATTTTATCTGTGTGTTTATTATTTGGACACCTCAGTCCATCCATTCATTCATTTCCTTCATTCCCATGGTCCTTGTGTTTGTTTTTATTCCCTCCTCAGAGATTCATCCATCCGTCTGAGCACCCTGTTCTCTCCATCCCCTTCATAGGAATGATTGTAATTGTGGCTGTGGTCTGGTGCTGGTTGTCGGAGTTGGCGTCCCAGAGGGCAAGGTATGGGAGGAGCTTATCTCTATCTGATGCGTAATGCTACTTATGGTTCTTACACACAGATTAAAGAGTCAGTTCATGGAAATGACATGAAAACATAGTTTCTCACATGCATGCATATTTAGCTATGCAGATAGTTTTGATTTTATTTGCTCAGGTTTCGAGATATCTGTTGTTTGTCTTACCCCGATACAAAAGGTAGGTACAAAAGGAATTTTGTTCCAGTTTACTTTGGATAATTCACCGAAACTCTTGACACACACTGTGAACAGTTTTCATGTCTTCAGAAGAAAGTAGTTCAATGGAAACCATAGTCAGTGTGTGCTGTGGATTATCCGGATTATCCAAAGCAATCAGGACACTGTTTCTGAAAAGACGTGTTGCTGGATTTTTATTTTTTTAAATTCACCTCCATTGTATTTGGGTGGAGGCAGAAATATCTCAAAACCTGGGCATGCCATCTGCATGGCTCGATACCGCAAGAGGTAGTGAGAAAATATTTTTTTGTGTCATTTGGGTTAATTGATCCTTTAATACAAATCATTGCTCAAAATTCATTTAGAGTGGTGGTTGTTATGGGAGGGTCTAAAGTAGTAGAAATGCCAAATTTGCCTGGAAAAATCTCCAGTGAATGAAGGTAAATAATGATATTAAGCATTTATGAAAGGTGGACGTGGGACGGGTGGGCAGTTTGGCAAATTATTACAAAATATTTTCTTGAATATTTCCAATTTTATTCATTTATGGGAATAGTTCAACATTTTTGGAAATATACTTATTTGCTTTCTTTCCAAGAGTATGATGAGAAGATTGACACCACTGTCGTGTCTGTACGCTAACTATGAAGCTACAGGCAGGAGACTGTTAGCTTAGCTTAGCATAAAGACTGGAAACAGGAGGAAACAACTAGACTGGCTCTGTCCAAACTTAAAAAAATACTCCTACCAGCACATCTGAAACTCAGTAATTAACAAATTGTATCTTGTTTGTTCAATCTGTACACACAAATAAATGTGAAAACAACAATTTGTGGTTTGGGGGAGTTTAGAGCTATAACTAGTTAATTGTTAGCAAAGCGTAGTAACTTCTCTGAGTCTTTGTCGTCACCACAGCCAGCAGAGACAGCATTTAAGTGCTGGGCAGACAGATAAACTGTTGTGAGTCATGAAATAGTAACCACACATAGCAACTTTAAAACCACAAATTGCTGTTTGTATATTTCTATTTATGTACGGATTAAACCAACAAGATACAAAATACAAATACAAAATTAGTGAGCTTTAGAGGTGCTCGTAGGAGTACATGTATTTTTGACTTTTGGACAGAGCTAGGCTAGCTGGTTCCCCTCGCTTCAGTTTTATGCTAAGCTAGGCTAATCACCTCCTAGCTCCAGCTCCATACTTAATGTACAGACATGAGGGTGATAACAATCTTCTAACCTCACTCTCTGTCAGAAAGCCAATAAGCGTATCTCCTGAGATGTCAAACTGTTCCTTTAAAAGCCCAAGACGATTTGTCTGATGGCTGATGGATAGCTTCTACTGACTCTTAACACCACTCTTTTCCTGTCTTCCCTCAGGGGAGTGAGGTAGGTTGGAACTCCATTTTGACTATCACTGCAGCCACAGCAGTGCTGCTAATGATGACTAGCTTGTTGAGAGCTCTCGTCCGATGCTGATTGGATGGGCAACAACCGCACAGGGACAGACGTCTGCTTCAGACCAGCCCTCGTTCTCTCCTGCCATGTCTATAGACTGAACTGGAATTCTCTAAATGTGATAGAGCTGACAACTGCGTAGTAGAAAATGTACGGAAAATATATAATGAGAAGGTACTACATGCACGCACAGACCGAGAATGATGCCCTCAGTGTCATTTGAGATTGAAGACGGCTGTGATGACGATGAGTCGACCTGCAGAGAGCCCACATGAGGACATGATCTCACTCCACTATATGTATGCTAGTGCTGTGTCATTCCTCCTCTGTGTCTGTGAATATTATGTTTCTCTCCTTTAGCTAACAATGTGATAAAAATGAAGGTTTTGATTATTAATGTGCACCAAATGGTTTTCAGTTTATTTAACCTTTATTTATTGATTTGTTTGTTTCAATATTGTTCATAGTTGTCTCTGATAATAATGACGAACTTGGAGTCTGGACATTTAATGCACTGAAATCCCTGAAATGTACATATGCCCTTTAAATATTAACAGAGGGACCAGTTTGCTTCCCCTCCAAATACTAGACGCAATAAATGCTACAAACTGGATTAAATATAACAAAATCTCGATGCATTAATGTCTACCTAACATTACCAACTATCTTGCCACTGTATTTCTCCCCCCGCACAACTTTGGAATATCAATTTCTTGATAACTAAGCACCTGTCAATCTAAGCTCAGTGTATAAGGCTGATGTTTAACCCGACGTCACCCCTCAGGCTGCAACCAGCTCCTTTTCACAGTGTTTTTCACTCGTGCTTGGCTCCAGGCTCCGTCACTTCCGCCTGCCTCACACTTGTCTTGTGTCTGACTCTGAAATCAGAAAACTCCCACCTTCCCCTTTAATTATCAGTTAACCAAGACGCCAGAAAGTCAGTGCAGCATTTCTGATTCATCTTACTTGCTCACAGTTCCCTTTGAAAATATGACATCTTACGCCCACAGCTGCATTGTTACACTTACAGTATGGTTTGCTGCGTGCTAGTAAAGATATCTCAGCAACTTTGGGAGCAAATTCTAGGATGATCGAGCTATACTGTTATGTTTTCTAACATTTCAACTTAACTAAACTTTTTTTCCCTCTCCAGCAGGATTTAAATGGCTTGTATTGTTATTTAGATTTATGGTGGTCACCGCTTGTTCCAGGTACTCGGTGTGAGAATGTTGACTGTGAGCCCTTGTTTACTGACGACACGCTTTATGTAACAAACAGATGTGATAAACACCGGTTGACATCCGGTCACACCTAGATTAAATCACTGATGCGGCTGAAGTGAAAGATCAGGGTTAGTTAGTTGTTAGGGCATTTTAGAAATTGATATGGTTCCAAAGTATGTAAATAGGGAGGCGTCAGAAATATTTAGCTTGTTTAAGCATCAATTACAATAAATATATGTATATGTGGAAGGACTCAGATAATTGTTTACATTTGTGAAATGTTTTTTTGTGAAAATATTTTAGAACTGAAAAAAGCATGCTAGAAAACATATAGAAGCACAATATATAATTTATGTTGATTCTGTTACTTTGTATTTCATGTAAATAGATGTGACATATAGTACTATGGGAGAGATATTTCTTAAATCCATTTGTACTAGCTTTGTAGAAAGTTTATTCTATTTTGAAAGAGCATCGTATATTTGATAGCCAAATTATATGCCGTGTAAATGTTTATTTATGGTGACGTTATTCAGAACAACTGCAAGCACTGCTAATCATTTCCAGTACCTCTTCGTTCAAAGGTGGTGTAGTCATTGCATGCATTTAGATTGCATTTGACCTTAGTTGCCAGAAAGAGCAATATAACTCCTGGTTTTTCCGGCCCGCTAATTTTCAAACATGTATTGAAATCTTTTCTGAAATGTTTGTCATTAAACAGAACCTTGATAAGCAAAGCCTGACCAATGTTATTTCTGCATAATGAACATACACTAAGGAAATAATGTGCCATTGGACTGCAAATGTTGTCACTGTCTATTTAAAAAACTCTCTCTTTGCAATAGAAATTAAATTCCCATTGACTGCAATGGTACATCTGAATGTTGTCTGATTCTGAACATTATTTCTGAGCTCATTTCATGAATATTAACTTTGTCACGTTTCACAAGCTTCTATATTGCACAGTGTTTCTCAGCTTGTTGCTTTACATATTGATAGCAATGTTGTTTTCAATATAGTCGTGGCTATTTTGTTACCTGGAGGTCTATTTTGTACTGTAAATGACTTGAAAAAATAAATATACCCCCCCACATGATGTCTGAGAGCTTTTCTTGGGAGGTGAATCACGGTCTCAGAGTTTAAGGTGTCACTCAGTCCCATTCACGAAATCACCAGCAGTCAACCTGAGTGAGAATCTTCTGGCATCACATTACACGGGTTGTATGGATATTAATAAACTTCACTCCAGCGACGTGACATAAGCTCCCAGACATGGATTCTTTACAGATGGCAGGAACTGATGTGTCAACGTTGTTGATGAGGGTCTCTAAACTACACTCATTAGTCCATTGCCACGTGTCATGGTTTGCTAAGTTTAAGTTTGTCTAAGTATCTAAAAGTAGCCTGTATGTGCAGACCTAGTCATGAGGTACAGTTAGTGTAAACCCTCACTGAACAACCTTCTGTCACTTGAGGTTTAAGTTAAATTAGTTTCCCGAGTCTGCAAATATTCCCAACAGACTCTGAATCAGGTTTCTGTCTCATTCTGTGTCAGAGTTATGGCTAAAGAAATGAAAAGTGCCTTAACAGTCAAAATGTCAGATCCAGATCACCAGTGAAACCTAATCAACTGGGCCTTGGCCTCGGGCCTATCTGTCCAGCAAATTCACCCCAAATCCCTTCTTAAATATTTAATATATTCAACTGACAGACTAACAGGGAAAAGCTAATTAAAAAAGGTGGGAAGCTGACTGTGAGAGCAGCCATGGGCAGTCGGTGGGGATATAATGTCAAGAGAACGGTGTCCAGGTCAACAGATGTAGCTGTGATTTGGTTTTTGGTTTAGTTCACACATACTTTATAATTCCTATCAAGGGTGGGATTATGTTGTATTATTATGAGACAATATGTGCCAACGTATTCAAAATCATGTCTGTTTAATACACTGAGTCAAATGTGTGCTTTTCTGAGCATTCATTTACACACAATTTTGTTTACTCAAGTACTGTATTTAAGTACAATTTTGAGGTTCTTGTACTTCGCATGTATTTTTATATTATGCTTCTTTACAGACTATAACTCCGCTACATTTCAGTGGCAAATATTGTCATTTTACTCCCCTACACTTATTTGACAACTATAGTAAACTAGTAAACAACTACATACAGTACAAGCTAAGAAAATGTGATGCATTGCAACAGACTAACCTGCCCAGCAGTATATAAAGTAGTAAAAATTTGCTTTACTACAACATACAATGCTGCATATACAGCAATACATCAGTAATATCATTGACACTGACAAGTACCAAAAAGTAGAAGGACTTGCAGTAGTTTTACTTTTGATTCTTTAAGTACATTTTGCAGGTTGTACCTCTCGTACTTAAGTCAGATTTTTAATGCAGGACGAGTAGTGGAATATTTTGTACCTTGAGATACTGCTACTTTTACTTTACTGTCAACTATGATATGTCAATATGACAATTTTGTAGCAATACAATATTATAGAGAGATGATAAATGGTATTATTTAATTATTTCCATCTCTGTCTCACAACACCATGAGATAACAACATGATTTAGAAACAGTAAAGTTTAATTCCCTGCTTTTATTATCATTGGAGAATATTACCATTTAAGTGAGCATAAAATGATCCTCATGCCACAGTCTTACAGTAACCAGCCAAATGTGATTCATATATGGAGTTGTTCTAAAAAGAAATGGCTAAAATGGTTGAGGAACAAACAGAAAATCTTTAGAGTATCTTATCACATGGTGGGAGAGCAACATGGGGACCCCTGGCTGTGTCCAGACTGAGTATCCTAAGAATGCTTACTGCATGTGTCACAGTTATTCTTACCTCCCACTACTTCATCAAAGATGGTGCTGGCATGTGGTGTCACTGACTGCTGAGTCACAACACCGTGACAGTCCAGGAACCTGCAGCCAACACCATATGTATTCAAACTGACTCATTTTGTATACAGATTATCAATTTTACTATGCGCAGAGGCTGACAACTGCCCCGGTGTATTTCTATACACAGCCTCATCTTCTATCAATGGATGCTGTCATGTTGTCACTGGAGACTGGAGATGACACTAATTTGCTTTCAGTCAATTCAAGAAGTCACTTTGTCCTTGTCTCGTAAAAAAAGAGTCTTCCCTGGAGAGACGTTGGGATATAGATTTTGAATTTAGGGAGTTGAAAGGCAATAAGTCTCAGTTCTTGTTGGTAACTTAATTGAACACATCTCCTACAATGTATTTAATTATAGTTTTGCTTGATTGGTGAAGAAATATTAATTATTGTACATCAAAATCCAATTAAGCTGCTTTTATTTAATATCCAGCAGCCTCCCATAACCCTCCATGAGCTTGAAGTGACCTTTGCTTGTCTACATAGAAATGCATTTCACCCAGGGGTGGCAGATAGCTGTGAAACACACGTAATGCAGTTGGGTGACCTCATCCTTTAAAATGTTTCTCTCCGAGGCCTCGCTGATCGAGCGCAAAATCCCGCTTTTTGACAATTCTTCTCCGTATAAAGACAACTTATTGAGACATAGGGGCTGACTACACGTCTCACTTTCTTTTCTTAGTTCAATTGTTCAGCCACTTGGACCCTGAGCATGACACACATTCGCAACAATCATGAAGTCCCAGCCCCCCAGCCGCCCAAATAGGAGCGCCTAAAAATAAGGAGCATGCCGCAACTGTTGCGCTGCCTGGGGTCTGACCAATCACTGTCCCATCCTCCCAGTAAACCGACCCCGAGTCCCGTTATCCTTATGGATTAGCAAATAGAATATGATCACAGAGGCTGAGTGACGCGGGCCTGGGTCCTTTATATACCCAACTCTTTCCTCTCTCAGCAGTCAAGTTAAACAGAGTCAACTCTTCACAGTGCTGCTCCAGCTCACCTGCCACGAAACTCCATTTTTCAAAAAGCGACATTCTTCTCGGGGCCATATTAGAAAGGGACGACTTGTCAAGAGGGTGCCAATTAAAAAAAAGCGGACGGACCAGCTGCCTTGCACATTGTAAATCGGATAATTTAATCCATCACTGTCCTGACACAAGTGGTTTCTTCGCAAGTGCATCCGAAAAATCTCGGGGGCTGCTTTTTAAACTCCTCCAAGTTTGAACTTTCCTCCGCGAGAGCGCGCTTGCCATCGACCTGCGAAAGTTTTGTGCGCTGCCGAGCAAGTGTCACCGAGGTATAAAAGTGGACACGGAAAAAGCCATCATGATGAGCAATAACTACAGCGACGACCAGCTGCCTCCGCAGTATTACCAGGGCACTGACTTTGGGGAAGAGGAGGACGACGAGATGCCAGCTACGGAGAAGGACCTGGCCGAGGACGCGCCATGGAAGAAGATCCAGCAGAACACCTTCACCAGGTGGTGCAACGAGCACCTCAAGTGCGTCAACAAGACCGTCACCGACCTGCAGAGGGATTTTACCGACGGGCTGAAGCTGATTTCGCTCCTGGAAGTTTTGAGCCAGAAGAAAATGTACAGAAAGTACCACACCAGACCCAACTTCCGTCAGATGAAACTGGAAAATGTTTCTGTGGCACTAGAGTTCCTGGACAGAGAGCACATCAAGCTGGTCTCAATAGGTGAGCTAGACTGGGCTTCTCAAATGGAAACAATTCAGTTGTAAAATGCAAACATAAACCAGGCTATTATTAGATAGGAAAAAGTAATAAAACAGGACTTTATGATAGCTGACAGTGACAGCGTGTCCTAATAAGATGCAGTGATTTCATACTTTAAAAGCTGAACCATGACAACAGGAGCGTTTCATATCTTCTGATATTTTTAAGTCTGTCATATCTTCACCAACACATACACATTCTGTGGCCGCCCTGTTGGTATGTTATCAGTGCAGGTGTCAGCCGGCAGTGAGACATGGGTTTCACAGGCCTCTGGAAAGCTGCATTGAGCCGGGGTCAACAGCTTATTGGAAAGTTACTGCAGAGGTGCCACTGAGGTCATTAACTTGTGCCAGGGCCAAGGCCTAGTGGCTCCATAGTATGCCTTTTAAAGCTTACTCCAATGTGGTAAAATATGGGCTGGAAATTCACTAGGAGTGTGCTAATGAGAATGAATTTATACATGTGGACAGCAGTGTCACACGCATCCCTCTGTACACACAAATGCAACACACACACTCATCTCTGTCAGGTCAGGGGTCAGAACGGCTCACTGGGGCTCTTCGCTGACAGCCAGAGCCATCAGCAACTCCTGTGAGGTGAGGATTAACTCCGGTGGGATTTGGGGGATCAGACTGTGGTCCAGAGAACTGAAGTTACAATAAATTGTTGTGGATTTGTGTCACATTCGCAGACTCACCAGAGGAGGACTTCACTCCACCAGAGTGAACAGAATGCTGCCTCTTAGAAATATTTAATAACTGAGGAGAAACTTGTAGCCTAATATGAAAAGCACAGATACTTTAAGATGAAGACTTATGGCTTAATTATACACCTGTAGACAACCCCACAATTCATATCGGAGAAAAGTTATTAAAATTTTGACAGACTATTTTTCTGTTTTGGTGACTAATGATCCTGCCACACACTTGAGTGAAATTCCCGGCATGGCTGAGGCTTTGGCCGGTGGACTGTGAAGGCCACTGCGTGTCCACCTGGACATACGCTGAGTGTGTTACTTTGTTTGAGTGTGTGTGTGATGATAGCGGGGGGAAACTCTCAATGGCGAGCTCAAATCTCAGGGGTCTCAAGGTCACAATTACAGATATCACCTCTGCATATCAAGTCTGCAGAGTGTGAGGCCAGGATAGCGCGTCTAGGACTTAATATGTTAATGTGTGTCTGGCACCGTTGTCCCAGCTGAGCAGACACACACTAGGTCAGACTGTTTTGACAGAAACAGGGCGTGATAATAGACGTCCTGGCATTTTACTTCCTGGCACCCTCTCTCTCCATGCAGCACTAGTGGGTCAATGCAGCCCTCTTAAGATAATGTCTCAGTCTCATTCCAGTGACCCAGAGACACTAAAAGAATCACCACAGGCTTAGTTGCACATGTGTCACAGTGTGTAACTAGATACAATTTGATGGATGTCTCTTTGACCACACAGTTGCCCTCAAAGCCGGACACGGCAGGATCAAAACACACGGTGCCACATCGTGCCACCTGCCTGTGCCAGTCAAACGGTGCCACATCAAACATTAGGCACTGATCTATGAAAAGATAAACAGTCTCAATAAAACAGTCTTGTGATAAACGACTGGCATTAAAGTCCCTCCCTTATTAAAGTCTTACTGAATTAACCGGAGTGTATCACACAAGATTAGTGGATGAAACATTAAAGTCTAGTGCTCCTCAGAGGTTCTCTTGGCTTAAATGGCTGAATTTCTAAATTAGAGTGGATTCAAAATGGCTTGTTTGACAAACTTTTTCCTCGGAGAACTTCGGGAAATGAGCTGCGTGCTCGCTGTCAATGAATCTAATCTCCACCTATTTGATTTATCGCACGCTAGCGCTACAAGTTTTGGAGGTAATTGAAATCCAAGTGGTATTTATACAGAGAGGGATCCACTTCCACATATCCTCAGCTGTCACTGTCTTCAGAGCACCATTGTGACTGGATGACAGATTGTCAGGGGTCCTCAGCCAGACAGCTGTCTGGGAGAAAGGGGCTCGGGGGGAAGCAGTGAGGAGCATTAGATTCTTGTCTCCTCAGCAGTCAATCATCATTGTTTATATTTCTACTCAGAATAGCCTGGTCAACTCTGAACAGCAAGGAAAAACTATGTTGATTTCATAGATTTATGTACAGATCTTAGGTCTTAAGTTCTTATGGTTTAGCTTCGGGCTGACAATAATATACAGAATGTAAACTGATTTACTAGTAGACTGCACATATCTACCCATTAGGGCCCATAATTAAGAATGAAAATCAGCTGGAAGATGCAGTTAACTAGTTTACCACCAAATACTGTAGGACATGGTGCATTATTTGAACTTTTGAAAGTTATAAATCCTCATGAACACTCTTGTCTCCACTGTCCAACCACAGATAGCAAAGCCATTGTGGATGGGAATCTAAAGCTGATCCTGGGTCTTATCTGGACTCTCATCCTCCACTACTCTATCTCCATGCCCATGTGGGACGACGAGGATGATGAGGAGACTAAGAAGCTGACCCCGAAACAGCGTTTGTTGGGCTGGATACAGAACAAGGTGCCCCAGCTGCCCATTAACAACTTCAACCGTGACTGGCGGGATGGCAAAGCCTTGGGAGCTCTGGTCGACAACTGTGCCCCCGGTAAGAAGTGTGTCGTGGTGTGAGCTGAGTCTACAGGCTGGGCGGAGTGAGTGCTGAGTCAGAATATGTGCGGTGCCTGTTGAAAGGCTTGTTGTATGTTGCGGTGTTCCTTGGTTGCTATGGAGGTCGGGGTCAGGCATATGTCAGTCACTGTATCTGAAACAGTATCACCTTCTCAGGAGAATTTGTCTCCTTTACTCCTCATCTAGAAATGAGGGCTGTATATCTCTCACACATTCTGGAGCGCACACACACACACACACACACACACACATACACACATCCAAATTCAGATTCAGATGTCAGCCAGTTGTAATCTGTCTCTGGAGACCAGGTAGTGTCAGTGGGTTGTAGAGGGGTTGCTGATGGCCGGAGGACGTCCCTGCCAGCTGTCCCACAATGACTGAAGCTTTCACTCTCACTGTTTCGGGCCCTGAGGCCCAAGCCCGGCTTTAGTGTTTATAGCCTTGCTGCTACACAACACCCCCAAATTTGGGCACCATTCCTCCTCTTCTGTCAAGGGGGATGCTTGGCTCCGCATCAAAATGCAGAATGATCTGTCACAGGGAGGTGCCTAAGCCACAGATCCAAGGACCACAAGGCCACAATTTGAGTCACTGCCAGTTTAGGCTTCTGCTTCCAACACTGAACATTAGAGTCCTCTCCTAGTTGTGCTTTACAGAGCGAAAGGTGGAGGAGTAGCAAGAGGAGTACAGAACCGTGTTTAACTGTGTTTATATGAGCCATTGATCTGAAGAGACGCATCTTTCAAACACTGTGCTGCAACATTGACCATACAAGGTTCTGTTGTTTCATCAGCTAATACCAAACAGCAGGGTAACTGACGAAACTAGCTCTGTTCTGGAACATAGAAGCTCTGCTTTTAAGTCAGATACAAATGTACAAAACAAGTTAATTGGCTGGGAAGAAACCAATATTGTATTTGACAGTCCAGTATGTTCTTATACAACTGTAGCATACGTCTGCCTCTGTTGGTATTGCAGTGATGTTGCATTATGAACTACATGGCTGCGGTTTTACTCCAGAGCTGACATCACTGACAAGAGCACTGATTTCCCATAGTAACATGGTGGAAGGTCCACCCTGGTGCCTCCCAACTGACAGCTTTACAATATTTCTCTGTACTGTCACTGTGCACTCCTTCCTTGCAGATGCATGTAAAGTCAACCCTGAGTCAACCCTTAATACTTTGGTCCTGTGTCTATATTAATTGGATAATAGTATTCTATGGTGTGCCAGTATGGGCCTTTTGAGTGAGTGGCCACTCAGTCGCCAACACTAATCCAATTTAGGCATTAGCAGCATGGAGGAGGCTAGCTTTAGCCACAGTGAAAGTGCCAGAGCGTCTCGAGGTTGTTTCTTTTCAACAGTCGACAGAGTCCTTCGTTGAATTCACAGGAGCATAGAACAGCGTGGGTAAGGTCATGCGATGTTGTAGTTGGAGGTGTTAGACAGATAGTAGTGACAGCCCGAGTGGCCTTGTTATAGCAACCGCAGTGTAACAGAGTTGTCTGATCACCTTGTTTTCATTCTGTTAGGTTTGTGTCCTGATTGGGCGGAGTGGGACCCAAACCAGCCTGTGCAGAATGCCAGAGAAGCCATGCAACAGGCTGACGACTGGTTGGGTGTGCCTCAGGTAAGATGCATGATGGATGTCAGTCATAAAGTGCTTTTTAGTTTGCTTTAGCTCAGCTGGGTGTCAGATGAGTGGGGTTGATCTCATAGGACAATACAACAAGAAAAGCATGTGTCTTTTCTGACTGGCAACATAGTTTATACTCAGTGGACAGACACTCAGTAAGCACCAATCATTTCCAAGCAGTTTAAAGGAAGCACCAAGACGCATTCGCAAAGGCAAACATGCCTCACCATGTGCACATCTGTGAGGCAACACTGAACTGAAAAAAGGCAGTACTGTGTATGATATCGAGCCCAATGTTTTTCCAGGGAGATCATGCTGGAGGGTTTCATGAAATATTTATTACCCTGCTCACTTCTAATATTTCCATCTACTGTATTGTAGCTCTCAGTATGTGAGTTTGTAGGAGTTTTATTTAGGAGATTCGTGAATTTGTGGAGGTGTGAGATTTCTCAACACCTTCTGAGCCAACCACTGAAACAGAGGTGTAAATATGCCTGCGCTCATCAGAATAACAATGTGAACAGAGCAATTTCCAGTCCCGTTTGTAAGACTCTGAGTCTCCGTATTGTAATGTACACTATGCTGGTTGTTTACTTGTTTGTCTAAGACACAGGGTTAGTTATTCTCCATGAGGCTTAGCATTGGTGAGATAGCCGGGGGGTGTATGTCATGGCTCTGCAGGCCTGGAGGTTGGATTCCAGTGTGGTGGTGTTAAGGAGATGTGGGAGAGGTCTGGCTCAGGATAAATCCCCCTGGCTGGCTTATTGAGGGCAACAATCCTTAACCCTGCTGTCCTGGGGTTAAATATAACCAGCGTGGAGCATGGCTTTGTGCCACTGTGTGATAGACAGGCAAACAAGTGCTGGAAGGGAGAGAGGAGTCAGAGGTGGGGGGGATAAATAAGTCTAATCCTTGTTAAATCCCATTTCAGTATGCTTAATAAGGGAAAGTTGAATAAAGAGTCAATCATACCCTTCTTACAAATAAACTTTACTTATCTAGACTATACTTTCAATTAAAATCCAACCAGTTATCCTCACACATGATTAACCCCTGTTGTGCTGGTTGTATTTCTGTGCTGTAGGTGATTGCCCCTGAGGAGATTGTGGACCCAGATGTGGATGAGCACTCAGTGATGACCTACCTGTCTCAGTTCCCGAAGGCAAAGCTGAAGCCTGGAGCTCCTCTCAAGCCCAAACAACTTTTCCCAAACAAGGCCAAAGCCTATGGACCTGGTGGGTAGCCCAGCAGTAGCCACGAACACCTGCACGGTCCACAACAGTTCATATGAGCAGTATGAATATATAATGAATATTGTTCACCTTCTCAGCCCTGAGTATCAAAGCACCACCACATAGATACCTTAGCAATAGTACCAACATCTCACTGTCAGGAAACATTTGAATGCATTTTTGTTGGTCTGTCATTTTGTGTGTCTGTATTTACATTACAGGTATTGAGCCTCATGGCAACAAGGTGCTGCAGCCAGCTGTGTTCACCGTGGAAACCCTGGAAGCTGGCAGTGGTGAGGTCCTGGTCTATGTGGAGGATCCTGAGGGACACAAAGAGGAGGCAAGTTAAACCTGATAGACAAGGGGCCTTAGCGCACAGCCTGCTAGCCACCTCAGATAAGCCTGCTAATTTTCAAAGTTTTGCAAAGTATAGCATCTAATCTTTAATCTAACCCTCTCTTATTTTGTCTTCTTATTGTCCAGGCTAAGGTTAAACCCAACAATGACAAAAACAGAACCTACACTGTCACCTATGTCCCCAAAGTTGAGGGTGTTCACAAGGTAAGACTAAGCTGCACTTTTTTCTGATGTACAAAACTGATGTGGACAAACCACTCTATTTAAAGGTGTCTTGAATTTGTCTAGGTGAAAGTGCTGTTTGCTGGTCAGGATATTGACAAGAGCCCTTACACAGTGAATGTAGCGAAGGATATGGGCGACCCCAGCAAAGTCCATGCCAGGGGACCAGGTCTGGATGCTACAGGCAATGTGGCTAACAAACCCACCTACTTTGACATCTACACAGCTGGTTAGTATGGAAAATTCAACCACTTTGCATGCTGACATGTAGACATGCAGACAACAGGAATGTGATTTGATGAAAGGCTTGAACTGTTTGCCAAAAGCCAAAAGAATCACAGGAAGTCTCTCAGAGAGACTAAAGCTACGGCGTCTACTTTGACCTGTGATAACTGATCATTTTCCTGTCACGCTCAGGTGCTGGTAATGGCGACGTCAGTGTGGTCATCATTGATCCTCAGGGCAAAAAGGACACAGTGGAGCTCATCCTGGAAAATAAGGGCGACAGTGTTTTCCGTTGCACATATCGTCCCATGCTGGAAGGGCCTCACACCATCCACGTACTGTTTGCAGGGCAGGAGATCCCCAAGAGTCCTTTCACTGTCAACATCGCAGAAGGTGAGCCATCTGTCTGTGTTGTAAATTACTGTCAGACAAATCTGATTTCTTAGCGTGCTGTTAGTGTCTGGGTGATCTATCCATCACAATCTACAGTCATCTTTATTTTCCCTGGGAACAGCCACCCAGTATAGACCATAACCCTTCTCTGTCATTTCTAGCTCCACCCGTTGCTCCTCCCATGGGAGCTCCACTGCAGATAAGCCCTCAGTCAGTGCGCGCCCCTCCTGGAACGAAGGGTGCGAAGGGGGTACCCCCCTCAAAACCTGGCCGCCCAAGTTAGTATGGCCTGCTGGGAGGAGCCTGTGCCCATTGCTCAGCCAGAGCCCCCCGAAACCTTTTCCTCTGCTGCGCCCTGCAGATGCCCCTCTGTGCTTTCTCTAAGTTTGGGGTGCCGCGGCTCAATGCCGTGCTTGGTCGCCTGCTCCGTCTTTTTGCGTCCTGCAGCTTGATGGTTCAGTTCTGTTCAGAGAGAGATGAGATGCGATCTTGTACAAATAGTTTACAGATTGTCCCAGTCTGCACTTCTGTCTACTTTGTTCTTCTCTGTTAAATATCTTTGCTTGTGCTGTTGACATGTTTGTTTTTATCACATCTAAATTTGCATCAGCCAGCATTCAGTTAAAGCCTGCAGTCAACATTTCGGAGTGACTGACTGAAATGTTGTCAGATGCTCCCTCGATGCTCTCAAATGTGTCAATATCCTATTCAGCATTCTGCACTTTGTGTTATATGTGCTGCAAAAAGCATCATTCTCATTTACAGGTTCTGTCAGTCAACCTTCCCACTTGAATTGGATATTTGAATGTCTATGCTACTAACATTGCTGTCAAGTGCTGGCTACTTTCAGTTGCTTTTTGCTTTGCTAAATATTTCTGTCTTTCACACTTGTTGTTATTCCTTTCAGCCATGAACCCAAATGCCTGCAGAGCTACAGGCAGAGGCCTTCAGCCTAAAGGCGTGAGAGTAAAAGAGGTTGCAGACTTCAAAGTTTTCACCAAAGGAGCTGGCAGCGGAGCACTGAACGTCTCAGTCAAAGGACCAAGTGAGTCAGACAGCTCTCTCTTCTCTGCATCACTCCTCACCTCCTTCTCGTACATTTTTAGAATTATTTTATTTTGTTTTTTGTCTGAAGGGTAGCATTCACATAGGCATATGATAAAACACTTAACGTATTGCATAAAATGGCCCTTCGACTTGATAAGAATCCATATTGACTGTATTATTTATCCTCAGCTGGAGCAGAGGAGCAAGTGAAAGTGCGAGATGCAGGAAACGGTGTGTATGAATGTGAATATTACCCCCTTAAGCCTGGTAAATACACAGTCAGCATCACCTGGGGAGGCCAGCCCATCCCACGCAGGTAGGGTCCTATTGCTGCCTTTAGCTATTCATTTACAATGCACTTTCACATTTACACAAGGTAATATTGTGCATTCTTGTGTGCTGCAGCCCCTTCGAAGTGGAGGTGGGTGAGGAGGCAGGTTTTCAGAAGGTGAGGGCCTGGGGTCCTGGTTTGAAGACTGGCATGGTGGGAAAATCTGCTGACTTCGTGGTAGAGGCCATCGGCACTGAAGTTGGAACTCTGGGTGAGCCGTGTGCAAGTGATATGAGCTCTTATGGAAGAAAAGTGAATTTTTTTTTAATGTATTCTAAATGTGAAATCTGAACGTTTTAATTCTTTTGCTGTTCAGGCTTCTCCATCGAAGGCCCATCACAGGCTAAAATTGAGTGTGATGATAAGGGTGATGGCTCCTGTGATGTGCGCTACTGGCCCACCGAGCCTGGTGACTATGCTGTCCATGTCATTTGTGACGACGAGGACATCAAGGACAGCCCCTTCATGGCCCACATCCTTCCTGCAGCCAATGACATCTTCCCTGAGAAGGTAATTCCCACTCACTGAATTATATACCACACTTACAGTAAAGCAGGCTACCATGGTGACCTGTTTCGTTAATATTTTAAACAAAATACATTAAAACGACAAAATGTTGCAGGTGAAAGCCTATGGGCCAGGCTTGAAGCCGACTGGCGTCATTGTGAACAAACCAACTGAATTCACCATTGATGCCCGCATGGCTGGGAAGGGTCAGCTCAAGATCTACGCACAGGTATGAAGAGCACCAGTTTGTGAAACCTTAATTGTTTATTTATAGGAACCATCATTTATATTGCACGTGGCTGTACAGACCAGAGCTGACATGCTTTTGTATCCACTAAGGACGCTGAAGGCTGCACCATCAACATCAAGATTACTGACAAGGGAGATGGCACATTTCTGTGTGTGTACACTCCTGTCAAGCCCATTAAACACACCATCATCATCGCCTGGGGGGAGGTCAACGTGCCCAACAGCCCCTTCAGAGTAAGACACATGACGATGTACACACATACACAACTATTCTGCACTTAAAATTCAGTCAATTTAATATAATGATACTCCACCAAATATAGACAAAGTAAGAGGACTGCAGCAGTTGTACTTGAACCAATTGCTTCTGCCTCAAGTACACTGTGAATTCATTAGGTGCTGGTTGGAGAGGGTTCTCATCCAGACAGAGTCAAGGTCTATGGTCCTGGAGTGGAGAAGACGGGTCTCAAGGCTAACGAGCCAACATACTTCACTGTGGACTGCGGCGAGGCTGGTCAAGGTGAGCGTGTACGAGGAGGTGGTGTGGGTGGTTACAAAAACACTTCTGAGTTTAGTTGACTCTTAATGAAATTAGGTGCCACATCATGTGAATGTTGAAAAATATGAAGCACAGAATGAATAGAATAAGTAAATCTGTGAAGTTTAGGCGACAAAGTTAGGAGGTAAGTTATTTGCAATGTATGAAATGTACTTGAAATAAAGCTGGAGGCAGTGGAGCGACCGCTTCTATTTATTCAGATCATCTACTTTTGAATGACCTTCGTGAACTGTGCTCATTGCTATGCACCATTAGGGGACATCAGCATTGGAATCAAGTGTGCCCCAGGGGTGGTTGGCCCTGCCGAGGCAGACATCGACTTTGACATCATCAAGAATGACAATGACACCTTCACTGTCAAGTACACTCCCCCCGGTGCAGGCCGATATACCATCATGGTGCTGTTTGCTGACCAGGTAAGAATACAGTTTCCAGTGCGAGAGGGACTGATGAGTCTTGTATAATAGTTTTTGGAATTTTATTTAGTCTTGAGTCATTTCTTATAATTGTTTTATGATTGGCTTTGTCAGGAAATTCCCATCAGTCCATTCAAAGTCAAAGTGGATCCTTCCCATGATGCTGGCAAGGTGAGAGCAGAGGGCCCCGGACTCAACAAGACAGGTGAGATCCACTGAAACCAAGAACCAGAATTAGTATGAATACCAAGCACACTACATGTATAGGTATTTGCATTTGCAACAAACACCCACTACAATGTGACAGAAATTATTCGATTTGACCAGGACTGGTAGCACTGACAAAACGTGTGTGTTTCAGGAGTGGAGGTGGGCACTCCAACCCACTTCACCATCTACACAAAGGGAGCTGGCAAGGCCAAGCCTGAGGTGCATTTCGCAGCAGCAAGTCCAGGAGAGGCGGTTCGTGACTTTGAGATCATCGATAACCACGATTACTCCTACACTGTCAAGTACACGGCTCTTCAACAGGTACAGTAGGCCTCTGTTTGACAGGATGCAGAGATTATTCACAATAACGCCTCAAATCAATCAATGTTCATTCTTCCTCTTGTGTCTTTCTCAGGGTAACATGACAATTTCAGTCACTCATGGAGGAGATCCCATTCCCAAGAGCCCCTTCCACATCACAGTGGCGCCACCACTGGATATTGGAAAGGTGAAAGTGGAGGGATTAGACAACAGTAAGTCACAAACACTAAATACTATACTCCTGCGTTTACCATGTAATGATAGTTAATTGCAGTGATTTAAGGGTTTCATGTTAATCTTTCTTGCAGAAGTGGAGGTCGGAAAGGATCAGGAGTTCACAGTTAACACAAAGGGCGCTGGTGGGCAGGGCAATGTAGGTGTGAAGATGACCTCACCCTCTGGCCGCCCAATCCCTTGCAAGCTGGAATCAGACAAAGCCAAAGGCACTCACAGTGTGAAGTATATTCCCCCAGAGGAGGGGCAGTACAAGGTTGATGTCAGCTATGATGGCAACCCGGTGATGGGAAGCCCCTTTGGGGTTGAAGCATTGATGCCTGCTGATCCTTCAAAGGTAAAAGTCCATGAAAGCTGCATGTAGTTCTTCACTTTGTCCATACTTGAGGCTCATGAAACATAACATACACATTTTTCACAAGTAGTTTTTTCAAGTTGTCAAGTTTGTAATACCACATCTCAAAAACTGACCTGACTGTTCATCACAGGTGCGAGCATTTGGCCCAGGCCTGCAGGGAGGCACTGTGGGTAAACCAGCTCCATTCACTATTGACACAAAGGGAGCTGGTGCAGGTGGGCTGGGTCTGACTGTGGAGGGTCCCTGCGAGGCGAAGATTGAGTGCCAGGACAACGGTGACGGCACATGCTCAGTGTACTACCTGCCCACCGAGCCTGGGGAGTATGCCATCAACATCTTGTTTGCAGAGCAGCACATCCCGGGCTCTCCCTTCAAGGCTGCAGTGCGCTCAGCCTTCGACCCCAGCAAGGTGACGGCTAGTGGGCCGGGTTTGGAGAAGGCCAAGGCAGGCGAACCAGCGACCTTCACTGTGGACTGCACCCGGGCAGGCGACGCTGAGCTCACCATTGAGATTGTGTCAGAGACCGGGGTGAAGGCTGAAGTGCACATCCAGAAAACCGCAGAGGGGACCTTCTCTGTCACGTACATCCCACCCTTCCATGGCACACACACCATCACGATCAAGTATGGTGGCCATATGATCCCCAAGTTTCCCAAGGTCCTGCAGGTCGAACCCTCTGTGGACACCAGTGGGGTGCATGTCTATGGGCCAGGAGTGGAACCCAGAGGTAAAGAGACCAAGAACCTAAGTTTAAAATGAGTTAGCACTTCATGCAGGTTATTAATAAACCTAAGGTATGTACTAGTGCTAAAATAATTCGTCAGTTAATTGATTCATTAATTGGCAGAAAAGGAATTGAAATAATTTATCAAGTAAAATGCCCAACATTTGCTGGTTCCTGCTTCTCAGATGTGTAGGTTTGTTGCTTTTCTCTGTTTTACATCATTGTTATTTCAATTTCAATATATTATATCAATTGACTAAATAAAATGTAATTGTTAGTTGTAGCACTAGTATGTACTGTTTTAACTAGTTCATAAACTGCTCATAAATCCGACTGAGCATACTTGGTCTTGTTTCTCTTTGGCAACAAATCACCTGAAGGACTTTTCTGTTTCTAGGGGTCCTCAGAGAAGTCACAACCCACTTCATCGTTGATGCCCGCGCCCTCAACAAGGTTGGAGGAAATCATGTGAAGGCTCACATTATCAGTCCATCCGGCACCAACACAGAAACCTACATCACTGACAAGGGAGACGGCACCTACAGGGTGGAATACACAGCATTTGAGGATGGTAGGACAAAAATATGTTTAATTTCATTTAACAATGTTAATTAACACAGTTGAAGAATCATAAGGTGGAGAGGCAGTGAAATACAATGATGGAAGTAAGATCTATGTAACATTAACACACCTAACCTACTGCAGGTAGATAGAGGCTTTTACATAGACAGGCTGTCTGAAAGAGGTAATACAGACAGACAGAGAAATCACTAACAGGTGCTTGTGTTGGGCGCCATTTGGGAATAAAGCGGGAGAGTGGGAAAAGAAAGATCGAGACAGAGAGGGGTATAAATACAGAATGATGCAGCGGAGCAATGATGTGAGGGGCAGAGAGCAGGGAGGCAGAGAGGTAGACAGGCTCTGTTTTATAAATAGTGTGCTCTGGAACAGAAGCTCTTAACCAGGCAGGTATGTGTGCTGAAGGCTGCCTGCACACAGCTATACAGCAGGGGAATGACAGGGGATATTAATAGAGACCTATAACACAAAGCAAAGAGATCACAGAGCACTTCTCCACCACCAGACATGCTCTAATATCATAGCAGTGCGACTGGGAATCTGGCATATAGGCCTACTGAGAGGGCTCTGTCAGAAAAATGTTGTAACAGAATAATGAATAGGGAACAGATGTAATGCCTTGTATGTTCACCAAAGCGTCTGCGCTCTAGATGCCGTCTTTTATACATAAACAGATGTTTATCTCCCTAAAAGGGAATTTGTCTGGCCCGTGATTAAAAGCAAGTGGCAATAACAGAAAATATTTGCTTGCTTAGAGAACACTCAGGCAGAGAGGTCTGACATCAGACATTCAACTGATCTGTTTGTGCGCAGGAATGCATCTGATTGAGGTGCTGTATGATGATGCGCCTGTGCCAAAGAGTCCCTTTAGAGTGTCTGTGGTGGAGGGATGTGATCCGACCCGGGTCCGTGCCTATGGACCAGGTCTGGAGGGAGGAATTACCAACAAGCCAAACTGCTTCACTGTGGAAACCAGGTACTGTTGGATCACATTTAAAGAAGAAATTTGTGAGAGCTTAACTCATACATGTGCATTAAAATAATGGCTTCTCTCTCAGGGGCGCTGGTACAGGAGGCTTGGGCCTGACCATCGAAGGAGCCTCAGAGTCCAAAATATCCTGCAAGGACAATAAAGATGGCAGCTGCAGTGTGGAGTACATCCCCTTCACTCCTGGAGATTACGACGTCAACATTAACTACGGAGGTCACCCGATCCCTGGCAGTCCATTCCGTGTACCAGTGAAGGACCCTGTAGACCCGAGCAAGGTGAAGTGCTCAGGTCCAGGTCTGGGCACTGGAGTGAGAGCCCATGTTCCTCAAACTTTCACAGCAGACTGTACCAAGGCTGGACAGGCCCCACTGGATGTCAAACTCTATGGCCCAACAGGTGAGAACACGCTGTATGTATGTAAGTATGAAAACCCATACACCTTACCTACTCTAAGCAGGTATATAATTATTTCCATCATGTCTTATTTCCAGGTACTGTGGAGCCGGTTGGTGTGAAGAACAACGGCGATGGCACCCACACAGTTCACTACACCCCAGCTCAGGACGGCCCTTACACTGTAGCTGTCAAATATGCAGATCAGGAAGTCCCACACAGGTACAGTATGAATTTAAAAAAAACACCAAGCCAAGCAGTATGTGCAGATATGTCTTAATTAAAGTTCTGCTCTGTCTGGCTGGATTTAAAAAAGAAAAGTGGAGTTCAGCAAATTTTCTGTTCCCATTTCTGTCTTTTGTAGGACAGGGTTCAGTAATTACACCTGATATTCTCTCCTTCTTTCACAGTCCATTCAAGGTGATGTCTCAGCCTGGGCATGACGCCAGTAAGGTGCGTGCCAGTGGCCCTGGTCTAGACACAAAGGGTGTGTCTGCGAGCTTGCCTGTTGAGTTCACCATTGATGCTCGTGATGCTGGAGAGGGACTGCTCACTGTGCAGATTCTGGTGGGTTCAGCTACCTTTTACACAATAATTTCTGAACCATAAGCCACCATTTAAAATAACTTGATATTGTCTATTACAGGACCCAGAGGGCAAGCCAAAGAATGCAACCATCCAGGACAACAGGGACGGCACCTACACTGTGTCCTATGTGCCTGACTCTACAGGCCCCTATACTATCACCATAAAATATGGAGGAGATGAGATTCCTTACTCCCCATACCGCATCCAGTCCCTTCCCACAGGAGACGCCAGCAAATGTCGCCTCACAGGTAAAAAAACCCCCACTGTGGTTCCATAATTATTCGGATAAATAAAAATAATGCATTATAGTTGTAGCATTTACATGTTTATATTCAAAACCTGCATTTTTCTTCTCCAGTTTCTATTGGAGGACATGGCGTGTGTGAGTAACCAAGGCTTTGTTTTTATTTCGGTGCTACATTGCAAGAAAATCCATGCATTTATGCAGCACGTATTACCCTTTATCCTCATTCCCTCTCTGTGCTTAACAGCAAGCCTTCAGAAGCTGCAGACTTCCGAGGACACAGTTATCACAGTGGATGCCAAGGCTGCTGGGAAAGGCAAGGTGACCTGTAAGGTCCAGACACCAAAAGGGATGGAGCTGGACATGGATGTGGTGGAGAATCATGATGGGACCTTTGACATTTACTATACAGCCCCTGAACCTGGGAAATATGTTATTACCATCCGCTTTGGGGGACAGAACATCCCTAAAAGCCCCTTCCATGTGGTGGTGAGTAAAGGAGTATTTTAACAGCTGCTACAGTTGTGTGCTAGGTGCACTCTTGTTCTGACATTTAGTTGTGTGAAACCAACTATTTCTCTTCTCTCTGTATTGACAGGCCACAAATGAGCCAGTCGTTCCCCGCGATACTGTGGATCCTCTCTTCCGTCCTGTTAACTTCCTCGTCCCCTTCACGCCACAGCAAGGAGAAATCACAGGTGTGACAAACACCACTCAAACAGAAACAACACACACACACACACCTACAAAACATCTTTTTAGGTCACTAACATTTAACCACATTGCTGTCATTTTTAGGTGAGGTGCGGATGCCTTCAGGCAAGACTGCCCGTCCGCATATCACTGACAATAAGGATGGCACCATCACGATCAAGTACCAGCCCACAGAGAGAGGCCTACACGAGATGGACATCAAATATGAGGGCAATCACATTCCAGGTCAGAAACCCATCACGTTAGAAGGATGTGAAGTGGTTTTCTTCTCTGAAAATAAGATTTCTTTGCTATCTTATTTTTGTTAGCAAAATACAATAAATGTCTCATTCTGAGAAAATGCTATACAGTACAAAGTTCTGTGTCTCATTAGTGTTTGCCAATGATTGTATGCCCTATAGGAAGCCCTCTGCAGTTCTTTGTGGATGCTGTGAACAGTGGAGTGGTGACTGCTTACGGTTCAGGTCTGAGTTACGGCATGGTCAACAAAGCTGCCACTTTCACTGTGGTCACCAAGAATGCAGGAGAAGGTACCATACCTTACTTTTCCAGTGATATTTGCTATTGCACTGTGGATTTCTGGTAATATGTTTAACCCTCACACACCACACGGCAGAAAAGTAAGAATCTGGGTGTTTTTTCTCCCTCTCAGGTGGTCTGTCACTGGCAGTGGAAGGTCCCTCTAAGGCCGAGATCACCTGCAAGGACAACAAAGATGGTACCTGCACTGTGTCCTACCTGCCCACAGCTCCTGGAGACTACAACATCATTGTCAAGTTTGACAACAAGCACATTCCTGGCAGTCCCTTTACTGCTAAGATTACTGGTGAGGAAATAAATCATTTCTCCCACAGGCTGACTTTTTTAAACTGTTGATGTATATTTATAGTGGATGTGTATATTATAAATCAGCTTTTAGGGGTTGACAAACATCTAAACCACCTTTTTTATGTCAAGGGGATGACTCCATAACCAGGACATCCCAGCTGAATGTCGGCACAGCGGCTGACGTGTCCCTGAAGATCGCAGAGACTGATCTGAGCTCTCTGACTGCCAGTATCAGAGCACCATCAGGCAATGAGGAGCCTTGCCTGCTCAAGAGACTGCCCAACAGACACCTTGGTGAGATATTCACTTACCAGATAAACGAAATAACAGGAAGAGTAGAACATAGATAAGACATTGCTGCATTCACCTAATGCATTTAGATTTCATTTTTCTGATCCTTTGTCTTGATTTGTTTCCTCTCCACCTTTTTTATGTGCACAGGCATCTCTTTCACCCCCAAGGAGGTCGGCGAGCATGAAGTGAGCGTGAGAAAGAATGGCATGCACGTGGCCAACAGCCCTTTTAAAATAATGGTTGGCCAGTCAGAGATTGGCGAGGCCAGCAGAGTGAAGGCTTTCGGTAAAGGCCTGGTGGAGGCACACACTTTCGAAATGGCTGAATTCTTTGTCGATACAAGGAACGCAGGTAAGCTTTTAGAGACAGTATGTTTCACCTTTATGGGAAGTACAGTCGGCAAAGGCAACAAATACCTTCTCAACTTCTCTTTACTTCTCTTCTTCCTTTAGGTTATGGAGGTCTAGCATTGTCGATCGAGGGTCCGAGCAAAGTGGATATCAACTGTGAAGATGTGGAGGACGGGACGTGCAGAGTGACCTACTGTCCCACAGAACCTGGAAGTTACACTGTTAACATCAAGTTCGCTGAAAAGCACATTCCAGGTTAGAATCTTTTACTTTGAAAAATTACAAAACATTTGACATCTTAAAGTAAAAAGAAATCTGTATATATATTTTTTCACTGTATATGTGTTTGTACCCACCAGGAAGTCCATTCACAGTGAAGGTGACCGGAGAAGGAAGGATCAAGGAGAGTATTACCAGAAAGAGACAGGCGTCTTCTATTGCCTCAGTGGGCAGCACATGTGGCCTTAACCTCAAGATCCCAGGTGAGTACAGAAGCCAGTCAGAAACGATTAGAGGGCAGTGGTCAACCATCTTAAAATAAATGATCCTGCCCTACACACATTTATAACACATTTGTATTCTCACTGCTTTCTCCTCGCTGCAGGAAACTGGTTCCAGATGGTTTCAGCTCAGGAGAGGCTGACCAGGACATTCACCCGCAGCAGCCACACCTACACCCGCACCGAGCGCACAGAGATCAGCAAAACTCGTGGTGGAGAGACCAAGAGGGAGGTACGAGTGGAGGAGAGCACCCAGGTGGGCGGAGGAGGAAGCCCCTTCAGAGATGTTTTTGGAGACTTTCTGGGCAGAGAGAGTCTCAGCAGCTTTGCTGGCATCACTGCCAGACCTGAGGGTGAGAATCGAAATTTAAACCCATTTTTTGAAATGTGGAAACTTGTATGCTTTGGCTTAAACTGTCTACTAAATGATATGTATTTTATTTTAAGGATGTGTTTTTTACCAAGAATATTTGGTATATATCCTGTGCAAAAGCCTTGGTTCTATCTAAACACATCATCTGTGCTGCTCTGCTTCATCCAGTTGAGAGTGGCTCTCAGGCAATGACTGCACAGGTGACCAGCCCCAGTGGGAAAACAGCAGATGCTGACATAGTGGATGGAGGGAGCAGCACCTACAGCGTGCGCTTCATCCCACAGGAAATTGGACCCCACACTGTCAACGTCAAGTACAGAGGCCAGCACGTCCCTGGCAGCCCCTTCCAGTTTACTGTGGGGCCCATGGGGGAGGGAGGAGCTCACAAGGTCCGCGCAGGAGGACCTGGCCTGGAAAGAGGCGTGGCTGGAGCACCTTGTAAGTTCACTCTCTGGACGTGTGTGTGAATTGTGTTTTCTCCAAAGACATGATTTTAAATGTTTCATGAAATCTCGTTACTTAAGATGAACCTTTGTTTCATCCTCTCCAGCTGAATTTAGTATCTGGACAAGAGAGGCAGGTGCTGGCGGTCTGTCCATTGCTGTAGAGGGCCCCAGCAAGGCTGAAATCTCCTTTGAGGACAGGAAGGATGGTTCCTGTGGGGTCTCCTACATAGTGAAAGAACCAGGTAGAACTTTTCGCCCACGAGTGCAGAATTTTCCTCGTTTGTGTTTTGTCTGAGTGTTTTTTGGTCTCTAAACTGCTAAACTTTTCAGTAATACTTCCATACTTCCTCCAGTTCATTTGATGGTGAAAGTAAATAACCTCTCCACTTCCCCAGGTGACTATGAGGTGTCAATCAAGTTCAACAACGAGCACATCCCTGACAGCCCATTCATCGTTCCGATTGCTACACTGTCAGACGAGGCCTCCAGGCTCACTGTCACAAGCCTTCAGGTAAGATCACATACACACATGCACACACACACACAAACACACACACATAGTTGACAAAAGCCACATTAATTTGTTGCACAAAACTATAACAGACACAGCACATGCACAGTCACAAGATATCAGGGCTGGATAACAGATTGCATGTAACATAATGTATGAGTGGTTGTAGATATTTCTGTCCAATAGCACTTTGCCCTTGAAGTGTAATTGAATGCCAGTGTTGGAGCTTTATCCACGACTATAATACTGTGATGCTGGCCAGTGATGAAGGGCTGGATTAACTGTCCCTTGCTAATGTGGGGCAACACAAGCTGTGCTATGTGTGGGCAGTCAGCTAGTCTTTGTGATTGTGTTTCTGTCTGAGAGGAAAAAAGCAGGAAAAGAGTGAGTGGAAGATGAAGACTCTTTTAAAGATACCTGTGACAGCTCAAAATATCGGTCTCCTCACTTCACAGATGCTTGTTTTATTTGCTTTCACAGTTTCCATTACAAGTGCCAACAATGCTAAAAACATGTATTTTTAGTTAACTGAAAAGCCACTTCAGAATGTTTTCCTACCACAAGAAGCCAGGTGAAGTGCAATATCAGACCAACGTTTAAAATGTCATGCTACCTCTTATGTCTGGTAGGACCGATCGTCCGCCTGTAGGGCAAAAACACTAAACGCCTCGCTGTAAACTCTGACCTTTTCTGCCTCTCACACCCAACCTCAATCTATTCTCGCTCAGGCATGATGAGTCACACACTTTGTGTCCCTTGAAGGTACGGCCACACACACATGCATACGCGTACACACACACATATATTCTGATTATATTCTTCCCTGTCTTTTGCAGGAGAAGGACTTGAAGGTAAACCAAGAGGCATCTTTCATGGTGCAGCGCAACGGGGCTCGAGGTGTAGTTGACGCCAAAGTCCACACCCCCTCCGGCTCTTCTGAGGAATGCTATGTCACTGAGCTTGACAGCGGTACGCACCAACCTCACTTTGTTGTACAAAGTAGACTTCAGAAGACAGAGTTCAGGTTTTTTTTTTATCTGTGAGCATCATTTATGAGTAGCAGATCAGTAACATCTCCACTTGTGTTGTCCTTCGTGTTCAGACAAGAATGCAATTCGCTTCATTCCACGGGAGAATGGAGTTCACTCCATAGATGTCAAGTTCAATGGGTGCCACATTCCTGGAAGCCCATTTAACGTGCGAGTGGGAGACCCGGGGCTGATTGGAGACCCAGGCATGGTGACAGCACACGGCCCTGGACTGCAGGGAGGAACCACAGGTACAGTAGATATCACCGCCATCACTACAAATATGTACCTCATTTGCTGATAATTTAGCATGGCTTTCTTGTGTTTTTATTTGTTTTAATTTAATATCATGTGCAGTCTTTTTGAAAATATTTTTCTACATTGTCGTCTTTCTTCCAGGTGCACCCTCAGAGTTTGTGGTCAACACCTGTAACGCAGGCTCTGCCACGCTATCAGTCAACATTGACGGGCCATCCAAGGTCAAGATGGACTGCCGGGAGTGTCCTGAGGGCTACAGGATCACCTACACACCCATGGCACCTGGCAGCTATCTCATCACCATTAAATACGGAGGGCCACAGCATATTGTGGGCAGCCCTTTCAAAGCTAAAATCACAGGTCTGCTCGACAGTCTCCCATCTGATCTGTCGTTCTCAGATGACAAGTGTCTCGATTATGAAACAAACATTCCTCTGAAAAAAGTGTGGAAGTCAGGAAAATGTTATGTCATCTTCGTTCATAGTGCTCAGGGTACAGCTTACATAAAAGCTGTCTTTCTCTGGCACTACACTGATACATTAATTTCACTACCTGGTGCATACAAATTCCTTTTTTTTTTATTAACGTAACATAAAAATACTTTGAAGAATGAAAAGAAGTCCGATGAGTCCTGGGAGTTCACTTTATTTGAAAGAAGTATGAAATATTTTCCTATTTGAGCTCAGGCACTAGTCCACTTCCTTGCACTTGTCTGTGGAGGGAAACTCTCCCCACGAGCAGCAGCATGTTTGCTTTCCTCATCTTACTGAGTGTATTATATAATGTCTGCACTGAGCCATGATGACATTAGATAACCTTTTTCTCTCTCTCTGTCTCTCCCTCTCCTACAGGCACCCGGCTATCAGGGGGACACAGCCTCCATGAGACCTCCTCTGTCTTGGTCGAAACAGTTACCAAGACCTCCAAAGTGGGCGGTGCCTACAGCTCCTCCTCCTCCTCCTCCACCACCTCAACAAAACTGACATCTGATGCCAGCAAGGTGGTTTGTCGTGGACCAGGGCTGTCCAAGGCTTTGGTCGGACAGAAAAACAATTTTTCAGTTGACTGCAGCAAAGCAGGTGAGATGATCGCCAACCTAATGACAGAAGACACAGACAGATCTTATATTCATACAGTAAAAACATAAATAAAAAACATAGCTTCTACAGACAATACAGACTAAAGCAAAATGAATTGATTTTTGGCCATTTGCGGGCAGAGGAACAAGCTGTAAACACAACACTCTCATGTTATCGCCATATAAAGTTGTTATGCTAAATGTGTTAGCGAACAATTGCCAATTTACACATCCAACAGACAGGGGACAAAATTAGCATTCATTTGGAATTGTGTTTCTGGCAACCCAACCAAGTCCAATATTCACTCTCCTTTTAGTTCTCTTTGGTCTCCACCAACTCCTGAGGGAAATATGTGGCTAAATGCTCCATTATGTTCAAGAACTAGTTCATAACTTTGCGTTTGGTGCTTGGCAGGTAGCATACATTTTATTCAAGCTTTTTCTTACTGAAAACAGCTGCCTGATGATGCTGATAACGAGGTTAATGAGTGAGAGTAAACAAAACATTAAAGTTGCGGGCTGTAAAACCAAAACAAAGAGCTGAAAGACACTAAAACGCTGGGGC
>NTHP01000022.1:2386246-2405479 GCA_003416845.1 Oplegnathus fasciatus
ACACACACACAAACACATACTCTCTCTCTCTCTCTCTCTCAGAAATCTGGATTATGTTAAGAGTAAAATAGTGTAAAGGCATGCCCCCAAAAGCTTTTGAAGTTGGTGCTCTCAGGGCAAAAATCTCATTCTCTGGTTTGCCCCTATCATGCTGACTCCTGCTCTCTTCTCTATCTCCGTCTCCTCTGATCCAGCCTCTCCCTCCCTCCCTCCTTCCCCCAATTTAATTTTTCCTACCTCCCTCTAAATTCCAATCAATCTAAGCCTCTGCAGATCCCGTGGTTTATTTCTCGTCTTGCTTCTTCTGTCACCACAAACCTTGTCCCCGGGCCTGCTTCTTCTGCCTTTGACCTTTATTTATTAATGCAGCCAGTCTCTTCAACTCAGATGGAAATCCCTATAGAGTGGGTCACAAGACACTGACGTCTCCTGAAGCAGGTAAAAAAAAAAGAAAACTTCCATGGCTGAGCGAACAGACAAACAAACAGCTAAACGAATGTTTGCACAAACAAAGGGCCGCCCGGCTGGATTAATGAATGGACATGTAGAGAGAGTGGAGGGAGGGATGGTTGTAGGAGTTCATCCATTCGGTTTCCATCCGAGCCCCAAGGCCCTGCTATGTAATTGCTTCATGCATAGTTGATACACTGCATAATCAACCAAATACACTAGATTTTTTTCTGTGTTTATGTAAAAGGCTGCACTTGCATTTACAGGCCATTGTTGAAGTTTAGATTCCATGGGAGGCGTCTTATAATGGAAAAGCTCATTCATATCTGAGTGGTAGTCTCTCCCATTTAGAATGGGCAGATACTCACGGGACCAGTGAAAGGTATGCTGTCTTATGGTTGAATCAGGAGCATGCTGTGTTTTATTCATATAGAACAAAGATGAAATATTCATACCAGAGGGTTGTTGCCATGTTTTCTTCTGTGTCTCTTACCTCTCATGTACACAAATCCTGATTAAAAATCAGACGGACTATGGCCGCAAATTGGTACCCTTCACGTAGGAGCGTAAAAACAATGCAAATGGATGGAAGGAGCTCCCACTGGGCGTCAGCAGATTGTGTTCATGCAGCATGCAAATGCATGAAGCATGAAGCTGGTCCAACCTATCTCAACCCAGTACAGGCAGGCTGAACATGCTGCACTATATAGAGGGATGGATTTCTGTTGATGGAAGCCACGGACGAGAGTTGCATGCCAAAAACCACCCCAAGCACACATACACAAGATCACCCATAGACATATACACACACAGAAGCTTGACCAGCCATTCATACTTACAGGCACACACACCCAGGCAGCACCACACACACGAAAAGAAACAGCATGATGCAAAATGGTTTGGCTTCATGAGGTGAATGAACAGCAACAGCCCAAGGCAGGAAGAATGACAGTAAGGAAAGCCTTCCTTTTGTATGAGAAAGGTGTGCTCACACTTCTTTTGTGGAGCAGCAGGGACATGTCAGGGGCAAAGTCCTCATGTCTCCATCTCTAATTGGAGCGTATCCCTCTGCCCTGTCCCTATCGCACTATGTTGGAGGCAGGATGCTGTGCTAATGGATAGCCCCCCTGTGGAGTGCTTGTCCTTGATGTGCTGGGTTGACGGTGGCCCATGCTGAGGGTAGACTGCAGATTAGAGGCAAATCAGAAGATTTGTTTGTCCTCTCCAAGCAGGGCGGGACATTCAAGGAGAGAGACCAGCCATGGCTGTGATGGAGTGGGTTGGACCGGTGCGACAGATGTGTGTTAGTGTGACTGATGTGTTCTGGGTGAGCAGGCTGCGCTGGGTCACCGACACCTGGAGAACGAACATAAGCCCATCCAAGAAATGCATGAGCATACTGATGCTGTGCTTGTTTCGATCAATGTCCAAAAGGCAAACAGCTGAGCCAGAGGTAGCTTTTTGTGATAACACCTTTGGTGAAGATTTAGGAGAAGATAACGATGTTGTAATTACCTGCGCTAAATTGGAACTGTGGATGCTCAATGAGCTATAAACAAGGTTACTCTGGTCCCCTTGGGGTAATTGTTACAAAAGCCTGCAACAGCCTGGTCCAGTGATGGCGAAATTGGAAGGGGTGGTATCCTGTAATTTCTCAGATCACTGAAGCATGTCCTGTGTGTGGGCTGAAACTCAGGCTGATTTGAAATGGAAGCGTAACTTTTTGTTCCCTCTTACTGTAAGAGTCAAAGTCATTGGTCTCAATCAGCTTTTAACCCAGGGATGATAGGGGCCTGTGGGTCATTGGGCACCACCTGCACTGCTTTTTACATTTCAGTGAGTATGCCAATTCCCATTACAGAATATTTCTTCAGTCATGGCCACAGTGTTTCTATGAAAATCATGTTGTATTAGAATATGTGCACAGGTGGTTAAATCTATGTTCCACCGGGTAGAAATAGCTCGGTTGAACAGAATACATCCTATTTGATGCTCCTTGCAGATGGGCCGTCTGTTAATATTAGCATAATGAAATTCAGAGCACACTCACAGAAATTCACTAATTCATCACAGCATCAGGCCAGGCTAAATAATGCTGTGGCCCTTGAGCTTTGAAAGGGTGACGTGTTTCTAAATATTAGAGCAGATTGAATGTTTACAGCCTGAACAAGTGCTGGACTTAATTGTTGAATCTTAATACAAGCAGGCAGCGTTGCATGGTGAGATGTTGTGTCCGTCATGCAGGGTTGACCATAGGAAAGCTGCAGACGGACGGGTTATCCCTCTGATCTTGTTAGCTGACTCCTCAGCCCACATCACACCATGTAATGGTGAAATTCACAACCACAGCCTTGCTGCTGTGATCTCCCTCTGATTTCCAATCCTTCTCTGCATTTTGTCCCTTGTATCTGACTGACTAGCAGGGCTCACTTTAATGCACGCATCTCTGGGAGAGCCGCAGCTAGTTTTATCAAAGTTTGATTATTATACAGTCACCCCCTTTTGAATGTACCAACCAAACACTGGGCTGTCTGTGAGATTGAAAGATGAGAAGAACCACAATAAATGTGCTTCTGCAAATTGATGCAGGGAATGTCATTTTTGACTGTAATATAATGCATCATTGTCGTGTGCAAAAGTCGCAAGGTGTACATAGATTAAAACACCCACACAGATGGACACACACTCATACACGCACAGGCGCGCACACACACACATCATCAAGATTGCTTCAAAATGCATGCGTTGCAGGCACTCTGTCTTCTAGACGTGCTCCCAGCCATGATTAATAATATGTTGCTTACATTATTTAGAATCTTTAAACTAGATGCCTCTTTATTAACATGCATATTACATTATCATGCAGGTTCAGACCACATTAGTGTCATGTAGGCCCATCTTGTTCCCCATGAATTTAATTAAGCATGTTGTCTTTAGTGTGTGTGGTGTTGCTGCAGGCTGCTCATGAGCACATGATGCCCAGGAATGTCATGAACATTTTATGTACATCAGACATCCCACATCACCATCATATATATACAGTAGACTTGTCATTACTCAAGAGTCGAAAGATAAAGGTGAAAGGAAGGAGAGTTTGACTTAGAGATTGGAGGACAAATCTGGTGACAGAAATGATCATGACAGTGATCATCACAGGAAATCAATCCCTGACCATTTAATGAAAGCACATTCTATTTCATATGCAGGATACTGTAGTTACTGCATTAAATATCACATGGTGACATTTACATAGAAGATATGAGATGATGCTGTGCCTATAAAAAACATTAAAGGCCCAGTCTGTCATTTTTTTAACTGATGATTTTAACTGAATTATGAAAAACAATCCTTTTGCTTGGAACTGATTATAACTTAAATTAGGCTTCTTTTTTTTACTGCTACAAACATTACTGATGTGAACAAACATTCAAAGTTGACCTTAACCCTATCGCATCAGTAAATATTGATAACTTTAGTGTAGCTGTTGTCTTCTGTCAGCCTGTGTATTAAAAGAACTGTCAATTAATGTTGGAGTCATAGCTGTATTGTGATTAACGCACCCTTTTGATTTTGAAGAAGAAGAAGAATTATCGCCTGATTCGACAGTTCCCCCCAGCTTTATGGAGATTTTAGCACCTTTCAGCTCATTGTTTTAGTTTCATGGCTGCAACTTTCCTTCAACCACTTGCTACCTGCCCAGCACCAAACAACCGAGTAGCGAGTAGCTGGTAAACATATTGGAGCATTTAGCATTTAGTAGCTACAGTAAAGAGCCAGATATTTTTCTCAGGAGTTGGTGGAGATCAAAACAGAGCTAAAAGGAGAGTGAAAATTGCACTTACATTTGCTGTCAGGTAACCAGACACACGACTTCAAATGTATACTATTGTTTAAATAGACAACTGTCTGCTGAAACATTCACCATATTAACTTAATGTGATGATAATATGTCAGTGTTGTGATTACAGCTTGCTCCGCCGCCCCCAGTGGCAACAAAGCATCAATCAATTCTGCTTTGTGTATCAGTATTAATTCACATCAAAATAGAGAGGTGAGGTGTTGTCATACTTTGTCTCATAGATGCCTGCCAGTCCTGTCA
Organism: Oplegnathus fasciatus; assembly: GCA_003416845.1. Classification (NCBI taxonomy): domain Eukaryota; kingdom Metazoa; phylum Chordata; class Actinopteri; order Centrarchiformes; family Oplegnathidae; genus Oplegnathus; species Oplegnathus fasciatus. Next base: position 2,390,796 of record NTHP01000022.1, read on the forward strand.
CGGTAGCTGACTTTATAAGACATAACAACATGGATCTAGTAGGTAATGTGATGTGGATCAACCTTGAATTTCATTTACAACATCAGAAGCCTCATTGTCATGTGCATATATTGGACCTCTCCCTATAACCAACATTTAAAGGGGGAGGGGCTAGGGAGAGCTTACAATTATGCTATTATTCCCAGTGTGTCCTGTTAGGCTAAATACTTCAAATCCAGCAGAAAAGACATGAATTAATCTGGTTCATTTGAATGGGATAATAAACCCTGTGTAATAAGCATTATATGGAAGTGAGTGGCAGCTTGTCTCTTGGCCTCTAGGTGTGTGTTAGAGAGAAAGAGAAAGAGAGAGAGGGAACATATGTGCCTGTGTGTTGATGTGTATGCCCATGTGTGCATGTGTTGTCTGTTTATGTGTTTATGGATTTGTAACTCCAACGGGGGGAATACAATTTTGTCTGTTGTGATCCAGTCCCAGCTGTGTCTCATTAACTGCTGTCATTTTAATCCTCTTAGTCAAATCCCATAATTTTGTCCATCAACAAAAACATAAGCAACAGGGCAATGATTAAGCTACCCAGTTTCAGCCATTCAAAATGGAGGAAGTCTAGATAGAGTCAGCACTAGTTCAGTCACATCCACCTGGGTGTTATGTAAAACAATTGGGAGGCCTTTCCTTTAAATTTTCATCGACTACTTGGTGCAAAGCTAAGTTAATCTGGTTTGGACTCTGCAGAATTCTGGGAGCTGAAAGGATTTGTTGTTTGTAGCTTTGCTCTGTTCATCTGCGGATTCCCTGGGGAGGATGAGCAGTTCGGTTACGTTACGTACCACTCTGGATTCCTGCAGTCAAATTCTAGTTTACCCATGTGAATTTATTTGAAAATGTATGACTGATTCAGTCTCTGCCTCCCCGTGGCCCGACAGTCCTCTCCCCTCAGTGATGAAAGCTATTTTCTTCTCTTTCCCCACACTGACAGCTGGTGTGTGCTCTTCACCAGCAACACTTCAGCTCAGACCAGCTCTATGTATAGATCGCCATCATTGAAAAAGCCTATTTCAGTGACTCTTGCTGCTATGAATATATGTGCAACATTCTGCCGTACTTTATTTCCAATGCAATTACCTCTTTCTCTCCAAATGAGTCCAATAATGCTGCAATGCGCAAGCTCCTCAGGGTACATAAAATCCAACTTCTTTCGTGATGAGAAACTCAACATGATTGTCCAAATGTCAAGCTGTCCCCCGAGAGGCATTGTAATGTACACAGAGCTTGTGGTTGGTTTTAATTGTGACATTTATGAGATGTGGGAGAGCAACATTTGTGCTCCCTTTCTCCTGTGCCAAAGCTACCCAGAGGATTCTTTTTTTCCATGAGAGTGAATCGTCCATTAATTGTGGGTACAACTGGTGAATCGATCTGTCAGGTAGTATTTTCCCGAGCTGCAAATTAGTTTCCCTGGAAGCTGTTAGACTAGCTACGAGAGGGTTGCAGTATGTCTCTGCCCAGTGTATGGTAATACCACACTGTGTTGCCATAGCTTCCCATGATGCCTATAAAGTTCAAATCAACACATTGCAATTACCATCTATTCCTCAGTGTACAGCTGCCCGTAGTGGCTGCCTCCACCAGGAGAGTTAGGACAAGCTTCACCGCTTTATTCTCCCGTATGTCATCCTGTGCTGAAAAACAAGATTAAATTGGTTCTGCTCAACTATTTGCTGTCAGCTAAAAGTAGATGGTTCAGCCTCAGAGAAAAAGGTATCCTGCGAATCTGCGACCAAACACTCACTCAAACAGACAATAGAGGCGTGCATGCACATATGCATGTGGATGCAGATGCACACGCACAACCTCGCACTCGTAAACAAATAAACCAAAGAAATTCAAAGGCAGATTCAGAAATGCACAAAAAAGCACTCACGGAGAGATGCTCGCACACACTCATACACAAACATGAAAACACACACTCTGTAAACACGCGCACAGTAAAACACACAGACCACACAGTCAAACATTAGTGGCGTGTCAGAAGTCTGTCATTTCTTGTTTGGAAGATGTGAAGGCGTAGGCCGGATTTGTGACCTTTGTTGTGACTGTGAGGCGTGTTTCTCCCTCTTTGGAGAAGATGATTAATTTCCGTTATTTACATTACTGCCCTGAAGGCTCCTCAATAGGCCTCACACATTTGTCATTTCCACTGCACTGTTTTTCAAATGGAAATGAAATAGAATGTACAGCCTCCTGGGTCCGCCTCGCCAAGACTCTTTTAAGCAGAGAAGGCGCAGGAAAAAACTGTATTTGCTCATAATAAAACAGCGGTGTCAACATGGCACTGCAGCAGTCACACAGTGCAAAGTCTTTTGGCTCTAGTAAACAACAAAATAATCTTGGGGGCTATGAGGTGCTATGCTCTCGCCATTCCCACACTGCTCTTGCTTAATTAGAGCTCTGATTGGATGGGCACAGTCCATAAACCAGCCATAACACTGGTTCAATCCAGCTGCGGATCTGCACTGCTTTTTTAACATTGGTTTATGGCCTGCAGGAACCATGACATCCCCAGATGTCTGTCTGTGTATTCCCACACCCATACAACAAGCACACACACATCTTAGTGAAACGCCTAGTGAATTTATGTTCACCCTGTTCTCACTTCCTCTTCTTCCTCTCTTCCAACAGATCGGGGCTTATTTCTTTCACCTCCTGGGAGTGTGGCGATGGAGTAAGAGAAAAGTGAGAGGAAGAAACACAGAGTTAAAGGGAAAGTGAGAAAAGACTTGAAGGTGTCCTGAGAGCGCTTTTGCTTTATGGAAAACGCTGCGGCTAATCCTCTGAGTGTCACTGCACTCTCCGCATCCTAAATAAGAACCTTTTTTTCTACGGTAAGTACAGACACTTCCCAAGATGTGACTATCTCTGTCCCCCCCCCGCCGTCTTTCCCTCTTTCCGTTGCTCACTCAGCTTTGGGATGACAAAAAACACTAACAATCAACTGTATGAGCTTTGCTTCATCATGACCATCATTAGCTTTCACCAACACAATTAGACTTTTTATGCAGTTGGAAGAAAAACAGAAGCACAAAGTCACTGTTTTCATCATTAGGGCCTGCTGAGTTTCACTGAAATGGTCTGATTGGAAAACAGCAGCCACTGATGAGCCATAAATGAGTGATGGTCATTTATGCTAATCGAAGCTACACACTGCACATACCTCGTTCAATGTTAAACAAACGCTTTGTTTTCCCAATGAGAAGGGCTGGCATTTGTTCCCCGGGGTTGTATTACTACAGCTGGCCTACAGCTGCGATCATAACTTAACGTCTCCATAATGGGCTTGGCCCTCTAAGCAAGCTGACCTGTTAGGCCTGGGACTGCTTGACGGCGGTAATTACACATGTGAGCCATTTAAATGAGCATGATTAGCCAGTAACAAGCTGAAAGAGTGAAAGGAGGTGATTAGACAACTGCGTGCTGATTCATCCGCCAGTGGGAAAAACCAAACCGCTGCAGGTGAATATTTGTGTTGCTTCATGCAGTAATAGTTGCTCTAACGATGTTTATACTCGTGGTGGTAAGCCAAACCATAATGAGAATCTTAAATTGTAATAAAATGTGGTTTTACTACTCTAATTTAGACAGAAGGCACACCAAGGCACAGTGAAATGGAAGCGCTTTAATGTTGCTGTGTCTGCTCAGGCAAATCAGAAAGTCGAAATCTATTTAATATCAGCGGTTCAGTTTGGGTCGCTCACCTAGTGTTTATTTCAGTCTCTTGTTTAATTTAACCACACGCTTGTGTTGTCAGCGTAGCCCCTGAGCTACACTCAAAGCCCCAGCATCGCCCTCTGGCATTTTTTTTCCCTTTGCAGATAAAGAAACCCCTGGCTAAGAATATCAAAATAATGCACTTTAATGTGGCAGGTTTATTTATAGAATGATTTATAATTATTTTAGCATCAAAAGACATGCTGGATTGTGCCATTCTAAAGCTTGTATGTGCTACTCGCTATCATAATATCTGACAAGCAGCTCCAGGCACTTCACTGTGTGCTGTGAGCGGGAGTCCAATTCTGACAGTGTTTTTGTGGGATTCAATAATGTTCCCTGTCCAAACTTTTTCCATTCAGATATTCATGAGTTTCAACACATACCTTTGCGATCACTTGTACAGCCACCGCAGTCGCTCCTGCTGGTGCACACATTCGTAACTACCCATGAAACATACATTAAAACCTTTAAGGATGAAGTTTTAACAGCATTCCTCCGATCATTTTAAAGGGAGCTGAGTGCATCACAGCAGCAGAACCAAAGATGCGGGTGACTGATCTGCACTCGACACGGAGTGAACCGCCGAGTGTGAATCTACTGTTTTGTTGCAGGCGGCCGAATACGATCAAACGTTGCATTAAGTAGAACATGACATCAAATTAGACTCAGTGATTAGTGGCCTTAGTATAGGTCAGTAATAAAGCAGGACACATCTTCAGTAAATGCTCACAAATGCACATACCCATGCCCAAACACACGTTCGATAATGATCCTTCACTCAACTTGAAAAACTTCTGCAGCAGCCGGCCAGTTCCAGCAGCCATTGCCATTAATAACATATTAACGATGTATGTCTGCTTTGAAATTATAATATTTTTGCAGAGGCTCAATTTGAAATCCATCACGGGTGTGGGGGGCTCATTACTAGTATGTAGCCGAGGAATTATCGGAACAAGGCCCTTCGCTGCCTGTCTGTCATTACAACACTGTCAGATGTGCTTTGGCTAGGGGGGCTGTTAAAGGGAGCACGGGGACTTATCTGCTCAGCTGTAAAATGATTTTCTGTCTCTTCAAGAGATACCGGGAGTGTGTGTGGGGGGGTATCAGTGATCTGAGAGTAATTAAGATATGGGCTCACATCACACAAGGGTTTTGCACGTGGGAGACGAGCAGATAAAATTGAACGTGAAATAGTTTAAAGGGGGACTTTGATTAATTACAAAACTCTCAAAGGATCGTCCACCCCCTCTTAAATTGAACTGCCATCCAATAGCAGCTGCTCTGGAGCTGATGACCTCAACACCTCCCCTTTATCTTTAATAGGCAGGTTATCTCGTTATTCATTGCAGCTCACCCGTTCATTTGCTGTATTGCTCTTTCTGCAAGACTGAAATACATCATTATCTTTGTATCAAGCTGTTCCATGTAAAGATTTTCTTTAAAGGGTAAGACAACCGTGTGCTCGATGGAATTTCAATTAAGTTTATGACACATCGCCTATCTACGCCGGTCTTTTCACTTTCACTGCGTACACATCGTACCGCTAAAGATGCTGATTACTGGGAAATAGCTGCTGATGAAATATTTGACAGATTTAGATCAGAAGATTGATACCACTCTCACTCACATCCGTCCATTAAATATGAAGCTACAGTCAGCAGCTGGTTAGCTTAGCTTAACGCAAAGCCTGGAAATGGGAAAACATGTAACATGGCTCTGTACAACGGTAAGAAAATCTGTCTACCTGCACCTCTAAAGTTCACAAAATAATACGTTATACCTTATTTGTTTTATCTGGACAAAACTGTTAAAGCGACAATTCTTCGCTTCACAGGGGTTTACCTGTCTAACTGTTTCTTGGCTCTGAGCAGTTGCCAGGCAACCAGTGGAGACTACAGGAAGTTATTCCTCCCAGCCAAGAAATAGCATAACCTTTGTTTTACACTGCAGTTTTCATATGGATTAAACAGATATGAAAACAGATATAACCTGTTAATTAATGAGATTTAAAGGTACTGGTATAGGCACTTTTGAACATAGCCAGGTTAGCTGTTTCCCTCTGTGTCCAGTCTTTATGCTAAGCTAAGCTAACTGGCTGCTGGCTGGAGCTTTATATTAAACCGATATGAGAGTGGTATCGATCTCCTCATCTAACTCTCAGCAAGAAAACAAATCAGTGTATTTCCCAGCTATTCCTTTAACAGACGCTGGTGGAAACATCATCCCCCCATAGTATGTATGCGATGCCGTGTGCATTCATTTGGCCAAATTCGGGATTGCTTGGGCTAAATGCCCCACAGAAAATAATTGTTCATTTATAGTCTGGTGAGTTATACAACAAAAGCAGTGGGAAGTGAATGTGGAAATAATGAAATATGCTAAGAGAAGCAGCTCGAACTGGGCTTTCTTATAGATCACCGTGTGCATTCCCTGTCATCGCCTCTCTGTCCATATCATTTCCTATGACTCTGTGGCTTGTGTGCTTTCTAGTAAAGCAGAAATGATTTTACAAAAGCGGCTCAAAGAAGCTTTAGATTAAAGTGCCGATGCTTATCGCAGTTTACTGATATGATGAATTTAGAGAAAGCCCTCCTTCATTTACTCTTCCTCCAAGCTGCGATGCTTATGATTGATAAAACTTTCAAAGGAAGTAAATTGATTTGCCTCCTCCTAGCAGGGTTAATAGGCCACACTTATATACACCCCACAAAGTGTTCAGTTTGCTTTTCAACCCTGGTCTCCCTGGGCCTCTGGACTTCATCACAAGATATCTGGTTCAATGACAAATTTCAGTTCACTGGTTGTTCCACTGAATACTATTCACAGATGACTGATGATTCCTTCATATGGGACTAAGGCATGGATACAAGCAAAAAAAAAACCCAGAAGGGGACACGAGACGAACAGAAACAAATTTTGTAGTCCAGATAAAGGGGAGGTGGAAGAGCTGTGTGCTGTGCCTTCATGATGATATTTCACCCTGAACAAACAAGCTGAGCCTCACAGAGAGAGGAAAGCATCGATCTACCCTGCTCCAATCATAATACATCCACTTTTCCCCAAGTTTACTTTCTGGCATTCTATCAGGACTTTATAAATTATTTTGGGTGACAAATCGATCTGTTACTTTGCCCCTCTCTCTGCTGAGTGAAGGGAAACTTGATTGTGAGCGTTGTATGTGTGTGTGTGTGTGTGTGTGCTTATGTAAATGTGTCTGTGCGTGTGTGTGTGGATACGCTCGCATGGGTGTTTGTGTGTCGTCTGCTTTGGAGGCATCATCTGCCATCTGGCCTCAAAGTACAGGGGCCACATGGTGGGAAAGCAAATGTCACTGGTCAGGCCAGCCAATGCCAAGTCCCGACAAATGACGTCAGGAGAAGCCCACACTGTCACTGCCCAAACAAACAATCCTACCACCATGTCCAATCCCCTCCTGACCCTCACTGCCGGTTGCTTATAATGATGGCGATGGTGATCTAGGAATTAAAGCTTATCCTAACGTAGCACTCAGTGACAGTCCCTTTGGAAAATAGCTGAATGCTTAAAAACAAGTAGAATATATCTTTAGGGATTAAAGAGAAGTTCAGGGACTGTGGAGAAAACACTGATGGCCTGAACTTGTGGATATTTATGGACTGTCACCCCAGTCAGATCATCTAAAACGTCAGAAAAAAACCAGAAAGTAAATCCCCCCAAAAAGATTGAATATCTATGTCTGTGCCAACCGTATTAAAGCCAGTGACATTTAAGTATCAATCAGCTCAAATGGTGATGGAATTCTGAACGCGATCCAATGAAATGGTACCTCACATCTGCCAAACAAATACGATTTCAATGCTGAAGCAGATTAGATAATATTTTTTCTATCTTGGATGCAATCCCATGTGCTCCAACATAACCGTCATTCAAATCTGTGCGCACCAATGATGACCAATGAACTCTGAATGTGCTGGTTAATGTCTGATCTGATGCTGAGCTGAACTTTACGGCTAATTTCTGTCTTTTCTTAGCCATCACTTCAGTGCACAGAAGCAGCTGGAGCATAAAGGTTTCAACACTTGCCACAGCTTCATTTCAATTTGGGGCTGCGGCTGCACAGACAGCGTGAACCTGTTAAAAGCCTTTTGTTTAGATGTTCGCATAGCATCTGCTCAGCAGCTCTGCAATGGGGATTGTGTTCAACAGATGAGGCGGGTAAACAATGCAACGTCCTTGGAAAAGAATTACTATTTCAATGAGGGTTTGCCAGTCGAGCACCATGCTGTCTTTGGTTTTTAATTACACACCATGAGATAAACACACATCTGTATTTTTCTGCACTGCTACAAGGCCGAAAGAAATACTACAAGGTTGAACTGACAAGGCAAGGTGACGGAAAGTATGGTTCGGTTTAGTTTCATGGCCGTGCTTCATATTTTCCAGCTGATATGCCCGTGTGCAGCAGTGGTTAAGGGACTTGCGGCTGATTGTGCAGTGATGTACTGTACTCGAGGAGTTCTCAAAGCCCCAGACACATGCTGTCACATGCTGCAGTGTATGTGTTTTAGCTATAGGCACAAGTACGCAGAGTGACAGACGCCTCCCTTTCTCTTCTAATCCCTTCTACACCTCTTCACCAGATGACAAGAGTTACTTCCCTATAGACACAGTGAGAAAGAGCTAGGTGAAAAACAATTAAAAAAACGCTAGTGGGTGGTTCACTTGTCCCCCTCTCATTGTTTCCCATCCAGAATGTACTGTATATAAATGATAGAATAATTTAATGAGTAAGACCATATTTAAACAGCAATTTTGGGTTTTTGCCAGCCTGTAATTCTGCTAGTTATATAGGCTTTAACATATTTGGTTGTTTCTACTGGCAGCAGAGAGTGAAGTTAAACTTAATATGCCTTTAATGCTAAAAAAAAAACCAGGTAGCATTACAAGTGCTGTGAACCACACATACCCATATGGCCTATTTGTAGCTTTCTGACAACCAGCAGTTGTTAAATTACAGATTATCCCAGCAATCCTGACAGGGATAAAACTAGTCACACAGTCCTAAAGCACAAACATCAGCCTCCCACTCCCGGCAACTCCCTTCCCTGCAGTACATAGCACACACACATGAACACACATATAAATAGCTTCACACATGAGTGCATGCTTGAGTACACACACACAAACAACACACGGACACAGAGACGCAGACACAAACACACCAGCTGCCATATGCAATAAAGAACGAAGAAGACCTACTCTATTTTACACATCCACAGGGGGTCAATAACTCATTAGAGCCGAGGAAAGGCAGAGGCAGCTGAGGGAGATGACGTGGTGGGAGATGGTCTGTGTGGCTGTGGGCTGTTCACCTGAGGATATCAGCATGCCATTGTGCCCAGAGGTCATGAGGACGATTCATGACTTCATTAGCAGCATGTCATAAAACATGCCAGGGTGTTTCCAGGCCTGAAATAGGGTACTACGTGTAATTTGCCTGTTTTATTCGTCTCTAACCTTTTTCTCCCTTTCTGGGATTTTTACTGCTCATCCTATTGGCTTTTTATTTATTATCCTTTTATCGCTTGTCATGAACTTTGCATCTCGTTGAAATGCTCCATAAAAATAAAGTTTATTATGAGGTTAAACTAGACCTCTGTCCCACTACCAACCTAGAGCAGAGCGTCAGCCTATATGATTGTCTTTAAAGGCGTTGTAGGCATTGAAGCAAATATTTGTACTGTAGATGATTCACTATGCTTGTTATTTCTGGCTTAAACTTATGAAATCGCTTCAATAGTTTCAAATATTTCTCTTGTTTCTTGTTTCTTGTTTCTCTATTGATGACCCGAATCAAATGGCGGCTGCCCCTTCACTTCTTCCTTAACAAGCCCTGGCACGTCTCCAGTGAAGGGGACTCATCTGTTTAATCATCTCAATCACTGAGCTGGACCTGACTAAATATAGAATACAGAAAACAGGCTGCAGTGTGCACTGCACCAGTGTACTACAGTGGACAGACTGTTACTGTCAATGGATCAAAATGTAAAAGACATGACTGTGTGTGTGAGCCTACATGAAAGTCTAAAGGAGAGCCAGTGTGTGTGTTTGTTTTGGGCCCATCCTTTAGCGTTACAACACTGAGCACACTTAAGGACCTGTTTACAAAATGTATCCTGTTACACAACCTAATCCCAAAGGCTTCAGCGTCACTTCTGTGGTACAAGTTCAAAATGTCAGCAGGCACTATCTGGCAGGACAGGACAAGAGCCTGATTACGTATTACTATTACTGGAAGCCACTGAAAACCATAATGTCTGCGTGTTTTTTGAGCTTTATGCATTTATTGTGCATCCAGATGAGTGGTTTTCATCTTTGAACAGACGTCCACGCAAAAATACCACAAAAATGCCGGATGAGCTGTTCAACCTTGTTAAGGACACATGCTAATTACTTGATCCAAACAGTAAATCCATAAACACACAGACGATGTAATTAAATCATCTGCACAGCTCTGTGTCAACACCAATCATCTGAAATGACCTTGGAACTTCTTGGAATGGAGCGTGTTCATAAAGTATGTCGTTGTAGCACCTTGGATGAAGTCATTCTGACCATCCCACCACACCGCAGACCACCACCATACAAAATGACTAGTCCTTATATAGTGTATCTGTCGGTACACTGTGATGAACACGGGATAGAACTGTGGTTTCACTTGCTGAAAGATCTTGTAATAATTTAGAGAATTTACAAACCAAAGCCAAAGTAAATATATGAGGAGCGAAAGATAAAAAACTGCCGTCTATTTTCACTTTGTCACACACCCGTACTCATGAAGCAAATAACACCATGTTTTGTTAGAAATATCAGAAATTCAGAACATTTTTGACAAATTGCTTTGCTTTGCTTAAATTATAGGATATGTAAATGCTAAATAACCACTTTGACTACCTTTTAAATTAAAACACAGTGGCTATCTGTGCTCTGACAAGCTTGCAGCTAGTCTGGCAGGCAGCTCAGCTGGGACGCCTGTGTTTGGTGCCATTTGGCAACCGCTGGAATATTTAAATGCCCTGATGAATACATAGCCCCTGGGCCTGACTGCTCAAACTGAACACTGAGTGTGCTCTGACATGTTCAGCATACACTAATGGGACTTCTGACAGTCCTGTGCATTCATCCTACAAAAACCCAGCATTGTGCCAGAGGGGGCCAGAGGCTGGGTGTGAATGTAGTGCACTGGCTGAAGATCTGGAAAGCAAAATGCCACAGGTCTGACTGGTGCAACGTCTAATGTGTCCATCAGCAGCCTTATACTGTCACACTGTCCTTGAGCAAGACACCGGGCCACTTCCTTCTCACTTGTTGGATATTATAGTACTTTGGATAAGAGCTACAGCTGCAGTAAATTGTCTAGAGAGAGTGAATCTACACCTCATTTCTGTTGTGGGGGGTCTGGATTAATGGTCAAAGACGGCGTCCATTTTATAGAAGCCCAGCAGCTGTGTGTACTTAAGCATGACTCTGAACCCCTGTGTGTCAAGCTGAAGCTGGAGAAGATCTACAGCTAAGTGAATGTGGAGTAAAACACACCAGGAAACTGTAACCTGTGCGCACATGGAGGCACGAGAAAGTGACGTGTGCAGAGACGTTGAAAACTCTGGTGCTGTCCGTGGTGCTGAACAAAAAAAAGGGTTCAAACGGGACGGAAATCTGTTCAAGGCCGAGTGGGGACGTGCTCTTTACGTCCTAATGCGTGGATCTGAAGCCAAATATGGTCCACGCCGCAACACATGCTTCACAGTGGACGCAGCTGTCTCGAATCCCCTCGGAGATGCCAGTGTTGTGTTATGGAACACAAGAGACATTTCATTGATTATGGTTATTTTGGAAAATGTCAGTAGAGCAGTGTAGCCCAATGATGTTGACCTTTTAAGCTGTGTAACTCCGTTGAGCAGCATCACAGAACGATGCAATTCAAGAAACAATATTGATCATGATTTGTTGGAGATCTGAAATTCCTTTATTTATTTCTCTTTAGAAAAAACAACAACAATAAGCCTAAATATTGCAATCAATAAATTTTGCCAAGAAACAATACGCATGGTATCCTGAGATCCTAAGAGTCTTAATACACACGTAAAACAAACAACATATTGCTCTCAGCTCCCCAAACTGAGTGATATCAGACTTATTATTTTTATTATTTTATTTGAAAGAAAAGATGAAGAAAACTTCATAGGACTTTGTGCATTAATGCGGCTACCAAAAGCACAAAATCATTACGACCTCCATAGAAAATAAGCCACATTAAGATTAACGTTAAGATATTTCATGATATTAATTGCATCATACACAATATTATACATTTGGGGTAAGTCGTGTTGTGAGGGTTCACGGTGTGCAGCGGGAGGAAACACACAAACACAAGCGTTAACTTGAGGTTTTGGAGATGCCGCCTACTTAGATTACCATTACGCATTGATTAGTTCCCCCCACAGCGAAGCAGCAGCAGAGGAATTTCTGGGTGCAGATAGGACCACTCCTCTCTCTCTGCATATGATTTTCTCTCCTCTCTCCACAGTCGGGGCTCGGTGGTGAGGAGGGGGGAGGGTGGTCTTGCAGTCGACGAGAGGAACAGGAGTTTATTGAGGAGTAGCTGCAACGGGAGGAAAAACGCATGCAACTGAGCACCGTTGCCTTGCGGATTGTGAGAAGAGAGAGAGAAAAAAAGAAAAGATCGCGCTTGGACGAATGACCACTCTCTGCTGAGAAACTGCCGCTTGAATTGTTTAACTTGTTGATGCGACGCTAATCTACTGTTTTTCCTCTATCGTCTGGCTGCAGTGACAGATAGATGGGTGGCGGAATCGCAAGTATTCTCTTCCGAGGATAGGTATTTTCTTTTTTAACTCACCGTGGATGCAGTTTAAGAGCAGCCTTCCCTAAGGTGGGTGGTTTTCCATTACTTGGATTTTCATTCCTGCTTGTTGATGGGTGACGTTTTCCAAATCCAATTCATATTCTGCCGCAAAGTAGGCTTCCATAACTGAACAGTTACAATGAGGAAAAGGCTTGAGAGTGATACTCAACAGTGCTATGCGCAGTATCAGTATAAGTAAATGGGTTTGTGTGTTTTCTTATCACATTCTGTTAAGCCTAGGTGCTTCAGAACCCTAACCACCAGTGTCTCTATCTGCTGTTCTTCCTGCAGATGCAATTCATCTCTGAGCCATAGCACTGTGATAACCGGAGCAGGGTTGTATTAAACACTATAGGTCAGCATGGCAGCAGGTGTAGCGGCATGGCTCCCATTCGCCCGAGCGGCGGCCATAGGATGGATGCCCGTGGCGAGTACCCCGATGCCCATCCCTCCCCAAGACAAGAGGAAAGCCCAGGACGGACTCATCATCCTCAACGTGAGTGGGACCAAGTTTCAGACGTGGCGAACCACTTTGGAGAGGTACCCGGACACTTTGCTGGGGAGCACGGAGAGAGACTTCTTTTTCCACGAGGAGACAAATGAGTACTTTTTTGACCGTGACCCTGACATCTTTAGACATATCCTCAATTTTTACCGCACGGGGAAACTACACTATCCGCGCCAAGAATGCATATCTGCGTACGATGAGGAGCTCGCTTTCTTTGGTATAATCCCCGAGATCATTGGGGACTGCTGTTATGAGGAGTACAAGGACCGGAGGCGCGAAAATGCGGAGAGGCTTCAAGACGACGAGGAGATGGACATGAGCAATGACGTCACGCCGGTGAACCTGACGTACCGGGAGTTCCTGTGGCGGGCTTTTGAAAACCCTCACACGAGCACCTTAGCTCTGGTCTTCTACTATGTCACGGGCTTCTTCATTGCCATATCAGTGATGGCCAATGTGGTGGAGACGGTTCCGTGTGGGACTCTGCCCAACAGGTCAAAGGAGATTTCCTGTGGAGACCGTTACGCACTGGCTTTCTTTTGTTTAGACACTGCGTGCGTCATGATATTCACCGTTGAGTATCTCCTCCGTTTAATCGCAGCTCCCAGCCGGTACAAGTTCATGAAAAGTGTGATGAGCGTCATTGACGTGGTCGCCATCATGCCTTACTACATCGGCCTGGTCATGACCGACAATGACCAGGTGAGCGGCGCTTTCGTCACGCTGAGAGTCTTCCGGGTCTTTCGGATTTTCAAGTTCTCCCGGCACTCCGCGGGGCTGCGCATCCTGGGCTACACCTTGAAGAGCTGCGCCTCCGAGCTGGGCTTCCTACTATTCTCCCTCACCATGGCCATCATTATCTTTGCAACGGTCATGTTTTATGCAGAAAAGGGCTCCACAGCCAGCAAGTTCACCAGTATCCCCGCAGCGTTTTGGTACACCATTGTCACCATGACAACACTGGGGTAGGTGGCTGCACATAAGTCCATAAAACCCTCAAAGCTTCTTCAACTCACCATAAATCACCGCCTGGGTTGGCTTACTGCCTTTATGAAACGCCCACATTTTGAGACACTGTACACAATAAGCCCTCGGCTTCTTAATTACAATAATGCCATGTATTAACAAATAACTATTTTATATTTTTCTGATTCTTGAGGAGTAGTTAAATTACACAGAGCCTAATTAGCATAATTTCCCGGCTATTGTTTGAACTAATTATCGTGCGGCCACAGGTGTGCATTTACTGGGCATATTAACGGCCTCGAGCGCTACTACTACTACCAATAAGAGGGCAGGAACGATCTGCTTTATAGAGGCGCCATTCACTGCCTATCAATGAGCCTGCACCTCACAAGCAGCCCTTATCCGAATTAGGCCTTTTTTCAAGGGTCTTTATTGCATGCGCTCTTTTGGAAAGGTTACCGCAATGAACACAACCATTCTGGCCAATCAACAGACAGTGGAGGGTCTCTTTTTTTTTTTTAAATTACACGTTAC
>NTHP01000022.1:2405601-2452188 GCA_003416845.1 Oplegnathus fasciatus
ATTTACAGGCCAAACTGAGGCACAAGTGCAGTGGTTAAATTAAAGGTAAAGTACAAAACGTATAGACCAAACACACACACGCACACACACACACACACACGTACACGCACCTCCCCTCTGCCCCTCATTCATTCTCTCTCTCAGCTCCTCTCTCTTCCTGTAACGAGGTACAGTAAATATTTGAATGCTAATTTCATGCTCACGAACAACGTCAGCTGTACTATGTGCTGATGTGGCATAAAATAATTAAACGCGCTTAAGACGATTACATCAAATTAATTTGTATTGATGAGCGCACTCAACCGCTCAGCTGCTCGGCGCGAGTTATTATTATGATTATTGTTATTATTACCACTATTCGCTCCAGCTCAGCATTCTGCGGCGGTGCGCTTTCCAAGGTGCTGAAAAGTTGTGTCAATGAGCCGACTGGCTGCCATTTGGGTTTTTAATCTGTTAAGATGAGTAAAGTGGATGCGGCGTTTGGCTGCCTGAAGATCACACGTTGTGGATTTTGTAATAATAATCAGGTCGTTGTTAATTTGCGTGTAAAAATATCCTGGTTGCTTCTTTACTCATTGCTGCACGTCTGAGGTTGAACAGCCACTCAGCCAGCGTTAGTCCTCACGCC
Source organism: Oplegnathus fasciatus (assembly GCA_003416845.1). Classification (NCBI taxonomy): domain Eukaryota; kingdom Metazoa; phylum Chordata; class Actinopteri; order Centrarchiformes; family Oplegnathidae; genus Oplegnathus; species Oplegnathus fasciatus. The sequence continues at coordinate 2,406,230 of NTHP01000022.1, forward strand.
CTCCTCTTCACTGATGACACAGAAATGAGGTCCTGTTGAAATAATGTTGTCTTTTAATTTCAAAGTCACAACATCACAGATCAAACATTGCAAAACAAATTGCCTCTGGCTGTGTGTACTTGTGTGTGTCTGCAGGTGTGTATATACATGTGTGTGTGTGTGTGTGTGTGAATGGCTGTATGTGTGTAAGTGTGTGCTTGAGATGTGGCATAATTCTGTGAATATTAAGTTTAAATGCACATTTTTCTGTATTGTTTTTGGTTTTAACTGATACAGGAATGTTCGTGCTTGTACGCTTGATTTTTCTTTTGTTTGATATCGATCCTTCTTCTTTTTGTCTGCCCTCATATCTGCATTGATGCAGCCACTCTGCACCTGGTTGCCCTCCAGCTCCGCAGAAAACATATCTTATTATTATTATTGTAATTATTATGATTATTTATCGTCACTACGCCGACCTCTCTGTATCTGCTGTCATGCTGCGGGTGACACTGAGTTAGTGGATATCCTGTCTTCTTAATGGCATACAGCGCTCCCCCCTGCACTCACTCAATACCAGTCGAACTACCGCTCACCCTCGAAATGACCAATGAGTGCATAATTAGTGATATGCACGATCTGGTGATTGAAGCTGCCACCTCAGACGTAATGCTGCATCGGCCATGCTTTCCATTCAGATTCAAAGCGCAGATGAAAGATGAGTTGTGTAAGAGGGTACATTATTTATCTTTGGGGAGCAACAAAGATATTGCAGCATTCAGTTGGAATCCCCTTTGTGTTGCTTAAGATGGATTTGAAAAAGATGTTCTGCTGTGCAAGAACAAAACTGAAATGTCCTTGGTAATGGGGACGTTTCTGTCACTCCATTGTGAACCATGACAGCCTGGCTGACAGATTTGCAACCTGAACTGAAGCCTTGCAGTGGTGCAGAATGCTGCAGAGTGGACCACCGGTGGAGAGGTTGAATACCCATCACTGAAAGACAAAGTCGGCTCCTTCTCATGATCCATCATTGTCTTGAGGTGTGCTTTTAAAAAAACATATGTCATACAACCCTACAGTAGAGCTGATGTGGCTGTCATTGTCTACCGATTACACTGAAGGGAGGGAAATATCTGTTGTTGTACTCTCCTCCAGTAACCTTCAAATGCTTATCTGATCAGGGGAAATGAGGTATTCTGATGGTTTGTTTCAGATCCCAGCATGCAGAAAAATTGATCCACGCCTAACAAATAGTTATTTAAGCCAGAGATGAATGGGGTAGTCTTTTCATTCGGTTGCAAATAAGCTCTTTAAAGGCTAGCGGGGGCGCTATTGGCTGGAACCTCCATTTGAAGCATTTGATTTCATTCTGATAGTCAATGATGCTTTATGCCTGCATGGTATCATGATGCCTTTCCACTACATATATTTTCAATTTCCCTGACTCACACCCTGTGGAAGTAAAGACAGTGGCATGCGTTCTCTCCCCTGCTGATGGCCCATTGATTGTGCTTAAGCAGACGTGCAGACATTGGGAGAGCAGGGGCTCCTGTTCAGAGGCACTTGGCAGGCAGCCTGAATGAAAGGGAAGGGTGCCTGGAGACCAGCGGAGAATCAATAGCACTGTGCAGCTGCGTGTCACACCTCTGTGTGTCTACTGCTCTGTGCCACCAAACACAGGACAGGACCCACTTATCCCTCCTTATTTATTGAGCCTAATCTCTGTGGCTGCTTTCGGGTTCCCAACAAAGAGGAATCTGCCTCTGTGAATGCTCCTGCCAAGATCTTCAAGAATTGGGTGACTGGGTGTAAAATCTGAGATTCTGGCATTGTACTTTGCAATATCTTTGAAAACTGCATGAAGGTCTGAGAGTATAATTTTGTGACTTGATTTAATATTGTCCGTTTAAGGCAGTGATAGCTTCCAATCCAAAGATAACATTTCACTTTATTAGGCTGGAATCAGACGCTGCAGTGTTTTCCTGCTCTTGTTTTCTCTAGATGATCCACACAGTCAGGGTGAATTAGCTGCAGAGGGAGTTTTTGGTGCTTCAGATCTTTTAAGTGATTTAAGGTGTAATGGAGTGCACTACTGAGAGCAGCTGTGAAAACGGTGGAAGTCAAGCGCAACCCACAAGGGAAGAGGAGTGAGGAGGACACGGTTTAGTGTGGCACAGAGGCACACACGTTCCCCTGGACACAAACAGACATTACCTTCGATAGACACAATCGGCCTTAGCTTCCGACACGAACATGTTTTTTTTTAAACACACACACACTTTTCTCTAAATCCACATATCAGTATCCTTCTTTCAGCCACTGCCTCTGGCTATTAATGCTGAGAGGAATAATCATTCTAATTACTGATTTGTTGCGACATTTACTATGTGCATTGTCCTACGGTGCAGCAAACACGGCTGTACCTTGTAGTCACTCAACAGATGCAGAATTTATCACCATGTCGTCTGTCTGTGCTACAGCTCCACCCACCAAATACGACTGGAAAGGCTTGACAAGTGAGCCCTATAAACCTCTCAGGATAGGATTTATAAGACAGAGGAGGCAAGGTTAACAGACACGAGGGTCACTGTAGGGCCCATAAACCACCAGAAGTATAACCATTATCATGCTTGCCAGTTTTGACACCTCAACCTCATGGCAATCAAAGCCTACAATGCAAAGAATTAACTTCATGGTTCGATGTGGTGCAGAGCAAAGCTTTTTGAAGTCCAAACCCTTCACTGCATGTCAAATGTAATTGAAATGTACAGGAACAATCTGGAGGGCCTTTTACTGTATCTGTACTCATGAGATAAGAAATTCATTCTTGATGATATAGTACTCATGTGGTTGGATAAGTTACCATGTCCCTAGCAGGCAATGCAGAGGATTTTCACTCTTTTTTTTTTTTCAACTGAGCGCGACAGTCAGCGAGAACATTTGGTGTGTTTGATTATGTACTGCAATGAGTGTAATTTTTGTGTTCAGTAGAATACATTACACCACTTGGCATTGTGTATGTTATGCACATTATGAAAATCAGCAATCCATTACGAGCAATGTGATGTATTACTGAGTAAAGCAGAAGTGGCTGATGTGAGATGTGTAGGCTGCCATTAGCCTGTAGGCTCACAGTGCCCCTCCAGGTGCTTTATTGGGGAGGAGAGGTGATGCTAATAGGAGGCTGGTATAATGGTCCTGAAGTGACAGGTGACTTAATGAGGGGAACCTGGCACTGAAATGTGGTCTGTGCGAGCTCCTTTCTGCCCATGCAAATGACTGCGAAATGGAGGAGTGAGAGCAAGGGGCGGGAACAGGCAGCCTTCTTCAGGGGAGATTAAGATCATTGTGAAAGACAGAATCTGTGTGAAAAGAAAAAAGAACAGAGATGTTCTTTTTTTCCTGCTAAATTGAAAATACGCAAGCCCCTGCATTTTTTCTATTCTCTTTGTTTTCATCACACTGAAACAGTTTCACACTGGCAGCCAGAGATTTAAAAGGGTGTTGTGGAGGTGTGAGTTGAATGATTGATTAACATTTTATAGGCATTCACATATTACAGATTTATTACATCATATTTATGCACTTTAATAGGTAGAAACTTCAAAGACTTTCATTTGCACCTTAAATTACATTTTAATGATATTATATATATTTTTATTGAATAATACAATGTCAAAAAGAAAATGCATTTGTGGTCAGTCAACCCTGAACTGAAAAACAGATTATGGCCATCTGGTAGGTTGATGTGAGGATACTGTGTGTGTGAACTGACTCTAAAAGCAGGCATGCGTCACTGCGGATGGTCAGATTGATAAATAATCTATATGGCAAGGACAAAATGGCTGTCCCTCCATTTGATTCGATTTCTTTGACAACCCGTCTTCGAGGCAGCGCCAATAACACTCATTCCATGCGGGGGGTTTTCATTAATTCACTTTGAATGTGCTGCATTAAGCAGGGAAATAGACTAGCATGTTCTGCACTTGGGCCTGGGTAACGTAGTGTGAGGACATAAAATATGGCATCAGTGTTTTCTACACTGCTCAGCATTTTCATCTTCTTCTTTGTATTGCAAGCAACGTCAAAGATTAATGGAATTTTCCAGAACAAGATTAAAGTTACTCCGAATGAATGCAACATCACTGCATTAGGAAATAAGGAGATATGTGAGAAAACACATCACCTCGATTTCATTGTTGTTAGAAAGCATTTGCTCTGCCTGGCTCCACTTCCATCCAATCTAACAGCCCAGAAACCCTGACCCAGCTTGAGCGAATGAATGAAATGGGGAAATATTGCCTATTATGTGACTATGTCCTATCTTGATAGTTGATATGTCGTAAAAGATATCGGATGTAGTCTGTGCCATGAGATCACTGGATCAAATGGTGTGCAAATGATAAACCCAAGCCCAACAGCTATGGTGCTGCATTGGCTTATTTACATACTCAGCATTTACATACAGATGAAAATGGCTTGTCTGGTCATGGAGATTGGTATGCAGACTCACATAATGCCTCCTCATCACTTTGTTGAAATGTACAACAGTATTCAAAATGGATTCTCTTTAGTTTAGTCTTCTAATTTACAGTGTGCTTAGCATTAGATCCATGCAATTATCATGTCAGGATCACAATAAATGTGTTTGACAAAAAAATATACAAGATTTAGGATTGTCAGACTATATAGAGAGCTCGTTATTCTAAAGACTTATCCCTATTATTACTATGCCTCTATTGACAAAGGTGCATACTGTTTTAGTTGTTTACAAAGGCTATCTTACGCTGGCCGAGAGACACACTAGGGGTGAGTGACACCGCAAAATTTGGTTTAGTTCCAGAGCCAAGTAATACCAGAATCACCAATATTGATTGACCTTTCATTATTAAAGGTGATTACGTACAGAAATATCATGTAGGGGAGGACCACGTGTCGTGATTTACGAGGTGAATATTATCATCATTAATATGCTACTTCTGAATATATGTTCATCGCCACCAACTTTGATATCGATACCCAGAACGAGACTTAGGGTCTGTAGTCTCAACAAGCAACTGAAAATATCTTCACCACTTTACAATACATACGTGGCATACAGAAATACACAAATCCAAATACAGAAACACAACAAAAGAGATTTTTCTCCTCAGTGATGTTGGAAAATGAGCGAACAATCTTTATTTTAGTGACTGTGATGCCATTCAAATATTATTGGAGAAATTTGCTATACACCCAACGTTCACCTTTCACTAATAGCTGTTTAGTTCATCAGTTTTTACTGTCCATTGCCCTGCGAACAACTTGCACGTTCCATCTGTAGTGCGTTTCTTTATGTCACTAATGTGTCAAGTTGGTGAATGAGTTTCTCGATTTGATTGTGTTCTATTTGATTGCATAGTTGCCACCTATGTGTTGTCAATATGACGAAAGTCTCTTTTTCATTTGCTGCCGTTTTGCTTCCTGGAGTCCTGTCGTCGCTGCGTCCGTCCAAGAAACCCCGTAAAACCACAATGGGTTATTTTTACACTACGGTTTTTGCACATATTAACAAGCACGAGATATAGCAGGTTAATTAGTGAGCTTTAGAGGGCCTGTTAGACAGATTTTGTTACCTCTGGGGAGAGCCAGGCTAACTGCTTGCCCGTTTCCAGTCTTTATGCTAAGCTAAGCTAACCAGCTGCTGGCTGCAGCTTCTGTTGCATTTCAGCAAGCAAATACACATATTTCCCAAAATGTTGAAGCAGTCCTTAAAGCTGAGTTGCATTGAACTCTCTCAGAGTACTACCCTCTTCTTCTGAAAGGATCTTAACACTATTGTGAAGGTTTTTTTATATTCCATTGTGTCTGTGATGTCCTTTCATTTAAGTTGGATCTCACTTTTAATACAACATTTTCACATTAATTCAACAGCCATTGAAAGTTTCCTTGAAGAGACATAGTCTCTACCACTCACTTGTTAAGATTTTCATGGTCAGGGTTTCACTGTAAGGTCAGAAAATTAATTATTAACTCAACATGGTGTTGAAACAACAGAGGAATGAATTGATACGAGCAATTCCCACATGGTCACATAAGTGTTGTGAAAAAAGTCACTGTAATAAGTTGTAGAGTTAAACATACGCACTTGTTACTTTTTGTGTAACACTTGAGCTAATCACCAACAAACAACAGGCTGCGGTTTGTTTTCACGGAGAGCGGTAACATTTTTAATGTCCGCTATGCCTTTCTGAACATTACACTACTCCCCACACTGGCATGTAATGAGTGCTGGTTGAGGGAGAAACAGTTGTTCTTTTATTTTTAGATACCACTGTCACTATGGTAAACATTCAACTAGCATTCATTATACTGCATTTCCCAGACCCAAACCAGCCTTTACCCCCTTCCTGACCTCGAAATCCAGCTTTGCAGCACAGATGTAGGAACAAAAAGTTGTGAGGAAGGTGATGATAGTCCCACCCGTCATTGTGAGGAGTTTGGGAGGGGTGTATTGCTCTTTGCACCGATTTTTTCTCTCAGGCGCATGGGACAGCATAGCAAACCTAATATCTTGAAACGGTGCCAGCTTTTATAATGCCAGAGTGTGAGTATCCCTCCCCCTGACATTTGTCTCTTTATCAAAAATGCCCCTCAGCCAACAAGCCAACATCTGTGATCAGCAGAGATTCAGAGATTATAGCTAACAGCAATCATCAGTCTGCTGTGTGAACGAACAGAAAAAAGAATTCAAAGAGTGATATAACTTCTGCTGGTCTGACACCTCATCTGAAGAGTGATGGGATATCGCTGTAGATAAGGTTTTAAAAGGAAAGTTATGCTGTTTTTAAAGCCTCTCAGCAAAACATGAGATGGGGTGAAATGAGAGAAATCCATTACCTTGACAGTTACTCTAGTTTTTAAAGTAGCATGCATTTATTTCATGGCGACACACTCTCATTGTATGATAGTGTGTAATGTTAACACCAGTTTCTGTCTTGTATCTCGTGAGAGCATTGAAATCAATATAGACTTTCATGTACCAGAGACAAACAGAAGGCATAGCTTGTCATCAGTTTCAGAGAGAGCGGTGCAACTTTGATGCTCACACATTAATTGGAACTTGGTTTACAGCCCATTCATAAAACCTGAACGTGAGCAGCTTCATGGCAAAGTCATGAATATTGATTCAGCCCGTTTGTCAGCTTAAAGCTCTGCTTCACTGTTCATGAACCGTCTCATTTTTGTCAGAGCTGAGGAATCTTGTGCCAGTTTACAGCGCCAAGATACCACAATAAAAGCTCCTCATGATCAATACTGCTCCCACTTGAATGAAATCCACAGTGTGCGCTGTAAAGGCAGAATATAGATCTCTGTAAAGTGCGCAAGTGTGGCTTCGAATCGTGCTGCCCATACTAGCCACTATTAACCCAGTTTCATTGTTGAGTCTTTGCCACAGGCTCCATAGATTATTAGTTTCTGTATGCAGTATGAATGATAAGAGGCTATGTCCCATTTCAGTTTAGGTATAAAGAGCTTCCTCCTGTCTGCCTGGCAGGGAGGTCCTGCTGAGATGAGGGATGTCAGCCTGTCACCCTGACGCATGGCAGCTGTTTCCTGCCTGCCCCAGCTTCTATAAATAGCTAAATATATCACCTAATGTAGGCCATTTGGTCAAACAGAAACTAAACAGGGCATGTGCTCTGGGCCTATATTTTTCTCTTTCACCTTAAACTAATTTCTCATGTACAGGTGTATCAGTGTCACAGCCACAGTCTTAATATCCTCCTCTTCTTTAACTGTCTCCATGCTGTCTCAGATGGATTGATGACATATTGAGTGGCGATCACATAGTGCCATTATTTTGTGTCAAGTTCAGCACTTCAGACACCTTCAACTGATAATTTCAGCTGATCTAATGCAAGTGCAATAGATTTTTTTTAAAGATAAATAGAGTGAATATATGTTATTATTTTGTTATTTATCATCACTGTAAAGATAACTGCCAGTTGCTATTATTACAGTCACTGTTGTGGGCTATTGTTTTTTAGTTTTTAGGTAATTCTTTTGTGTGTGTTTGAAAGATGTTGGTTCTTGTTATGTGGTAGTCAAAATTTCAATCATACTTAACAACATGATGCAATTGAATTACCACAAACTATGGTCTTAAAAAATTATCACAGTGTTAAATCAACACTTCGCTGCCACAGTCTCAACAAGGGTTGAGCATTAAATCTTCACAAAGGGAAATGGTGATGATGCTTTTATTGCGCCTTCCCACTGTAAATTCAGAGCAGTCACATGACAGGTTGAAGGCAGCACATATCAGCATCTGTCTTTTGTCTGTATTTCAGTGTAATTTACTATCCCACAGTGATAAACCACAGTATTTTTCCAGGTTTCTTTCTTTCCTTTTTTAGCCACACTAGCTGCGTGGCTTTATGAATGGCGTGGCTCTGTTTGTCGGCTGGTCGGCCCATTTTAGTCCAGACTGAAATATCTCAACAACTATTGGATGGATTTCAATGAAATTTTGTACAGATATTCATGGTCCCCAGAAGATGAAGCCTACCAACTTTGGTGATCCCCTGACTTTTCCTCTAGTGCCACCATGAGGTTGGCATTGGGTACAGACATTTATGTTCTGCTCAACATGATTCGTCATAACTTTGGCGATCCACTAATGTTTCATCAATTAGTGCCATCATCAGATCAAAATTTAAATTTGTTCTTCGGTGCGTAACTAAATGCCTGCAAAACTCCCACCAGACCCATGGTTTTAATACTAATTAGCAAACTTGCATGCTAACACGCTAAACTAAAATGGCAAGTATGGTGGACATTGACATTGAGCAGCAATGTTAAAATGCTGCTTACAGTACATATGAATGAATCAATGATGGTAATAATAATAATCTGAAAGGGGATTTTCTGAATTATGAATACTTACTTTGATACTTTAAGGTGCATTTTGCTGATAACACTTCTGTACTTTTTCTTAAGCAAAATTTGGAATGCAGAACTTTTAGTTGTAACAGAGTATTTTCCATTAAAGTATTACTACTTTTACTTCAGAAAAGTACTACTTCCACCACTGGCAACTGCAGTTGTAAAAATGTAAAAATTCACAAACTCTGTGTATTCAGTTTAGGTAATTTTCTTAAAGCCTACATGCAGTGAATACACACTCTAGGGGGTAAGTTAGGCTAACAGCCAACAAGGTCGCATTTGGTAAGCATGTTCAAGTTGAAAGTAAAAAAACAAAATGACAAATCCTAATCCCATCCTGTCAATGCCTTCTGATGCTGTACTGGTTGGATTTCAATGACTTAAAAATGGCAACAATTTAAAAGATGTATTTAGAATGGGACGGATGATAGCTACTGTAGATTGATATGTTTGTCTAGATGTTATTGAAGTGCGGGTTCAGCTCCCACCTAGAGGATTTCCTGCCTGCGTGTCTCTCTGCAGGCGTCCTACACAGGAGTATCTCAACTGCTTAAGGATTGCATTTCCATGTGGGGATTTTCGCTTCTTTTTCAAGGTATTAGTGGAAAACCGTAAACAGTTGATTATTATTTGTATTTTTCCCCTTAGCCAATTGTCCGTAATCCCTGTGGAGGAGCTTAAGAGTTAGATTTCTGGCATGCATGGCCTTATCTTTACATAACGGCCACAGACAAATGGAGTGTGTCTCGTTTTGACTAAGCCACACATTTGGGCCAAGAAGGCAAAGACATGCAAGCGAGTTGAACAGAGAAGTAAGCCCAGACACTTAGCATTAATAAAGCTGGACACTGTAATCAATGTCAGGTCCAACCTAGTCTCATTTACTTGCACATACAGACTCGCTCTCGCATGCATGGAAACACAACATGACACACACAACATTAACATTCCTGATGTATCTGCAGGGAGCATATGTGGTGATGTTGGATCCTCTGGTCCTCGCTGTCCTCTGGAGGTCACAGGGGACTCCTGCTTGAGCGTCCTGGGAGACAGATCCAGCATTTGCTTCTCTAATGTGACATTCAATTACCTCCAAAGGTGAAGTGGTCTCATTCGGATCCCTTAAATCAATTTTGCATGGACATTGCGGCAGTTTACTCCTCCGGGCTCTTCTCAACAATTTTGAGTATACATGTTGGCGACAGAAAACAAGCTGCGTCGCTGTCGTTCCAACTCCCATCGTCTTTTCTATGAAATGGCATCCATCAAAGTTAATGGGCTGTAATCATCACCACAAATACACTGTCGCACGTCCCACTGCTCGCTCCTGAGTATTCAACTCCCAGTCAATGGGATGTAAAGAGTGACAAGCACAAGGAACACAATTTCCCATATCATTAACGACTCTAAGGGAGAATTGGACGAGAACCCCAAAAACTTGGCCATTTTTCAGAATTTAAAACTCTCGCCTGTTTGCTCAACATCTTTGGGGACTGCAGAGGAGGAACATTTATCAGAAGTGCATGTGACATACAGTCAATACCACTGACACTGTGTTTCAGGCACCCATCAACATTGTCATCTTGTGAAATAATTCTTATTAAAGTATGTCACTCTGTACCGACAGATCTGCTGTGTGTTAGATAGATTAATTTTCCAAGTAGCCAATCCTGCCAGCTTCAAATCAGGGTTCAGCGTACACTGTATATCTACTTATCTCCAGGCTGTATGCGGCTGGACTTCTGATTATACATCACACAGGCGCACACACACACACACACACATATACACAGACTACTCTTTCAGTGCCTGGTATGGCAGCGCTCCAAGAAGACTGTCCCTGATGTATTTGTGTGTTTGATAGGATGTTTTAGCTGTAGCATCCCCAGAAGACAATTTGTAGACCTCAACAGATGGAGAAGTCCAATTAGAAAGCAGGCGAATGAATGGGAGAAATGGGAGGCGAATGTTCCAACTCTTTCTCTCTCCCCCAGGACAGACAGCTAATCTTAGAGTACAGGTACAAAACCAACATCACTTCTGTTTTGGAGGGGAAACAATNNAAAAAAAGAGAGAGAGAAATAAACGCTAGAAAGCAGGTGAAAAAAAAAGCGCCTGTGATTTGATTTCTTAACACTACACAGTGGAAGAGGAAAGCGATGAATTTGATACAGCATGCTCTCATTCCACATCTACAGTATGTATAAATATCTCCTTCTGTTGTCTGATTCTTCAAGGGCAGACGTCCCACAAAGCGATTGCCTTGCCATCAGCCAAGACCAAAAAAAGGAGAAGAAATGAAAAAGTGCTTAAATATAGCAACCCCCTGGGATAGTGGGAGGGAGGGCGTGCTGTAGTGTGATTAAAATGAATAACCTTCATTCAGTCACGATTGTTAACGGTACATTCGAATGTGCCGACTGCGGCGCAGCCAAAGCTGTGCTTTTACTCCGCCTGTCTTCAGAGTGTTAACATCGTTATTCATCAGCAGGCCTGTCCTCTGCAGTGACAAAGATGTTGAAGTTATAAATAATGGGAGTTGTGTCATTAAGTACACATACTTTCTCCCACTAGCCTAGGGTCAGTTTAATTCAGGCTTCAGCCACCCCTGCTGTGAAAGCAGACATAACAATAAACCTGTTGATGACTGATAGATTGTATGAATGCAAGACCAATTTTCATGGGCAAAATGACCTTTTGGTTGTGTTGTTGTTGTTCCGCCCATGGCCCTGAGTTATTATTTTTCGTGTCATTTTTTGATTTGACAGGAGAAGTCTCGTGGAGTGAAATGGAAAAAGTAATGATGTCCCCATGCGCAGGAAGCAACGTGGTGCAGGTGGGGAGATGGTGGATATGGCTGCAGCTAGCAGCTCTACTGTGCCCCAGGGGCCAGTCAGCAGCTGTTAGAAGAGATGCAGCTCTTCCCAATACTTCCCCACAGGTTCTCGCTGGTTCCTGGTACTCGCTGTTATCTGGGCTCGCTGCTGTCGCCAGTCTGGCTGCTGTCCACACTCTCTGAGAGAGCGCTCAGTACATTTTTACGCTTCACCACTCTTTCTGTCTCATCCCAACCTCCGCTATTCCCCTCAGTTTCACTGTGAGATTTTGAAGTGTTCCTTTGAACTTGCAGCTGTTTTTTTTAAACGGCTGGAATTTGTACCTTGATGTTTGTTTCAAAGACACTCACTGAGGAATTTAAAATGCGTCTTTCACTGGTATGACAAATAATCTGAGGCCATTTCTGTACTGAGTTCTGTATCTACTTACAGTATCCCATACGCGGCATTAACTATCCTGCATGTGTGTAGTTTTGTATGTACAGGAAGCAAACTTGAAGATGAGGGGCTGCAGCTGTTTGGTGTAAAAAGCTGATATAAACAATTTAAAGTTGCAACTCAAACAGAATCTAGAAGTTTTCTGGCATTGAGCATGAGGAAGTTCATTCCTTTCCCCCCAACATGTATTATCTTGAGACTTTCTCCCTTCTTCCAAATTCTAGAAATATATTTGGCTTACTGAGCATTAAGTTTTTTTCCAATCTTTTGTTGTAACATCGATCTGGCCAACAACTGCAGAATGATGCCTTAACAATAAGTCAGTTAATCGTGGAAGTTCATTCATGACCTTGGAAGTACTAGTTTGACTAAGCAATCCCAATATAAGGTATAAGGTCCACATACTAGCTTCCCAGAGCTTTCAATCCTATCACACGGTCTCCATCTGCAGATGGTGTTTGCTCAGTTGCCAGGGAGATGGATCTTTTGACATGCGAGCTGAGTAGTTTTGATATCAAAGCATTCACTGGTTCCAGCTTCTCAAATGAGAGGAAGTGCTGCTTTTCTTTGTCTTCTATAATTGGAAATTAAATAACCATTGGGTTTTTTAAACTATTGGTCAAGTCATCAGACTTCAGGTCTGATAAATGATGACAGGCATTTTCAATTATTTTTTGACATTTACATTTAATAGTTTAAACAGTTAACAGATTAAAGGGGTACTCTAGCGATTTATCATTGCATTTCCATAAAGTTGGGGGATTTGTGAAAGACAAATAAAAAAAAAAAACAGTTGTCGAAATTGAAACAGCAGTGGCAGAGATATTCTGACTTTTAGTCCCTGTATGGGTATACTGGATTTACAATTCCCAAAATGCAACTTGAAAGTGTTCATCAAACCCTCCTTGACTGTTAAACGTCTTTCAAACTCCGGCTTTATGTTATAAATTTGAAGTTTCCAAGCCCGTGCACTGGTAACCCTGATGACACCACCATAACATCATCAGGGGTTATTTCCTTAAACTTGACAAAGCTCCTCCAGAGTCACATAAGACATGATATTTCTGTTATTATACGCAGAGTTGTACTCCTCATGATGAGGAAACTGATCTTTGTGTAAAGTTGGTGGAGTGCCACTTTAATCAAAAAAAAGCAATCAATAGATTAATTGATACTGAAAGTAATCAGTAAATACAGGTCTAGGTGGCTAATGGCTAAAACGAGCATGTTTAAATTTAAAACCATGTAAATGTTTTTTTACGGTGGTTGTAATTTTACCAAGAACACAAATTCACTGAGCCCAAAAACTGGTGACCCTGTTCTCTGCCATTAAAAAAGCAGATTTTTAGATACTGTGGCTCGTGAATGCACATGCTGCAAACTCAGAGTTAAGGGGCCATTTGGTGGAGGGAGCTGATATCCAGCGGCTGCTCTGTGTGGAATCGCACATCAAAGTTAATCTTGCACCGTCTGCTCTGGCGCCGCGGAGCACTAATCTGCTGTCAGTGTGATGAGGCTCCTGGACCAGTTCCCCTTTCCAACACAGAGGCACTAATCCACAAGACCTTTCACGTTTTTCCTCTTCTCCATCACCTGACCGCACAACAAAGGTCACGGGGGTCATGTTAACATCTCATTTGGTCAATAGTAGTTGACCATTTGCATGGGTCCTTAAGTACAGTAAGAGACTGGTTTGGTCTATTATATCCTTGTGATCCTAATTGTGCTCTTTCATGTGAGATAGGCATTTCACATTGCAGAATACAGTAAAACAACAATACAGCTAATACTATTAATGCTGCTATTACTAATGGTACTACTGTTATTACTACCTTCATTTTTTCTTAATTGGTCATCTCTAAATTAAGAGTTTTCACCTTTAACCCCACCTCAGGCCTTCACGCACCAGAGGTGAGGTAACTCGCTGCCTGCTCGATCAAAGCTTTCTGCGTTTAAGAAAATGCCACCACTCTCTCACCCGCATGCCGATTAACCTATGATGAATACGGAATGAGTTCATTAGCATAATCGCTTGAATGTCTGATGATTTCATTTTATTATCACGTTCTCTCATAATCCATAGCTCTGGCGCCCCTTCGTGCTTCCAACCCCTCTTTCATGTTCCTTTGCCCTCCCCATTCAGCCACGAAGCAGTGTAATTGCATTATCAAAGTATTATACTGACGTTGTGGGAATATATTTTTAGCCCCTGGCTTTCTGAGGTAATGTAAGGAGGATGGGCAGGAATCTAAACATGGAATGACAAATTAGAATTAGAGCAACGTTTGAATCAGTTTACCCAGGTTTCATCATGTCCTGGCTGATCGAAGACTTGCATCATCCAGACCTCCCCCTGACACACACAAGTGATTATTCTCACATTTGCGTGTTTGCAGGATAGCATGCTATTTTATGGATCCATGTGGATACTTAACCCTCGTAAAACTTCTATTAATACAGAACAGCCATTCATCTAGTAATTAAAAGAAATTGCCACAAGGAATTGGTCGTAATCATGACGATGAGGAGCTGAAGTGGAGGTGACTTGGCATATAATAGCAGTGAAATAGCGCTGCTTTTTTGCATAGGACAGCAGTTGTTTCTCAAGTGTCAGCAGGTGTAGACTGAGAGACTGGAGAAGAGCAGAAGAAAAGGAAAATGTCAAGCAGGGCTGTGCTAGCACTGCATGATAATAGGAAAGGAGGAGTAAAAGAAAGAGAATGAAGCGTTTCATCTCCAACTCATAGTTAGAGGCAGGCAGGTCCAGGCAGCGGAAGGGTGAGTCAAAGTCAGGAATGGAAGAGCGGTAGAGAGGAAAGCTTTTTATCATCCCTGACTCTTAAGAAGATCTCCCAAATGAGAGAGGGCGTGCATGCTAATGTCAAAGCCGCGGTGATAACTAGCCGCCTGGTTTCGCAGGGTTGAGGGTTAAGCTGGGATTTGGAGGGCTGAGGGAATACATGTTTGATATGTGAGCGAGAGAGAGAGCTGAGGTGCCTTTGCCAGAACTATACGTGGGGGATTATTCTATATGGTTTATCTGTGTCTGCATGGCTAAAAGAGAGGAAATTCACCGGCCTTTATTGAGTGTGTGTAGTTCCCGAGACTCCAGGGTGAACGTTCAGCTGGAAGATCAAAGCCACATTGACACAGCTGCATCACAAAGTCTTCATTTACAATGCATTAACACAGACTGGCATGTAGCCATGCATTCTATGGCTGTTTCCTTGAACTTCACATGCTAACCTTGAGCTCTACCCATCGCCTTTCACAACTCTGCAGAGACTGGATCTCAGCTGGATTGTGGAAAGCATACAAAACAATCTCTCACATCTGCTCCGCACTTAATTTTCCTGCATTTCAAAATCCAGTCGGAGCAACGTATTCTGTGCATTGTTGCCCACCGAGTCTGCGATGTTCACCTATCTCAAAGTTGTCCTTCCCTGTAGCTATTGTTCGCAGTTACTCATACTTGAGTGCTCTGTTTTTCCTACCGCACGCATTACACCAGGCAGTGCGGTCCTCTGGCTCCCTCCTATCTCTGCTTTCCCATCTCCCCATTATGTTGTGTAGTTCTGCCAGCCTCTCTTTCTCTCCCTTATCACCTGCAGTGAAAATCTAGCAGGCTAATCCCAGCGCCTGTGGGATTCCCCCCTCTATAATGATGTATATCTGAGGGATAGCATCAGAGCAGAGTCCTATCAGCCCACACACTCCTAATCCCATCAGTCTTTGGTGTCCAAACCCAAGAGAGGGAGCGTTTTGGATGTTGTGCTCCCGGGCTGTAGCCAGAGATGCAGTGCAGAACATCAGGAATGATACGTGGTGTTTAGGGATCATGTTGGAGATCATGTTCATTTATTGTGCTTCTGATTCTTGAAACCTTGTGGTATATCTCCCCAAGGATTGCATTGCAGTGGTACATACTGTAGCTGTGCCACTGCATTGAAAAATTCTTGCAGGGTGTTAGCCACCAGTCTCTCTGGCATTCCAAAGATTTTATTTTACAGTCTGTTCATGGTGGAGACAGATAAATACAGAATGTGCTTAATATTTAAACATGCTGACCAAAACACAAAACAGATTTACATTTGGTTCATCAATAATATAAATATATGGTACACCAGAGAGAGTTTCCCTTTATTCAACTTGCTCCGCTTACCTTTGTTTATCTGTAAATGCAGCAATCTCTGTTTTCTGCATTTCCCTTTTCTTTCTCGGTGGCCAGATTCACAATGCCTATTGGCACAGAAAAGAACGATCATATAGCCTTTCCTTTCTTGTTTTTATGAACTGAATTTTTTATGAGGACTCTGACATAACTACCCTCAAGACCTCCTCCTGCAGTACTCCATAAATCTTGCGGTCTTCACAAATACACCCCAGAAAACTTATATCTTCTTGTCACTCATGTTAGTACGCCTCTATGACATGCGGGCAGTATAATCCATTTTCTTGAGATTCTGAATTCATAGTTGTATGAGCATGATGGAGTTCAGGAGGAAAATTAAATTTTTTTTGGTACATCTATTATTTAACTGTCAGCAAGGATGAATATTGTGCTCTTTCAGCCTTGTGGAGAAGGTACAGAGAACCGTATTGTCGTGGAGCATTGCTCCATTTGCTCCTTGTCATGGCTCGTAAAAAATGGAGCCTTTCTCGGTTGGTCAGCGTTAGGCTTCATCACTTGTGTGTCAAGTACTCAGATAAGATTTTAATGTTGTGTCCACTCTGACACTCTTTGATCCTCCGCCGTTGCTTTACATCTTCACATCACACCCGCAGGAGATATCACCACTTTAAGAATATGTGATACTTCCCGACCTTGCCACTATCCCGGTGTCCCTGCACAGTTTTAATGCCTCTCTCTGTCATTATCAACTTTTGATTGGTACAGTCAGTGACAGTATCGGAGTTGCAGGATAATTGACAGGTTTTGGTCTCACAGGTTTGGAGGGCTTGTCTGTGCTGTAGAAACCATTGAACTGTGAAACTGAGCGAGTGAATTACCCCAGGAAGCACTGATAGGGAGCTCGGTGTGCGATGGGATGGTTGCTGAAGGTCACACAGAAAATCATGCATTCACAGATTTATCAAAGACATGCTGAGGACACTAGATACAGAGAGCATGTTTGGAATTTACCAATCTCATGTTTTTGAAATGATAAAAAATGCTAATACCGTGTCAGACTAAAAGTGGTTGACCTTGACATTTTTTCCTCAATTAAGTGCTTTTTCAAATGAATGTCTTGTTTTAGCATCTCAAAGAACATTTTATAATAAGTTCACTGTGAGTCAACACACGGCGGATGCCAGTGAGTCCAATGAATGTGTCTCAGGATATATTTCCCCTGCTTGCACATAATAAGACATAAATGCTGAGAGGAAAGTGCAGTTAAACCAATCTCATGGAAGAAGGTGAGATTGAAATTCATTTCAGATTATCAGATTGCAGGCCCCTCAGTAATTATTGGCATGAAACAACAGGGATAGATTGTGCGCGAGATAGGACAGTGTGCTTAATTCATCTTGATTCTAATCAGCTGATGAATCAAAATGCTTAATGTATTAATCAAATTAGTTTCATTCCATTGCTTCTCATTGAAATATCAAAGTGGAGTAGATCAAAGAGCAGTTTGATGAGATTAAATATCTTTACCATGACGGATTTAATAGGATAGCAACATAAAGTCCAGCAGCTCCAGCATCTTCATCACAGGATTTTTGTTCACTTGAACACCTTGACCTTGATCGCTGACATCAGTGAGAAAAAATGCTGTGAGGCCATTTGAGCGTCATTCATTCGCTTTGCTTTTTCATTATTGCAATACACTACAGTCACTTCTGCAGGAGGCGAGTTAGTTTCACGGTAAAACCCAGGAAGTGGAAGCTAGAAGTACCATGACAGAGGTGCCAGTGGATGATTGGATTTTAACGCTGTTGACAAAGCCCTCTCAGCTGAAAGATCTGCCACAATCCTTCTTGGATCCTAATTGTCAGCACTGCTAAGCTGTTGGCAGTGATCTCAACTGGCATGTCAGTTGGTGGGACAGCAGGACTTACTTTAGACCTCTATGATTACATCAGAAACTTGAGCCTGTGCTCACTTAAGAGGGTTTTTTATGTAAGTGTTGCCTTTCTCCTGCCAACCCCCAAACACTTTAATAGGTTGGTGTATTTGTGTGCAGCAGACTCAGCGGCGCAAACGACCAGAAAAGGTCAGATTTTTACAATTTACGCTCATTTTACCTGAAAAGATTTCATTTAATTTTGTTTGATTTTGGAGAAAGAGACCTGCCCTGTCTATGAGAAGAGAAATAAACAAATGACGTGTCTGTAAAGTCATCCAGATATCTTGTTTGGTTTTTTTTTTTCTCGCTTCCCACTAACCAGATGGCAGTCAGATTTCAGACACAGGGTTCTGGAAGACAATCAAGGAACAAGATTGCTTTTTTAGGAAGGGGGATTGGTTTAACTAGATGTCAAATTAAAGGCCTTTTCACACACACACACACACAAACGAGCGCACGTTCTCATGACTGCTTGTGTGTGTGTGTTCCTGAGTGTCCAGGCGTGGCCATGTTTTTGGGTGTCAGAGCTCGCTGTGAGGCCGTGAGGTCATGTACAGAAATCTGTCTCAGAGCACCCCCTGATGGAATACCGCACCGCTTTTAAGGTCAACCGCACAAACTCTGCCACGCAGGTTGATACAGGGACTCATGAATGTTTGATTGGTCTATTATCCAAGCCGGGCGGGGACATTCATCCCCCGCTTCTGGAATTCAAATATTCCTTTTAGTCTGACATTTCTCCTACACCGTCTGAGGCGAACCCCCAGTTTCACTCTCTCTCACCACGCCGGGCTTCATCTGCAATGCTGTCATCTCACTGTAGGACAATTCTACAGAATGCGCTGTTTTTAAGACCGGTGCGAGTGCGAGCACAGTATGGTTTCAGGTGGGTGGAACTGGGGAATTGATACTCAGTCATTCCGACACTCCTCTTCCTCCTCTGCGGGGTGGATAAGGATCTGGCCATCCATCTTCGTGTCTCACCCATGTCAGTTCGGGGTAGCAAACCTGGGTACCTGGTAGTCAGAGACAACAAGAACAAAGCAGGAACATTACTTTAATCTCTCGCTGCTGTTAATTCCTACCTCTGCCGTCATCCAGGAGGCAGAGCTTTGTGTATCTCAGCTTCCCCCTTATGAACAATCCATCACTGTTAGTGCTTCTCTCCAGAGTGCGCTTGCTCCTTTCTTTTTTCCACCTGCTCACTGCTATGCTTTGCTTTCAAAAGGCAATGACAAGACTGCAATACACTGTATTCCACAGTTGACTGTTCAGGCTTATTTTCACATCCAGCATTATCTCGACATTCCTCCCATTGGAATAAAACACATGTGAGCAGTCACATATATGTGAGGGAATGCTGTCCTGCATTTTTTATGTGGATCTCTTAATAGGCTTTCAACAGTACATCCGGAATCTATAATTGACACCTGCTGTCAGGCTTCGTTGGTGATTACATAGGAAAATGACTTGACCTGTAATGAACTGTAAAACTAATGACATCTGTGTGAGATTACTCAACTTGAAAGCAAACTGTTGTACATGAAGTCCCATCAAGCGTGATATTAAAATGTCCACTTTTACATCTTTCCGCCCAGGCTCTGTAAAAGCCCAGGCTGTTGGGCCCAACGTGATGGAAACCTGAGGCTAATGACTCAAGCAGACGGCCGTGGGCATTAGACAACTTCATTTATGAAATAGTCAACCTCCCGTGTAGCGATACATTCACATTACCCTGCCTCACTTGAGAGACGCGCGGCTGTCACAGCCACTGAGCAATGCTGATGTCCTTTCCTACCTGCATTCATCTTACTCTCAGGAGGTAATGGTCTTCTCAGGTCATTTGCGCATTAGGGTCTCGATCATTCATCTCACCCACCTGCAATCCTGTGGATTGCCGGTCCTCCGCAGCACATAGAGGGATGTTTAGAAGGCAAGGAAAACATACATGCTCTGAATCATTCCTTTGCTCTCTTTTTTTTAAATCCCAGTGCTGCCTGTGGCCTAAAGTGTCTGCAGAGGGCTGTTCATGAACATGCAGGTTATGTTCAAAGGATTTGTGGGTATAATTTGCAGATTTGTGCCTGTGAGAAATCAAAATTTGCTCCCTAATTATTTCATGATGTTGAATGATAATCACCTCGCTGTGTGGCAACAGAATGTCACTCTGTTTGCAGCTAAATGTTTAGTTTAGTTTTAGTACTGTACATTATTGGCTGGTAAGTGGTAGAGGTGTTTAGTTTAGTAATTGAAGTGCTTATAGCTTAGAAAAAAGTGAGCAAAAAATATAGTTGGTGGCTGCAAATCTTTGAACTGATTTGAAGGAAACAATTCAAATCAAGTGATTCATAATTTCCACCTCTGGTAAGTGGCACTGGAGGTGTCGGCTAATGTAAAGAAAGTGAGATCATGAAGACAGTTTGATTTTAGCTTTACCTTGAGCACAGACAGGTCCGACTGCCTGATAGAAGACAGGCGCATTAATCTCTTTAATGGGGATGATTCAGTCCCATCGGACGTATGTACAACCATTAATCTGTTCATGCTGAATGTAGCCTGTTCAACAATTGTATAATGTGCTTTTCGCTTTATCTTGAACATGAATTGTTTTAATGTGGTTTCTATCTGCATTTAATATTCAAGTTCCATTTTGATGTGAGAAGAAGAACAAAACGCCCAAGTGGCTGCTGCTGAGGCCCACAGACTTCAACGATTTCTCCAGGGTTCGGCATCACGCTGTTCCCTGACTTTTGCTTTTACTCGATGTGATACTACTCCCTGTATCTTTCACAAGCTGTTTGGCTAACAGAGGTCACAGGGGACATGTAGCGCGTTTGGTCACGACGTGAAAGCATTAGCCGGTGCCAGCAGGTGTGTAATTATATATGAAACAGGGTTTTAAAAGAGGAACATCACGATGGTGTGTAGAAAGTAGGCCAGTGAGAAGAGACTTCAGAAAAGTCCTATTTATTCCTCACCCACTTCAAATGTGTGACTTGTTATTTGAAGTTGTGAAATAATCCAAGGTCACTGTAACTATTTCAAGACTATTAAAAATAACATGAAACACACAACAACAAACATGATAAAACAATCCACTGGGGCGGATTCTTTAAAAGGATTTTTTTTTTCTTGTTTTTCTACCCAGCATGCTCACTGTTGTCTGTTTTCTGTGTTTCAGGTACGGTGACATGGTGCCAAAAACAATCGTGGGGAAGGTGTTTGGGTCCATATGCTCTCTGAGTGGGGTGCTGGTCATCGCCTTGCCTGTCCCTGTCATAGTGTCAAACTTCAGCCGTATCTACCACCAAAGCCAGCGGGCAGAGAAACGACGAGCCCAGAGGGTACTGACTCTCCCCCTCCCTCTGCCTCTCTATTCCTTTTTTTCTCTCTATCTCTCTTTATGTTGCTTCTATCTGCCTCTTTCCTCTGTCCCTGTCTTATCCGCACGTAACAGAATGACAGGGCAAACACTATCTTCCAGAATATTAATCTTTTATTGTGTTTCTGTGTATGTATGTATTGGATGGGCTAAACTTGCTTGAGTATATTTCAGTGGGAGAAAGAAATAAGAGAGGGAATGACAATGACTGAACAAATGATCTTCAGAGTATAGTGTCAGCAGCTTTTCAATAGCAATATGTACATTTCTTCCTGAAAGTGTTTGCTAAGGCAGAATTTCGTAATGGTAGATTTAAGCATAGCCTCTCCCTACTAAATACTGTGGCTGCCACAGGGAGACAGAGCCAATTAGTGTGACAGACAAACCGTCAGAGGCTAAAACAGAGGTCTGTTTGTTCAAACAGAAAACTCGGCTTGCTAGAATCCGTGCTGCGAAGATTCGAGGTACTAATGCCTATATGCGCTACAAACAAAATGGGCTCCTGATCGACTCACTGGAGGAGGTAACGGGACCAAGCAGCGGCTCGGGGGGCGACTGACCGGGGCCTCGCTGACGCTTGCATGCCGCTCTGCTCGGGGGCCATGCCACCACACACAGGGGAGGTGGGGGGGTGGGCTCCTCATGCTGTAACACAGGGGCTGCTGTCATTCCAGTGCTTCAGTGTGATCGTCCTCTCTCTTACATCACACCTCTCAGCTGCAGCATTGACATGCTTCGTCAACACTCTCTCTCTGTCCATACAGCAGGAGGGCCAGGCAGGCACGCTTGCCTTCTGGTGGAGAACAGCCATTACAGTCACACTGACTCATGACCAAGCTCTGCATGTCTGTCCAACAGGGTTTGGAGGGGAAAGAGGGAACCAAAGGCTTACTGGACAGTAGGTCGCCTGTGGAGGCTGTCTGCACGGCCTGCATCTCCTCTAAACTCTGTTTTTGATCTGCTGTGTGTTCTGTGTGTTATTTCTAGAGCATCCAGGTTGTAGTGCAGACTAACACAACATACCTTCCATCCCAGAGCCGTGCAGAGCTTCATCAAAGTGTGTAGTGTTGTTGTGGTCCAGAATCTGTGCCGTGTTTGGTGCAATCTGTCCGATCTGTGTCTAGGTGTGCCACTGCTGTTGCACTGAAATGGGCTCAGTTCTAATTTGACTTTTCTGGTCTTTCTCACCAAATCAGCGAAAGAATGGCAAAACCAATTCTATCAGTGAAACATGTTGTAAACAGCCACTGTCTCTATGCATCTCTAAAATATCCCCATCTCACTAGGTTGTCAGTAGATTGGCTGCCGTGCTACAGATCAGCATTTCAACCCTCAATGCTTTGCGTACTCTCCACTACATCACCGACTTAGCTGTTGCCTGAGACTCTGTTTCTATGCAGAGTCTGAACCTGCTCATCTACACTGTTTCTTGTTTTTTTACTTTGTGTGTTCGAAGGCCTCCAAGGAGGCAGGACAAGCCCTGGTGGGGAAGGCCGCCAGCCCTCCTTTTGAGAGCCAACATCATCACCTGCTGCACTGCCTGGAGAAGACCACGGTAAAAATCCTTTTTTTCTTTCTCAAACTTAAAAGCTGTGTCCACTGGAAAACACACAATCACTTTGGCATCTTTCATTTTACTATCTTGGTAACAGATTTTAGACAGTTTAAAATAGCTCACTGTAAAAAATAGTTCCTTTTATGTACAATTGCATCACTTCTGCAGTCTGCACTGTATCGCCAGTAGTGCCAGCCTGTTACAGTGTGTTGCAAATAGAAACAAAGTGAGTTTGTTTCATGCATGCACAAACATGTAGAATCATTTCACATGCAGCACGAGTTAAAAATAGCTTTAAATGGGGCTGGGAAATGTTAAGTCCCCTCTCCAGCAACATGCTAAAGATAACATGACTCCACCAGCCAGTAACATTATTCCTTCCAAACAAACCAGCATACTTAATTTTACACTATCTATAATTTAGAGATGTAAGAGCCTCTTTAATGCTTGCCTGTGACATGAGTTTTACACTTGCAGCTCTAAACCCTGTACAGAGACCCTGGACAGGCAGTAAATCAGTGTTCCTCCTTATAGATGATCCTCCCCCCAGTAAAAGGCCTGCTGGTCGCCTGGGAAAAGCTCCATAAAGGCTTCATGCCATTCAGATGGCAGCGCACATATTTACATCAGGCCTCTCATGATGTGCATTATAGATGGCAGAGAGTACAGCAGGAGTGACAGAGAGAAGGTATAAGAAAGGAGGCATGATTCAGAGCATGGCATCAGATCCTGCGTGATGTCACTCTGCCACCTGCTGGCAGAGTCTGAAACGCACTTTGAGCCTGACCTTCAAGTCTTGCTCATTTGTCACAGGGATAACAGTTGTGAATGTTTTCACAGATGGCACTTAATACGGACATCTGGGCCAATATATTTCTATTCCCTTGATGATTCATTTTCCAATTATTAAACAATTTTGCTGTGGATTCTGTTCAGTCTGTTTAGTCTTTACTGTGAAACATCTTTACTCATTATTTAGCAGAGCCTATCATTGATGTAATGGGGTGATTCATGAGCAACAGTGAATCCAAACTTCCGCCATCTTCCTCTGCAGAATCATGAGTTTGTGGACGAGCAGACGTTTCAGGCCAACTGCATGGAGATCTCTGTGATGAACAAGGCGGGCTCCCGTGCGTCCTCGCTGTCCTCGTCTCCACAGGGCATCAGCTCGTGCTGCTCTCGACGCCACAGGAAGAAGAGCAGTTTCAGCCTGCCCAGCACAAACAACCAGGAGCTCAGCACCATACAGATAAGAGAGAGGCCAGTGGCCAACAGGTAGTCTCTCAGTCTTGCTCTTTTGTCTCTACATCTCTGTCTCTCTCAACTCACTCACACCAAGTACACACATATACATGCAAACAGCTGATCCTGTATTATAACATCAGATAAACTTGATTCCATGCTGGGAAATTAAATGATGGATTCATTTAAACAGGTAATTATTCATTATAAACAAGTTAAAAAAAAACTGATTTTCGCTGTCCAATATCTCCATACTGGTTGTTTTTTTGGTTTTCAGATAAACTGAAGGCTCTTTTGTGAATTCAGACAATTCTCTTTTGTCTCAGGGTTAAAACCCCTCATTCATTGAATGATCTAGAAATGCACTGTCACAAAGCTTCAAACAAGGCCGTTTTTCTTATTCATTTACATAGTCTAATTAGTTTACATGGAGATACAAGCTTTTCATACATTTTAAAGCATGTGTGATTTTTGGACATGTTGGGTTTCATAAGTGTATAGTTATTTACACACCGCACGTGATTGTCTTAAAGGGCCAGTTAATCCAAAATCTTGAAAGTCATATTTTTTTCCCTTACCTCTCCTTCTGCTGCAATGCTTCTGCAGATAGTTTTGGTTTTATGTGCCCTGGTCTGAAGATATCTGTCTCTGAGATTTCTGCTTCCAACCCAATTCAGTGAAAGTGAATGGAATTTTGTTGGTGGTGCTCAAAAAGAAATTGAAAAACAGCAACATGTCCTTCCAGAAACAGTGTCCCTGTTACTCTGGATAATCCACAGACATCGCAGTTTTCAGTTGAACTGCTTTCCCCCTGTGAAAGCTGTTGAACAGATTGTTCTGTGGATTATCCAGAGCAACACTGACACTGTATCTGGAAAGAGGTGTTGAATGTAATTTTCCGATGTTGTGAGCAGCACAAATTAAATTCCATTCACCTCTATTATATTGCGGCGCAGCAGAATTCTCAGAGATGGGTATCTCAAACAAAGGCAAGTACTGTAAAAACTAAACTATCTGTATTTTTTGATTCCACAAGGGGTGGGTGAAAAAAATGTGTTATTTCATAAATTGGGTGACATGATACTCATTAATCTTGGTGTGAAAAATGTCATACATAGGTGAGAATTGCAAATTCTTTTTTATGCGTTTTCCTGCCATTACATGTGATAATATTAATTTCTAGTGTGAATCTTAATTTCACGTGCAACAAGACTGTACACAAATAGTCAATGAGTAATTGAATGTGTTCACATGTATCTAAGAAAAGCACATTTAATATGTGGATTTTTACATGTCATGTCTTTGTACAAGATGGACCACATATAGTATAGTCAGTCTCAACACAGTCCTCCTAGTCTGTATATTCTCTATAGACTCTCACAAAAGCTGCAGAAGTCCACACTGAAAACTGAAATGTACATTAATGAGCCAAAGCTCCTTTATATATTCCCTCTGTACAAAGAACGTGGATATTCCTTAATAGTGGCTTTCATACAGTAAAGATTGTATAAAAGAACTCTTTGTGATACAGGCTTTGTGTAATACATTCACAAGGTTAGGCCCCTCACCGTCTTTCATCCTGTGTTCTCTTTTACAGCCGCTCCAGCCTGAATGCCAAACTCGATGAGACTGTGCCCTTGAAATGTGACGAACCTTACATCACTCCCTCCATGGTCAGCCTATCTGCCCCCGTGGTGACCTCATCAGACGGGCACGGCTCCACCACCACCACCGCATACTCTCAGAGCAACATTGTCCGAGTATCTGCCTTGTAGATGTCATGCCTATCTGATCGGCTAACTGGTCTCAAGAAGCACCAGATGCTGAGGAGAGGGACCACCGAGCATCAACCTGCCATAATCTAGAGGGATTATAAGATTAGCAGAAGCCGGGGTTTTTGAAGTAGTGATCTCATCTGATGTCAAACTCTGCATGGTATTAGAATGATGTGGACGACTGCCTTGGAAATAAAAGCGAACCAGCAGATCTTGCTCCATTAAGCACAGCAGAGCAAGGAAGTGTTGGGATTGCGTGGTTATCGTTGTTGCCTAAAAATACTGAGAAAAAAACTTTATTTTTGAATATGTAATGTAGTTGTATTTGTTGTCTTCTGATTCAAAGGAGGAAAGGCAGATGTTAAAAGGTCCTTCTTGATGGCCTCTGATGACAAAGCACACATATTCATTAACTGAGGGCCATCTTTGTGAATATTGAATCCGTCTACTTACATTCACTTCACTCACCACCCAGGTAAATAGATTGTTTTGAAACCCCTCAATTAACTGGTTTCTAATAGTCCCCTCACTGTTGTAAATTCAGAAAACATACATCCGCTGGAATGGATAACTGTTGTGAATATTCATTAACTGACTCATTAACTGGTTGATGTCATCGCTTGATGAGCAAAATATAATACGCATCCTGACATGTTTGTGAAATGTGCAAGTGAAAGTCAAAATGACAAAATCTGTGTTAGCTTACATATTTGACATCCTGATATGGATCTATGTGAAAGCCACTGTCATTAATTAACAATTGATATTGAGAACTATACAGGGTACATATTAGTTAGGTCACAAGGTAGAAATATAAGTGAATGTTCTCCGCAACACTTAACTAATACTAACCCTAATGTGGACACATAGTATTGACCTGGAAAACCATATGAAAGAGTGTAGAGCATCAATTCCATTGAGTTCCTCTTAAATTATAATATTCATAAGCGAGACTTGGTAGATTTCACTGTGTTAAAGGGCCATTTTGTACATTTTTCATATTGTAAATATCTCAGTTAGAACTTTATCAACTGCATTTGAAGTTGGCTCCTCTTATTTCTAGATTTAGTTGACAGTTGTTGGCATACTATTTCTGTCTGTTAACTGGTTGAATTAAGGATTTGCATGCTGTCATTGCAGAATTCTGTTTTATTAAAAGTATGTCCTGCTTCTTGTTGGAGGTTTGTCAGTAAAAATGAGATTGATGGAAGGAAACACAAGGAGGCTGGTATGTTATGATGTAAATTCTGCAACACTTTGCTTTTAATGAAATACAAATCTTGTCATTGAGTACATATATAAGGGGTCAGGAAAAGGGACAAATAATCACACATTGTGCATTTGGTGCAGTGGATAGAATAAATACTGTAGCTCTACTGAAACATCCATTAAATGACCCATGTCTTTTTCTTTTCTTTTTTTTAATAGAACACAATTAGGTGGATTACATTATGTTTTGCCTGATTACTCAAAGAGCATCACTAATAATGGGATGGGATAATAATTAGGTGCTGCTGGAGGACATGTGAGGACCTGACCGGCCCAGTGGTGGGTCCTGACTGCAGGGTCTCTGGAGACAGACAAGCAGGTCTCGGTGATTGTTTGACAGAGAACTCAGCAGCGTCCTCCTGCTGAGCTAATTGCGTCGGTCCACGTTGCCTCTCACAGCATGCAGCGCCTCTGCTCTGCAGTGTTTAGTAACTGCTGAGAAGTCAGCCAGCATAAAATCTAAGATAACGCAGCGGCATATAAAATAATAGGTCTCCTATATAATATAAATTCACACTTTGACATCTGGGGTTTAATTTAGTTGATATTTGAACAGTGACTAGACAAATGTTAACCATTTTAATATTCAGCCACATAGTGAATATTGAGTATGGTCATTTGGTGTAATACGACTCATAGGTGGACAGAAGTGGAAATAATATCATTTCTTATTGAATACGGATTTAACCCTGTTTTTAAGCCTATAAAACTCTGTCCGAAACTGAGGGTTCACTGCAGCATATATTATTGGGTCACTCAGTGATGTGATGCAGGCGACAGAGACTGACAGAATCTCCACGTCCCGAATGATTGTTATCTGGAAAAAATAATAGAAAATTAAAAAGTGTGCCCCACATGTGGTCATGGAAAAAAACCAAAAACGTATATATCTTGAAAATACAAGTTAAAAGCGTGTCATACTCAAATTTACAACACCTTCACAATTTTATAATACAGCATAACAGCTCAGTTATTGAACTGCTACAAACAAAATGTTATCTTACACCTTTTGAAATACAAAATATCAGTAAACGTTGCATCCTTACCTCTACAACTGCTTACCTGTGTATTCTTGTTTTTGTGAACAACAAAATTTACCAGGATAGTTGTGATCAAAGGTAGCCAGAATAAGAGGAAGGTTATAATTATGTAGCTGGCGCGCTTGGCCATTTTACTTTCCTTCTTTTTGTTCGCTCTCTCTTTACTTGCTTTTGAAGGCATCATGCAAACAGCACCTTCCACCTCCGCATTTTGTTTCGTAGCTTCTGTTTCAGGGACATTATTTGAGACAGGAGGTAATGAGGACACTTGATCTTCTGTAGCAACAGCCAGCGTTTCTCCTCCATTGCTGTTCTTAGCTTGTTGTTGTTCAATCAGTAAAACAGAAGTGGATTCAGGCTTTTCTAACTGTGCAGACGATGGAACACAGGGGCTGGTTTCTTTCATTTCAGTGGGTGCTTTGTCAATTTTCACTCTCTCTTTGGACTGCTTATCTGTGTCGAAATTGCTTGACACCTTCTGTGGCTTTGCGGTTGAGCTCTTAACACTAGCAACAGCATCTCCATTTGATGGTTTTGCTTCGACTTTGGACTGCTCTGTTTTAAAGGCTTTCTCCTCAGTCTGCGCTGCAACCTGCATAGCAGGAGGTTGAGGTTGTTCTGTTTCCAAGTCAGTTATCTCCAAGGTATTTTTTAATTCTGTTTTATTCTCTGAACCAATGGAGACACATTGCAGAGCTTTTGTTGAGGTCAGGAGAGCAGCCGTAGAATCTTTCTTGGATGAATTTGATTCAGCTTGTGTCACTACTTCCACCGGAGCATCACTTTTGCTCAGGGTCTGGTTTTGCTCTGATTTTCCGTGTCCGTTTTCCACAGCTGTGGTTTCTCCTTTCTTCTGCTCATCTTCTGTTTTGTCTTTTTTTGAAAGACGAAAAGTACCTCTGTCAAATATTTTGCGATTGTGTGATCTCACGAGGCTAAATATGCGAGCATAGAATCCAATGATAACACCGAAGCAAGCTGCCCAAAGTGGGAACAGCATGTAAAGTCCAAAGGTGTCATAGGAGGATGATGTTTCTCTCTGTAATCCTTTGCATCTCACATGCACGGGCGAGTCCTTCACAAATATCAGACAAAAGCCAGCCACCACAATAGCCAAGGTCCATGTGGTAGGAATCAGTACCATAATCCGTCTTCGCCTTTGACTAGTTTTGAAGGGTTGTGCAATGGCCTGGTATCTTTCTGCACTTATACAGGCCAGTGTCAACAGTTGGATGCAGCAGCTGAAAGAGAAAGAGACCACTTGTGTATCACAGATCAACTCGTCCACATGTCCTCTTTGATGCACAGTCATGATGATGGTTAAGAGAATGGGGCAGTCAATTACACATCTCAGAATGTCTATAACTGCAAGATTCACCACCAGTGCATTATTTGAAGTTTGCAGTGATTTCTGGTGATAAACCGCCAGTATGACAAAAATATTTGCCGCAATCCCCACAACAGAGGTGATCAACAGAATCAAGCTGTTTGCCACCACAAAGGCGATGTCAGTGTATTCCTCCCAAATGGTGTTGTTGTTCCCAGAGTCCCATGCAGGTGTAGGCTCGCCTCTCATCTCTAGGTTCAAAGAGTCAACATGTTTAGTCCTGTACCTTCATTCTCTCTAGGCTGACCGAACATACTGTGAACCTGCTTCGCTTGTCAACAAGTGCTTCTCCACTGAATGAATAATATTAATGGGTGAACCTGCAGCATGGACAAGTTACGCCAAAGTATCCGCCCTTTTCATTATCACTCCACAGCAGCAGCAGGTCACCTGGGAGTCCTCACTGTTCACATTCATTAAAAACTGTGCTGTGTATTCACGGCATAGACAACTGAAAAAAAGGATGGTTGTTAATTGAAATGTGGTTACGTCACTATTGTCTCGATCCTGATATATAACTTTAAAAAGCCAACCAGGGACTCAAAGCTGAAATGCAATAAAGATGATGGCATGGTGCATATGTGTGTGAAGTGAACAGCTGTCCATTTCATTTAACACAGTACCTTACAAAGGTTAAAAGCTTTGCATTAAGCATGCCAGATGGATGACTTGGGAGTTCTTGAATTGGCTCAGGAAATAAAGGGAGCCATGCTGCTGGATTATAGCATGACATTGTGTAATCCTGTTTGGAGATAAACTGTGAAATGCTCTTTGCTTCAAATGTGCAAGTTTATGGACTATGCCAAATCTGGGATTAGATCAACACAATGCATTTTCCTCCTGACCATCCTACATATTAGACTGATCAAATGTCTCTCAAAATTATGAAGTTCAAAACTGGAAGTTCTGGAAGAGAAACTGTGATGAAACACAAAATCATTCCTCAGATGTCTTGGTGCTAATAAATGTAAATGGCCATAAACTGAGACAACATAATAAGCAACTTGCTAAAATAGAAATAATGAGAAAAAAAGAGTAGTTACATGCAAAAACGCTTTAGAATCAGATTCCCATTTACAATATTTACATCAAGCGTGCCAAACAAGTGGGAGGGAACAGGACAAAATAAGCAATAAAATAAAAATTCACCCTGACTATTTACCAACAAACCCAAACAAATCAAAAAAAGCCTAACATACTTACAAAAGGTCTATTCAAAAACATTACAATGGAGGACCCACCACTAACCTGCTGTATGTACAGTAATAGAAATCGCTTATGTGTGCACAATGTAAAGGGCAGACCATTTGTACTTGTAGTCTTAAGCGCAGATTTATCTTAACAACACATTATAAATTACATTATAGAGAGCATAGCACTGGAACAAAGTCGAAGGGAGATTGAACTCTGTTGATGCTTTTAGTCTTTATATGGGTGTTCATGCCAGGGATTGGATGACTGGATTTCAGTCTGACCAATGAGAGACGGATCTGTTGGTAATAGGTGGGAAGGACCAGCTCATCATATCTGGAGAGTTAGTGAACAAGCAAGAGAGAGAGAGAGAGAGAGGAAGAAAGACAGATGAAGTACAACAGAAAAAAATAGTGTCGCTTGGACATGATAATAGTTTTGTGAATTTTTGAAAAACTAAGGATAGACTGTCAGATTTATTGACATTATTGCAAAGGTTTGTTCTGTTACTGTGAAAAGTTACAGATTTAATTATGATTTAATAAATATAATCAAATCATTGCTCCCAAAAACAAATATATGAGCAAATTAAAAATATATATATATCAATGAAATAATGTAAAGTTAATCAATAAATATCCCTCTTAGATCAAATCACCAACTACTGAACAGTGAATTAAAGCAAACCTCAGCCAAACATTCATAAATCTAGTTGCTAGCACTAACTCAACAGTTAAAAATTCTCTTTAATTGTGTCCTTTACTTCATCTTTATTCAGTGATGCATACTAATTCATTTCTGGTGACTCAGTGTGGTCTCAGACATGTGCCACATAAGACACAACGTCCTGGGTTTTGAATCAGGCTCAGAGACTTTGTCATTATGTCATCCTTCTCCGAATTGTCTAATCCCCCTCTGAACTGTCTATAGAGATAGAAAATACAGAATAATACAAATAAGAAATTGACAGAGCACAGAGAAGGCCAGCCAAGACAAATGAAAGTCTTTTACTGCCTGACTGACTTCCCATTGTTAAAACATGCACAAGTTGAGGTGTGCAGCGGGCTTGCTTAACAAGTGCGCCCAAATTTCCCATATTTTTTTATATATTTTGTGGGTATTGCATAACTTATTTTTAAACACATTATGTCATTCTTACATACAAGGCCAGCCGCACAATCTGAGGGAGAGCATATTATGTTTGTGCCATTATGCAATTTCCCTGATAAATAATTGTAAATCCTGTACACGCAGGTGCTTATGAGTAGAATTATGCCTGTATACACTGCAGCGATCTAATATTATGGGTTTTGTACAGCAGACTTCTGGGAAGACTTCTGGGCAGGACTTCTACATTGCATTATCCACAATAAATACAATTATTTGGCCTGGCTGTCAGTGTTGATGACATGATGGAGCTGGCTATTGTTGACATCGATTTAATTTATTTACATAACAATATTACATAGGAAGAAGTGCATTGCAGTATGTGTATAACTTACATAAAATCAGAGCATTTGTTTACAGAATGGAAACGCACAATGCATTATCCAACTGTCCAAATATGTTAAACATCTCAGTGACTTTCAGAAAGGAGAAAGTATCTTCTCAGACTACGTGAAAACAGGCCCGGTGCGTTTTATTTATGAACACAAAGTTTAGGGGTCAAAGGTTTCACTTCCTCACAGTCTCTCTCTGCAGTCCGGCTGTGTTTGACTTGCCTAGTCTCGTTAAAAATGCATACAAATGGAAACATTCATTTCAGTCAGTGTTTTCTGTTCTTCCAAGATCTCCTTTCTTTCTGGCTAGTTTCCCACATGCATACAGTACACACTTGCAAACACCAATATGAAAAGAGGTAACAGTTTATTGATCTAAACAAATCACAGAAATAAAACCATTCCACTGAATACTCTTATTGTTCTAGCAAAATGGGATGGACAACAACAACAGGAACACTTTATAATAGAATTCAATTCAATAAAATGCCAAAACAAACTCGTCTCAAAAAGATATGAATCAATTCATCAACAAAATAAGCACTTTTTCAGTGGTATTGTACTGGATTGCATTACTGTGTGTTGTAAGGTTTTCCACTTATTTTGTCCACCTTCTGAATATCAATCTCTGAGCTGATTCTGTTCTCACGGGGCTACAGTGAAGACCTCTCTGAGAGACATGGGCCTGTAGATGTGCAGGTCTGTGTCCTTGATGAGGCACCAATAAACACTGACAACCACGGCAGCTTCTTGTTTTTTGCCGGAGAGAGTCACAGAGGCAACACCTTGCTGTGCGTGTTGACGTTCCTGCTCAAGGAAGTCAGCCGGCTCTTCCTGTTCAAGGAGCACATGTTGATGGTGACACTGGTGGGCACGTGGGGAATGTAGCGGCCGCAGGACAGCGCCTCCAGAGCCGCATCACGGAACTGTTGGACATAAAAACACGTTATCACTGTCAGGAAATATATGAGCATCAAGTTCACGTGCAATTCAAATGGCCTCAGCCTTTGCATCTCAATTTTACAGCAGACATACGCTTCAGCTTCTTACTTGCTTGTTGGAGAGGAAGTAGATGATGGGGTTATAGACAGGGCTGGTCTTGGCAAAGTACATGGGCATGGTGGCGACCAGTGGAGGGATGTAGAGCTCTGGATCCACGACTACCACCACTGACAACGCTGTGTAGGGCAGCCAGCAAACAAAAAAAGCTATGATCATGGCCAGGACCATACTGATGGCATGATCATTCTCCTTCTGGCTGGAACGCCCACCCTGGAGCTCCACGCTCCTGTTCAGCTACGAGCAGAAAGCAAGTTTGACACCCATTAAAAGCTAATAACTTGTTTTAGTTGGTAGGTGGTAAATTGCAAGCAGACGAGGATGGAGGTAGGTATGAATTTTAAATCTTGTTCTAATGGTGCAAAAGTGTAATAAACATGCAGAAGCCATCATGAGCCTACCTTATTCATGGATGTGAGCACTTTGGAGTAGCAGTAGATGATGACTGCAACAGGGAAAATGAAGCAGAGGAGTGTGTAGAGGATGAGATAGCTGTAGTTGCTCCACGATCTCTCTTCCCAGGCCAGAGAGCAGGAGGTCCGGACTCCCTCGGGTCCATAGGAGCTCCAGCCGAATAACGGAGTTACGGCCCAAAACAAGCAGAAAATCCAGACAAAAAGCAGCCCGATGATGCTTCTCCGCATGCTCAACTTTAGACCAGCTCTTGGCTTACACACCACGTTGTACCGCTCGTAGGCAAGCAGGGTCAGAGTGCAGAGAGACACCAGACCTAAGAAAGGAGGAGCAAGTTAACAACTTTTTCTAGCTTTTCTGGAGATTTTAACTGCATCTCATGGTCTTTCTCGGGGAATGGAGTTTGCTCAGTTGTCTTGGAGAACATCTCCAATAACTCCATAACAACTGAGCAAACTCCATCTGCTGAGAAGACCGTGAGATGTTGCTGAAAGCTCTAGAAAAAGCTACTAAGTGTACCTTGAAATACAGGTTGTTTCCAAAGTCAAGAATGAACATCAAGTCAGAAAAGCACATTTTTCAAGGAACATGACACTTACAAGATCTGATAACAGTAGAAATATATTGTGCATCAAACAAAGGCCTACTGCATAGGTATTTTTGTAAAGCTACAATACATTCTGAGACTAAGAAGTCAATATTGCCATGGATGGATTTTTCAGCCTTGCAATTTCGTTTATTGTGTTTTACAACAACAGACCTCCAGGCACAGAGAAAACAACATTGATCTCAAAAGTCCATACAACACAAACTGCACAATCACAACTCCACTTACCAAAATAATTGACTGCAAATCCTTGAAAGACGCAGGCTGCGTGGCCAATAAAGAAAGAGCCTTGGTAGTTAGTGATGGTGACGACCAGGGAGCCGCACAGGCCTATCATGAGGTCAGACACGGCGAGGCTGAGGATATAAACGTTCATGGGCTGGAGGAGAGACGGATTCTTCAGCATCACGGTTATGACGAGGCCATTGTTGAAAACTGACAACACCGTGTTGATAAACATGAGGAAGGAGAGTATACTGTAGCCCACCCGAGGGAAGATGGTGGGCGCCACAGTTGCCACCTCGGCGTGGATGGACAGAGGGTGAGGACTGGAGCTCCACGGCGTGCTGTTGCTGTCCATGGTGCCTAAATGAAGTCCGACTTGGGTGAAACAACTGTGAGGCCAGAGACTGAACCCGCGGACTCTCTGCTCAGCTAGGGGAAGAGCGTCATTGATCTTATCATTTCTGATCCCCGTTAAACCACTCGGCTCCTCTTATTTTCCAAGATCTCAGATTGTGCACCTGTCTGATAAAGAAAGCCCCAAATGCAATATGGGAAATTGGTCCGTAACACGATTTGAAGGGATTAATCCCAATATACCCAATGCTATAATGGTAATTGGAAAGTTGAGGGATATTAAGGAGAAATTAATTAATTCTCAAAATTAATTTTCAAATTAAGACATTTTTCTTTCTTTTGTTGTTTATACAGCTAATAGAAAAGGGAGAATGAGCAAAGTACACAAATGGATTACACATTCAATAAAACATGCCTGCTAATTTAATCTAATTATCCAACCACATCAAACTGCTTAAAATTCATGACATAAGCACTTGGCAAGGATCATTAAGCCATTTCCATTTTAATAAATAGTGAAATAAAAATACACTTCATCAATACATGTTCTAAACTACAGAAACACAAATAAACCATGAGGTCTTGGTTGTGGTAATCAAGAATTCCCTTTTTTCCCTCCAAATGATTAAAAACCTCTAAAGATTCCAGCTATATATTAAATATATTCTTCCCAAGCCCTCACTGCAGCACGTGTGAAAACATTTCACACACTTTCCTGCTAAAGTGTCAAGCCCACGAAACCCAATGCTGCCTTCATGGATCAAATAGCAACACTCATGCTAAATATAGCAATGAGGCTCTATTTTTTTCCCCCCAAACAAATATTAACATTTCTCAGCTGCTAAAATGAGACATACAGGCTGTGTTCTGTGAAGCTGGTTAAAACAATTAAATACAAAGAACTCAGGACACAAATGTGTAATGTGCGTCACAATGTGCAGTTCAACATGAAATGAACTAAGATGCTGGCTGGCACAATTTTAAAAGCTTGATTACCATTAATTATATTAGGCCATAACAAAATATATACATTATATTGTAATGTGAACAAGAGATTAAGGCAACAAAGTTTGTCATGTAAATGTGACATCTGAGTATTGGCATTTCACTGACAGTCTCTTATAGTTTTACAGATGCAAAGGATAAAAAAAAGCAAAGCTAATCTTTAGACAGAGTGTACAGTACAATTCATACTACAGATCCATGATAGACTTGATGTGACTGCCCCCTATTGTTTACACTGTGTAACTGCATCATCTTTCTATAATTTCACACTACCTCTCGCTCATACGCACATTCATGCAAACCTAAAACAATCAGTGCATTCAATTTGTTCCAAATTCTGTGTAATGTAAAATACAAGGTACCCATGATTTAAATGAAAACGACAAAATGCTTCTCTCGTGTTTCATTTGGCTTAATAAGCACTAAATCCACTTAACCTCTTGAAGACTGAATTATTTGAGAGGAAGTACGTAACTAACTAGTTTAAAGCTTAATAAACATCAACAGTTTACGTGATTGTTACCAATTATACACATCTCAAAATGTGGCACGCATCTTCTAAAATGACATATCTCAGAACTTTAACAAAAAAGTTACGTTTAAGTCAGCAAATGGAGATCATTCAATCCTAGTCTCTCTCTCTCTCTAATCGGACTCAGCTTTGGTCCTGCGGAGCTGTGAGGAGACGCTAATACCAGCAGGGCTGTGTTCAGGCCAGAAGGGGGACTCGTGCTGCAGGGGAGTACGGCGAGGGAAAAAGGTGTGCTGGAAGTCGTAGTTGAGCAGGCAGCTGATGGAGGCCATGTAGATGTCAGCAAAACGCGAGAGTCGGCGTGAGAAGTAGGTGGGGTTGTGGTACGTCCGGAAGAGACTCCCGAACTGACCATTGAAGATGTCCTTCGTTTGTGGCCTGCCATGAAAACACATTCGTACCGTCAAGATGAGGTTAGATCAGTTCTACAGGATCTCAATATATTAACAAAATTGCCCTTGATTGCCAAAGCATCTCCACTACCTCATGGCTTCTCTCTCTCTGATCCACTCCTCAACGACAGCTTGAGATGCCGGATCCCTGTGTACCTGTTTGGGAGCAGCGCATAGAAGTTAGAAGTGCAAAGATCTGAGGATGGAGGCGAAAAGGAAGAGACAGACACAGATGTTTTTATAAAGTCTCCTGACCTGCATCTGTTCGATAAGTCCAGTCAATGCCTGCAACCAGGCCATCATGTGCATGTACTGCTCCGTGTTCATGATCTTGATCTCTTTCCTCAGCTCAGGGATGATGGCGCCCGTCCTCCAGCCATGTTTCAGCGTCAGATCCTGCAAAATAAAAGGACCAGAAGACAAGTCTTGAACCCAAACTTCTGTTTGTTTTTATGATTATGTGTTGGGACAACTATGACATAAACACTGATAAGTGTGAGAAAGAAAAAGATAAGATTAAAGAAAACAGACTTGAAGCCTTAGTTATACGCTTAACGCTCAAGTAAAGACTGGCCCATTAGGTCAGCAGTGCAAACAGCACCAATTAAAAAGTATCTAAAATATGCGTTCTGTCAAACGAACATGAGACGGTCACTGGAAAACCCTGCTGAAATGGATTCAGGGAAGTGACAACGTTTTTAGGTTTCTTCTGTGTATCTGGATTCTTTAATAAATCTGCATAAAGAAAATATTGCTCCCTCCCTCCCTCCCTCCCTCCCTCCCTCCCCTGTAGCTCCTTAGCAACTCAGAGATGCTTCTGCTCTGTGTCCACTTGCAGTAATGATCTCATCCTACAGCCTGTGTGGTTGGTGTAAACCACACACGCCATGTTCCATCATCCTAAATAAGCGAAACGACATGTTTGACAGCTGGATGCCTGCCACCAGCGATGCATTATGCCAAAGATGTAAACTCTGTCTTTCATTATCACCATTTACAGCTGATCAGACACATTCAAATATCCAAGCCCTTATAACTGATTGTGATGCAGTATTAAAAAAAAATGATGCTACTTAGTTTGTTTAGCGCAGATGAGGGGCGGCTGCTGGCAAGTTGCTAGGTTACAGGTATAAAAAGGTAAATAAGGTGCAGTGACTACTGTGGATGTGGTAGGTGTGAAATATCAGGAGACACTGACACTCATTAAAATGCCTGTCAACCAATCCCAATGCAGAGCTACAGTAACTGTGGTTTAATGCATGAAGTTATTTTATTGTAGCATCTTTGTTCTATTTCAAGCATTCGCTCAGTATCTCACCATGTGCATCGTCTAACAGAACACTAAGATTTAGACTGTTGCATATAAAGATGGACTTTAAGTTCAGCAGAAACACACTTATGTTAAATGGAGCATGGTTCCCCTCTTTGTTCATAATATGGGATTCTTTTATACTACAGTGTTTTGTGTAAATATGCCTGGTTGCTGCTTACTGCCAAGTCACTGTAGATGTGATCACCAAAGTAGAGCACTTTGGATCCTCTCCAGCCGGTGAGTCTCAGGAACTCATAAAGGTTTCCCTAAAGTGATCACACACACACACACACACACACACACACACACACACACACGCGCGCATTAAAAAAAACCAACCAAGTATTTTATGAAGTGTATCCAGGAGAAATTTGTCAGGAATTTGAAACTGGCATGTCATGGCACAACACCTGTTTGTAGATCTGCCCTTTTTCCAACCTGTGAATCCTGTCCCACAGCAAAGCACCTTTGTCTGTCACTCGCCTGAAAGGTCTGTAAACAAATACACAAAGACTAATCTTACCTACTTATAATATTGGCAGCTCCCAAACAATCAAACACCTATGCACATTTCTGTGTACAAATAGCGTACAAGGTCTACTGGTGACTGCTGGCGGTGTGGCCCCTAGTGGGATAAAAGAGGTACAGCATGGACATAGTATGACACAGACACAAACACTTACTTTCTCCTGTCGTTGAAGAAACCAGGTTTGTCGGCCTGAACAATCACAACGTCAAACAGGTCCCTCCAGTCCTTCCCTACAATGTAGTTCATTCCCCGGTCCCTGAGAAGGACAACGATTCAAGACATTACCTTGTCAGCAACATCTTGAAGCTCATCATGAGGGTACTGTAACAAACACTTGAGCTGAGGGAACAGCGTTACACCAGCAATAACACGTCCATTTTGCACTATGTTAGTGTGACTTTAAATAAAACTCAATGAAACTGCAATGTTACTTTCAACCTGGCTGTTCCATGTTTGTTGCAAAAAAGGTGGATAGTGTGCACATCCAACCCCAGCTGGGTACAGGTGCAGGACAAACAACAGCAAGAAAGGAAAAGGAGATGCTGTATACTGAAATTTGCACATTTTTAGAAATGTTATAATTTCAACCTGCAAGGACCTTGCGAGTCAATCAAGTCAATTTTAATTATATTGCCCAATAGAACCTTATTAAGGGCAACAGAGGAGGGATCCCTCTGATGCAATAGATGTTGTGTGTACAGAATAGAACAAAATTTAAAAATTACAATAAGGAAAACCAGGATGACAAAATTCTAGATAGACCGTAAACGTGTATAAAGAATATGGATCCAGGAGGACGTCGAGGTCAAAACCTTGCATTGGTAAAAAGTTGCTTTAAAAAAAAAAACTTGTTCATTTCCTTTTCTTTTGTTCCATGTTTGGTGACGGGATGACTGAATGGAACAAACTATTAAATCAAGGACATAGGTTGAATGTTTTTTTGGCTCTGGGAAGCCTTATGTGGGTGGATACATATTTTGAGCAATCAAGCCAGACTTCAAAAGAGGCTCAAAGTCAGTGACTTACAATGAATTACAAATACTTGCTGATGGAAAGCCCTTTGATGTGTGGTTGCCCGTCTATAAAAAATTGGAGACATCATACAGTGGCACCAATTAAATATTAGCACACTGATACAACAACCACGCGCACTCATGTCTGCTCACACTTACACAAAGTCAAATGGGCTATTGGTAATGAGGAACATCTTTTTTCCATGCTCTGACAGCTTCTTCAGCACAGCGTGGCTTTGCTCACCATAGCAAATGTATTTTTCTGGAAAATGAGAAAACAGAGAGAGACAGAAAAAAAGAGAGAGAGAGACGGGGTGGG
Source organism: Oplegnathus fasciatus (assembly GCA_003416845.1). NCBI lineage: Eukaryota > Metazoa > Chordata > Actinopteri > Centrarchiformes > Oplegnathidae > Oplegnathus > Oplegnathus fasciatus. The sequence continues at coordinate 2,446,587 of NTHP01000022.1, forward strand.
TGATACTGATATAATTTGCACAAACAAAACTTTTATTTGTACATCACAGCCTCATTATTGCTGAATAAATGTTTTATGCCTTGGCAACAACTCAGATGTGGCCGTATAATTTATTTTATATTAGCTCCGATAAAGTAATATAAATCAAAGAACATTACCAATATCTGCCTCCACAGCTCGGTACATAATGCCCTTGACGTGAACATCTCTAATGGCTTCCTGTGAAGAGGAGAAAGTAAACAGCCCTCAGCCAGGACGTCATGACTTCAGTGACACAATGTTAGCATTCAGCTCAAGTAGCAATACTTTGCTCTGTATATAAACGGTTGACTTGGAAGCACAAAGAAAGTGCATCTCTGAATACAGATTAAATATGAAGAAAGCAAGCCCTGGGGTTTAGTTACTTTGGTGACACAGTGAGAAAGTTTCCACCACATTTTCAACAGTGTAACTTGTGCTTTTGAATCAGTGAATGAGTAATTAGACTCTCCCTTGCAAAGTTGCACATATAAGGGCAAATCTAAAAGGGAGCTTATCACATACAAAGATTATTTGATGTGCACAAAAGTCAGAGGAAAAGTAAGCAAAAAAACCCCTGACAGGGTTAATGCTGAATAATAAATCAGACTTGGCAGGGGAAAAAAAAGATCGACCAGGGTGTCCTTGAAAAGATATGAGAGGCACTCATGGAACAGAGAGTGTGTGAGGGCTTTTAATGACAGCGATCTGTCAAAAACGCTACGGTGTCACACAGAATGGACAGGACCAGCATGACAGCTGCCCTCAAAGGGAGAGCACGGCGCCGATTTCTCCCTCCTCTCCCTCTGAAGTAGCAGAGCCACCAGAGAACAGACGCAGATGGCTGGAGGCGGGCCTGCGCGACTAAAATTAGACGCCGGTTTTCAGAGCTAAAATTAAGACGGCATTGAATGGCGGGAGTATCACAGGACACTGCAAACATGTAAATACATTAACATTTATGTACATGTATCTGGATTTCATGTCTTTACACACACTGACCCCCGGGAGATACAATAACTGGGAAAAGGAGAGAGGGCTACTGTCAGACTACTGCAAACATTTCCCAAAACAGTGATCAAAAACGGTAGGATAATAACAAGACAGCTCACCTTTACGTCTTTGTAGAGATGGACTGGCTCATAGTCGATATTGTGCCTCATGAAGAAGTCATTGACACAGGACAGGAGGGTCATCTCAGGCAGGGAGAATATGTCCATGAACTGCTTCATGGTGTGGCCATGGGAACTCTGCAGGACAGTGATCAACATCATTATATCCTGGTGTTTTTATTTCTGTAGAGTCTCTCTTGTCATAGATAAGGAAGGAAATGATCATCACCTTGCCATAGAAGTCGCTCATGATCTCTAGAGGTACGTGACAACCTTCGTACATGGCAATTACTTCCTCGTCAGGAACCGGATGAAGACCTCTGCAGAAGAAACACAAAATATCAAATCCTCAGACAAGAATATAATTCATACTATGTCAATTGTAGCACAAGCAACCTCTTAAAAGTGATGATAAACCACAGTAAAGCTGTAAAATGTGTAGCCTGAAATGTTGAATGATTGCATCAACTATATATTAAATATTTTATAATGTCTAAATCTGTTGCCTGAAGTAACACGGCGCGCAGATACCTGTATACAGTTCCCAACTGGATGTAGTGGAAAGCATCTATCTTCATCAGCAGTGCCTGTTAGAAATCATTCAATTTTTCCACACAAAAATGATCTCCACACTGAGCCTGCAGCACAACTGATGCAAAATATAAAAGATGAGTCAGATAAACAAAGACCTTCTCACCTTCTGAACATCATAGTGAAGTCCTCTTACAGCAAAATTAGGGATATACTCATACTTTCGCAGACCCTCTGGATACTAATATAAAAGAAAATCAAAACAGGGCATTAGAACGACTGAATCTTAAAACAACTGAGCAAAATCATTGGAGTAAGCCACAAGGCTAATGCATAATCCACCCATGTAGGTAAAAATGATGCTTGATGGTGCAACACAGTTGTAGCCCAGTTTAAACCTTAAATGTAGGCTGAACACAAGTTTCTACTACTAATCTCGTAGCATCTCTACTGGAAATGTTTAGGGTGTTAAATGTTCGACGGCACAGTGACAAAGTTTCTCTAACTGGATCCTGATCTGATATTTATAAGACGCACTTTTAAGGACAAACACGAAATTAGATTACGATTCAATTTCAGCCGAGAAGAATGATTCTGTCCGTATCCGGAACAAAAATATGTTTTCGAAGTGCCAGGTTTTTAAGGAGTCACTCACCCTGTGGTTAGTGATGAGGATGTCCCGTGCTATGTTGAAGATGAGGGTGTGGAGGTGTCTGGAGTAGAACGCCAGGGTGTAGTCGTAGTCGAAGCCATAGATCTCTATGTCTCGCAGGCTCATCTCATTGTTGGAAAAAATGGTGTCAGGGTCGACGGAGTTGGTGGATATGACTGGGATCAAATCTAAGAGGAGAGAAACACCCGAGGTCATTCCCATCATTTGGGAATATTATATGTTGCTGTGACAGAAAAGCACATCTTAGCACAGAAGTACATCTGATAACCAAGTTTCTTGAAGGTGGTGAGTAAGTACCTGCACCATTTCTCAATACCACCACTTTCTAAGGAATGTAAGTATTCATGGTGTAGTTATTGTAAAAATAGGCCTGTTTCCTGCTCAAACAAGCCTCGAGAGGAGGCAAAAATGTGGAGCTGTGTGAGGTAAAATATGTGTTGCTCGCCTACATTTTTACTAGCACCTCCAAAACCAAGCTCCTCGAGGATGGTATTGTGGTACTGTACTGTATTGTTTTTGAATTAGTGTTTTAGAGGTTATACAAACACACTAGAATACAATACAATGCACCACAGCAACATCACAGCCTACAAAAAAAATCTATAGATTTGAATCAACTAAAAATCAACAAAATTTGCATGTTTTAACCTGCACAAAAGTAGCCTTGATTGCATGGCTACTGCTTTGACTTGCATTGTATTTTCCAGGTGTTACATGTTGTTTTGTCCACAGGCTGCTAATGAGAGGCGGTAGAAATGGCTGGTGCATTAGTCATAACAGGGTTATAAATCAACAACTGTTTTGTTTTTACGGCAGTGCTGTATCTTAATGAATGAAAGGTCACTGTGCTGGTGTATCATACCTTCAGTCTGCCTTTTGGTCTCATTGTAAACAGACCACAGCCTCTCTGTCATGTCCTGGCCGTCTGTAGAACTGCTGCACACAGATGCTGCGTAGTTTTTGGCTCTGGGTTGCTGTGACAGTAGTTGGCCGACTCCATGTGCAACTGCACCGAAATTCCGTTTCCATAAGCGAGATCTGAGCGGCCGGTGGTGTAAACCCTGTAAGACATTACAGAAGAGATTCGCCTTCTGCAGACAGTCCTTGAGAGACGACAGGGGCAGAGACAAGGGCGCCATGGCTCTGTTCTCGGGGTGGCAGCCCGTGTGTAGGTCGCGGTAGGCTCCCGGACGATTGCATGCGGTTGACAAGCTCCTCTGTAAATACCGAAAGTCTCCCTGGATGGTCGATTCGTACGTCACTTCCGCGTTTGGCAAGGTCCCAGCCAACCAGCGAATCAGAGGCGGGTGCGTCTCTGCTTCCTACTCTCCACTGAACAGCTGCGACGGGTTACCAGATACATGTATTAAATATGCATAATCCAGAAAAGGAGCCCTTATTATATAGAGCTTCTGTACAGGCCAGCAGGGTTTTCTCTTTCTCTAACATTAAAAGACTGAAGATAAAAAAAAAAGATTCTCTCAGACATGGTGGCACTTCTGGAAGGCACAAATAGATCAAATGTTAGGAATGACAAAAATAAAATAATCATGGTAAGCCAGAATTTTGTTTTTATTATTTTTACGACACACTTAATATGACTGGTTCTTATTTACTAAGCATATCATAAGTTTGACTTAAAAAGTTCAAAGTTTGACTTAGTAAGTCTACATTATGACTTAGTATCTCATATCTAAGTCATAATAATAAAATAATTCATCAAAATTTTGACTTTTAAGGCAGACTTACTGTCTCATAATTGTGGCTTAGAAAATCAAGCTTGTGACTTAGTATCTCATAATATTGTTTCACCATAAGTATTTTTACTTTGTCATTCTCTCATGGTGAGTCAAAATTATGAGATGCTAAGTCACAGTTTACCAGATACATGGATTAAATATATATTAAATAATAATGATATTGAATAAGTCTACTGTACATTTTGACTTAGTATCTCATAAATTCAGTATCTCATAACTAAGTTAAAATTATGAAATACTAAGCCATAATAATAATAATAATAATAATAATAATAATAATAATAATAATAATAATGATTCATCAAAATCTTACATTTTAGGTCTAGATTTTGACTTACTGTCCCATAATTGTGACTTAGCAAATCAAACTTTTGACTTTGTACCTCATAATTTTGTTTTTACCTTAAGTATTTTTGCTTATTACTCATGGTGAGTCAAAACCATGAGATGCTAAGTCACAATTTAGCCTTTTTAGGACACACTCGTATCTTATAACTTTGCCTTAAAAAGCCCAAGTTGGACTGAGTACCTCATTATTCTGGCTTAGTCTTGATAAGTCAGAATGTATGACAAACCTTTGACTTAATGTCTCATATGTTTGACTGATTAAGTCATAATAATGAGATAATTCATCAAAAGTTTGACATTTTGACTTGCTGTCTCATAATTCTGATGTAGTAAATCAAACATTTGACTAAGTATACGTATTTTTACTTTGTCATTCTCAAGTATTCCTCTAGTTTTCCTTTTTTTTTTGGTGGAAATTGTTGTCCATATTTAAGATAAGATAATCCTTTGTTGATCCCCAGAGGGGAAATTTGGGAGTTTAGCTGCACAAAGACAGATATAAGACGCACACAGTCTATAACACCACAACATACACAGACCTATTTCTCCACAGTTTCTGGTACACTCGAGACAGTCACCTCTGTCTCTCTGCTGGACTGATTATATACCTCACCATACTTGTTATATTTCTGTTATATATTATACTGTACCATAAGATACCATATTATATTGCTGTACTATACTACATATTATGTTAATATGTGGTATAATATACTGCATATTATGTTATATCATTTACTATGTTATACTATATACTATGTTATATTGTTGTACTATACTATATATTATGTTACACTGTACTATATCACTACACTTCACCTTATACTATGTCTCATATCCCATACTATACCATAACGTGTCATATTATACTATATTGTGTTAATATGTTACTTTGGCTCTTGCACCATATTCTATTTATTAATATAGACAAACACCAAGTACCACTACTTAATCATATCATATATTAGCCTGGTGTACACTGTTTACATAGACTTGTTGACTCTGCTGCTATTAATCACACCACTGCCACTTTAACTACACCACTGTCACTTTACTATGTCAGTTTTGTCTCCAAATGCTTGTGTATAGTTTCTATTTTTCATTCTGTTCTTATTTTAGTTTATGTACCTCTTATTATTTATTTTTGTTATTTCTATACT
>NTHP01000022.1:2452300-2486316 GCA_003416845.1 Oplegnathus fasciatus
ATCTGTATTTATTTCTGTCCTGTTCTGCTGCAACAACTGAATTTCCCTACTGGGGATCAATAAAGGTTTATCTTATCTTATCTTATCTTACAAGTACAGATAAATAGAGAAACTTAAAATAAAATAAAATTGATAAATTATAAGTATATAAAATAAAATAAGCATAGAATGAAATAAAAACTATACAATAGCAATTAACTCAAAACTCAAACTTACAGGCAATAGCAGTAGGCTACACATACAGCACCCACAACTAGAGTAGCACATGAACTGATGCCATACCATCTCAGACAAAGTGATTATACTTTGTTAATTAATGGATTAAAACCCTTTTATAGCAGCTGACAGCATGTTCAATCAAACTTCATACAGCTATGGATGTAAGCACTGGTTTCAAAAGTGTTACAAAGGACCAGTAAGGTTTTAAATGTTCAGTGTATTTTATGTCTCTCTCTCTCTCTCTTACACACACACACACGCACACACACACACACACACACACACACACACTTAATACTACACACACCCCACCCCTTCACAGCCATAACTGTAACTGCTATTTGACACCTGTAGCTTTATATCCACACGACCGGGTACACACCCATCAGACAGGCCAAGCAAGCAGCACAATAATGTGCACATTTGTATGACAAAGTTACCCACCATCTATCCATTCATTAGTAATTCCAGTATGACACAATCTCAGTTTTTCAAAAGACTGTGTGTTTGGGGAAAAAAAATCTGTTTGCCATGGTCTCCATTTTCAACTCACTAACTGAACAGGGCCTCCTCGTGGACAAAGATCAGTGGTGCAGATTTCATGTACCCATCATTTAGTGTTCATGCTTCCGCAGCAGGATAGCTAAGTGCAATACACGCCTTATAATAGGCACAGCAATGCTGACAGTCTAAATACTACACCATATATATAAAGATGTCTTTTAGACTAACATAGACTGAAACAGACACAGATATAAAGCTACAGTCAGTTGCAATAGAACCATAAAAACATATTCAATGTCAGAGTGTCACTTGGCTGTGATATTGCATAAGAAAATCAAAGTTTAACCAACTGTTGACAGAGAGTTTTTTTTCCATACTGAGAGGTAAATTTTAGGAAGTGATGCGCTGATTATTCATTCTTGGCCAATGGTGTCCAGCCACGATTTTCGGGTATTGACTTATGTTGAAGAATCTCATTGGACGACATGTACCATATAGTCTGCTGTGATTGGTCGACGGTTGTGCGTGGTGCGTAGCCATTGGTCGGTTGTCACGGGTTTAATAGAGTGGGCTCTTTTGGTGGGAGAGGTAGCTTGTCAGTCTCTCTTGTTAAGGCAGTGCTGCGTGCGCTGATCTCCCGGCTTTTGTCTCAGGAGCTGAAGACACACATCGTCATTCAAGCAGTATCTCAAAATGAAACGAGTTTGGGCGATAGGTCTTCTTTTCGCACTCTTTGCCTTCGGTGAGTAGCGGAAAGATTTGTTATCTCGTCTCACTTTTTATCACTCAACATTTCGGCTAACATTAGCCAGTAAGCTAGCGTTAACTTGCTTGTGTGCTTCTTCTCTGCTCATTCATGACTAGAGGCTTCATAGATTTGCAGTTTTTCAAGCTTCATTTTGTCAATTTCTTCATGATAGACAACATAGTTGATTTGGCTTCAGCACATTTTCTAGGGGCAACGCTAGTAACCGTTCTTCTTAATTGCCTTTCCAGAAGTTTCTTGTAGAAACACCGTGTTAAAGCTGTCTGGTGCTAGCTAACATGTCCATGAAAATGCTGTTGCGTAGATGTAAATCCATATTCTGGTAAAGAGAAAGCCAGCCTAACGTTACCTTACTTATTTGGTGGTTTTTATGTCGTCTTTGCAGAGCTTCATTCTGAATGAAATAATCCTAAATGCTGAATATTTCTCCAGATACCCCTGTGGTAATTTGTAAGTAATATATTTGTTAAATCTTATAACTTTTTGTCCCTTTACAGCTGCTGTAAAGGCAGAGGATGAACTTGACATTGATGGGACAATAGAGGAGGACCTTGGTAAGAGCAGAGATGGCTCCAGAACAGATGATGAGGTGGTGCAGAGGTAGGTGTCACTTTGAATATCTTTTCATATAACGCCTGTTGAGTGGCTGTCCCTATCAGGAAAGGTCGACTAAACCTCAAGTTAACAGTACAAGGTCAACATGACCAAGCTTATGCACACAAACGCTCATAGCTACCCTTGGAATTGTAGTGGTGGCAAAGCTTTGCAGGGTTTACTGCACTTGCCTCAGGGAGTCTTGTGTGTCTTGGATTTCATTTGGACTCTGATCCCTAGAGGGGAGAACAGATTTGCATGTTTGTTGACAGCTCTGATTTGTTGTTGTGCACGTCCCCGATCTCACCTGTGTGTGTGTGTGCATCTGTCTGTCCTCAGAGAGGAGGAGGCTATCCAGCTGGATGGATTGAATGCTGCTCAGATCAAGGAACTCAGAGAAAAGTCAGAAAAACACATGTTTCAGGCTGAAGTCAACCGTATGATGAAGCTGATTATCAACTCACTCTACAAGAACAAGGAGGTGAGCAGGAATAAATAGCACCTTGATGTACAATTATCAGTTGCAGGATGATTTCTGTGGGTTTACTTGTATGGTACGCAGGGGCGGTTCAAGGGTCAGTGGAGATTGTGGGCTTAGCCCTGAAATCTTGAGTTATTTTGGGGTCATACATATCAGTAGATATCCCAATATAAATAAGTGCTGTATGAATTAATTATTATTATTATTATTATTATTATTATTATTATTATTATTATTACTTCAAACACACTGTTAACTGTCAAAAATACAGCTTTTACCACTGTTAACATACACTCCCTGCCCACTTTTTTGGTACATCTGTACAGTTTAATGCAATCCAACAGATATGCCACAAATTCTATATTTTAGGAAGATTATAATAAATTTTTGTTGATACTGTCAGCGGTGTTCATTCAACTACAGGTCATAGTTAGTGGTGGTGGTGTACTGGACTGCATTATATTGAAATGCGTTTCTAATATTCTTCCTCCCTCATGTTTGCAAATGAGGTGGGCAAAATCTTAGAAACGCCTCCTCATCACCAGGGACAAGACGGTGTCTGATACGTCATTCAGATTTCTGAGACATTTCAATGTCCAGGACTTGCTTTCTAACAGTGTTTATGTTTTATAATCAGTCTGCACGTTGCGCGCACATGTACACAAAATGCGCTGCCAACTCTGATACTGTGGGGAAGTTACCAACTGCAGTCAATGCTTTTTACAGCTTTTACAACTAAGTTCTGAGTCCCAAGTTGTGTTTACTTGCTTAATTTTAGTGGCCTGACTATCAGGACATGAAAGCTGGCCACTGGAAACTCTCCCGGCCAGGGATCCAGTGATGGGGGGGCTGAGCAAAAAGACTACACGGGGGAGGGAGGGAAATCTGTGTTCTGTTGGAACAGCGCGATCTCTCCGACCGTTTAGTTTAAAACACAATGGTTCCTACTCAGCTATGATCTGGGTTTAGTATAAAAAATTCCAGACATGATGAACCGTAAAGATACGAGGCTTTGCTGAAAACATTAAGCCCAGCCCTGGCACCACCTATGATGATATGGCTTACAGACATCTTCAGGAAAGGCTGAACTAATGATCTAATGACTTTTGTTCACCTGTTTCAGATCTTCCTTAGGGAGCTGATTTCCAATGCTTCAGATGCTCTGGATAAGATCCGCTTGTTGTCTCTGACCAATGAGGATGCAATGGCCTCCAATGAAGAGCTCACCATCAAAATAAAGGTATGCACAAGTGAGGGGGGGGCAGCTACATTTACAGCATGGTGCAGTCTTTATTGGTAATGTTAATAGCTCTTGCTCTGTCGATAACTTAAGTGTACTGATCCGATCCCCAGTCTGATAAGGAGAAGAACATGCTCCACATCACTGACACTGGTGTTGGAATGACCAAAGAGGAGCTGGTCAAGAACTTGGGCACCATTGCCAAGTCCGGCACCAGCGAGTTCCTGAACAAGATGACAGAGATGCAGTCTGACGGACAGTCAACCTCCGAGCTGATTGGCCAGTTTGGTGTGGGTTTCTACTCTGCTTTCCTCGTTGCTGACAAAGTCATCGTGACGTCCAAACACAACAATGACACCCAGCAAATCTGGGAGTCTGACTCCAACCAGTTCTCTGTCATCGAGGACCCCCGCGGGGACACACTGGGCAGAGGAACCACCATCACGTGGGTTTACATTTTATTTTAAATTCACCTTAAAGTCACCTATAATAATTTTAGCTACTTTTTTTAGCGTTAGGATCAACTGCTGTTAGTCTTATTGCTCTCCACACCAAAACCTATAAGAATACTATAACACCTACTCAGCTGGACCTTGAATGTTGTTTTCCTGTTACTACTATACTCTCAAATGTTAGAATAGTATTGACTTTGAAATTAAATCCTCCCCATCTTTTTCTAACCTCAGACTGGTCCTGAAAGAGGAGGCCTCAGACTATCTCGAGTTGGAGACCATCAAGAACCTTGTCAGGAAATATTCTCAGTTCATCAACTTCCCCATCTACGTCTGGGCCAGCAAGGTGATTACTTAAGACACTTCCTTCCTCACTTTGACTCAGACTCGATCCCAGTAGTTATATTATGAAACTGACAAATATGGAAATTAACAAATGACTGTTACATATTTTCTTCCCCTCAACATGTCAGACGGAGACAGTTGAAGAGCCCATCGAGGAAGATGCTGAGGCAGCAGAGGAACCAGAGAAAGAGGCTGCTGAAGACGAAGTCGAGGTAGAGGAAGAGGAGGAAGACAAAGACAAGCCCAAGACAAAGAAGGTGAGGACAAAGTTAATATTATGATAACTCTCAAATGTATGTTTATCAAAATATTGCAATATTTTTTATGTATTCAACATCGCATGGTAAAACATTTAACTCATGTTGATTTAATTGAGGAAAATAGTGTTGGCTGTTTTAAATATTTTCAGGATTTAAAAATCTCAAGTCGTGACTTTGAGCTATGATCTCTCCTGACAAATATATGATCTGATAATATGGAGAGGCAGTGAAAAATATTTGATGCTCTTAACCCTAAGTTGATTTCGTTTGGTCATTTTAATATCTCAATAAGTTGGTCTTAGGAACATTTTTGGGCCATTTTTGAAAATGTGTTATTGTGTTTGTTGTAGGTTGAGAAGACTGTGTGGGACTGGGAACTGATGAATGATATCAAGCCCATCTGGCAGAGACCAGCTAAGGAGGTTGAGGAGGATGAGTACAAGGCTTTCTACAAGACGTTTTCAAAGGTAGGCACCTGTGTAGCGCTTCGTCAAACAGCCATGTAGATTGTGTGCCTTCCTTGCAGGCTCAGCATGTTTTAATTTGACCAATTCAAACCATGTTTCACTCTCTAACAGGACAGCGACGACCCTCTGGCCCACATCCACTTCATGGCTGAGGGTGAGGTTACCTTCAAGTCCATCCTGTTTGTGCCCACTGCAGCTCCCCGCGGCCTGTTTGACGAGTATGGCTCCAAGAAGAACGACTACATCAAGGTATGTCCCTCAAGAAGTACTCAGGATCCATTTTAAGGGATTGTATTGTGCTTATAGAATGACATTCAGGAATTTCCTCAATTTCTAAATAAATGTCTCTTTCTGTCACAGCTGTTTGTGAGGAGAGTTTTCATCACAGACGACTTCAACGACATGATGCCCAAGTACCTGAACTTCGTCAAGGGAGTGGTGAGTGATTTCTAACTGCAGTGGAGACGCAGGCATGTGCTAATATGAACTGTTCGGTCTTTGCTCAGATAGTACTTGCACTGTTATTAATGGAAATTTATTTTGCTAGGTTGACTCTGATGACCTTCCCCTGAATGTGTCCAGAGAGACTCTGCAGCAGCACAAACTGCTCAAGGTGAGCTTAACATCCAGCATTAATACACCATCTAAATACCAATTATTTTTCATCTTGTCTCTAAATGTCACTCTTCAGCTTTTATACATCAGAATTATATTCATCTTGCAGTCTATAATGCATCTGGTCTTTACTGACTGATCTATGAAGACTTTTTAATTAGATGTAAAAAGATTGATACGCCAGCAGGAAAGCAACCTGAAAGTGCTTTACAGGAAGAAGAAAGGGAAAGAGAGAGATGGAAGAGAGAACAAAGTAAAAGTTATAAAATAAAGTGTTAGGATTAAGCAATATTAAACTTAATGTTAAGGGAAAGTGACAAAAGACGTAATGGTTATCTTCTCCCTGTTCAGGTTATCCGCAAGAAGCTGGTGCGTAAGACTTTGGACATGATCAAGAAGATCTCAGAGGACGTGTACAACGAAAAGTTCTGGAAGGAGTTTGGAACCAACATCAAGCTGGGTGTCATTGAGGATCACTCCAACAGGACTCGTCTGGCCAAGCTGCTGCGCTTCCAGACCTCCAACAGCGACACAGTCCTGGCCAGCCTGGAGGAGTATGTGGAGCGCATGAAGGAGAAGCAGGACAAGATCTACTTCATGGCTGGTACCAGCAGGAAGGAGGTGAGTGGATTCGTATTGTTGGGTCGGGCAAAATGCTCAATTGTGTTAAAAGCTGTGTCAACTGTCGCATATCAGTCATGCTGAAATTACATTTACACCAAATAAACCAAGCTTTTCAAGTAATATGAAATTTAATAGCCCGGCATTAATTGTCTGTTCTATGTGCCCTCTGCAGGCTGAGTCTTCTCCCTTCGTGGAGCGGCTGCTGAAGAAGGGCTACGAGGTGATCTATCTGACAGAGCCTGTGGATGAGTACTGCATCCAGGCACTGCCAGAGTTTGATGGAAAACGCTTCCAGAATGTGGCAAAGGAGGGTGTCAAATTTGACGAGAGTGACAAGGCCAAGGAGAAGAGGGAGGCCCTGGAGAAGGCGTACGAACCTCTCACCACGTGGCTGAAGGAAAAGGCCCTGAAGGAGAAGGTAGAGAGCCAATTATTTTGTAATATTCATGACATGGGAAATGAACACCAGCCACACAGGTGATAAGATTTGGCTGCAGCTGCTAAGTTACGTCTCTTCCATCAATCACATTATTTGATACGATGCCGTCTTTCCCACAGATTGAGAAGGCCGTCCTCTCTCAGAGGCTAACCAACTCACCCTGCGCTTTGGTTGCCAGTCAGTACGGCTGGTCAGGAAACATGGAGAGGATCATGAAGGCACAGGCTTACCAGACAGGAAAAGACATTTCCACAAAGTAAGTAATGATCTTCTGCTTTTCAGCGATGTTAATGCTCATTATCACGGTTGTAAAATGCAAATGGAGAACACGTTGTGGCCTGCCTGACTGTTTACTGAGTTTATATGGCAATTCCTCTCTTCTCTCTCCTTCAGTTATTATGCCAGCCAGAAGAAAACATTAGAAATCAACCCCAAACACCCTCTCATCAAGGAGATGCTTAACAGAGTCAATGTAAGTCTGATGCCATATTATTTAACTTATAAATGTTTTATAAATGTTTTTTTTTTCTTTTACCAAAAAGTAATAAATGTTCATTCACATCAACATTTTTGAACATAAAATGGACCAATCGGAGTTGATAGCGTAACAGTTTCTCTTCCTCATGTTCATCAGGGTGATGCCGAGGACCAGACTGCATCAGATCTGGCCGTAGTTCTGTTTGAGACGGCCACGCTGCGTTCAGGCTACCAGCTGGCTGACACAAAGGCTTATGGAGACAGGATAGAGCGCATGCTCCGACTCAGCATGAATGTGGGCCTGGACGAACAGGCAAGTCAATGCCAGCTGCCACATACTGTATTACTTTGGAAACATTTGCATAAAATGTTTTCGGTTTCAGTGTGCATGTGTCAAGTCACATCTCCTCTTTCACAGCCAGTGAACACATTCTTATGTCTTATGTCTTTGGGTCATTTTTAAGTTTGTCAGCTCAGTGATGGTTGAAGATTGTGGGTGTATTATGTTAAAAATGATGTGACTGTTCCACAGATTGAAGAAGAGCCAGAGGAGGAGCCAGCAGAGGACGACTCTGAAGATAAAGAGGACGACTCGGAAGATAAAGACGAAATTGTAGATGAGGATGACGATGAAGAAACGGTGAGAACAGTTTAACACATGCTGTGGCATCTTAAGGATGTAAAGTGAAGAATTCAGATGCTGGAGTATTTACTCTTCTGGCTGTTTCTTCATAACTTTTAATTTTGTTCCCTCACAGACAAAAACGGACAGAGATGAACTGTGAAGCACTGAAGGGAAGAGCATGTAACAATGGAGCTGGAAATGGATTTGAGTCTTGTTCCAGCGCCACCGTGGTCGATGTTATCCTGGGTGGGTTCCCTGGGTTGGGGTTTTTTAAGGCCATCATTGTTTGTTTTTGTTTTTTTGTTTTTTTTTATTACATTCCTCATGACTGTAAATTTGTTAATATTTAACTGACCTGTTTATGGAAAGATGCGATCCTGTCTCTTGATCGAATAAATGTTTCCTGGAAAAAGGATATTAGTGTCTGTTTGGTGTTGTAACTGAAAGGAAGTTGCTTCGACTTAGAGATGTAAATGAGATGTTTTTGGAATGAAGATAGACACTCAATGGAAAAGGCTTTTAGCCGACTGAAATTTGCACTTCTGCAAAAGCAGGTACAAAGAACTGTCAATCAGCACTTTGAGTTCGTAAATGTGACAGAAGGCAACCAAACATCTCTTACGAGACTGCAAAAATACTGAAAAATACGAAAGCTTAAGCAGAGAAAAGAAGCAGTTTGAGCTTCTTTCTGTTATACCGATTCAGCCTTTCCAACATGTTTTGGCTTTTTACTTGTGACCTTTTTTTACTTTTTCAATCGGTCTCTCAAAGCATACCTCCGTAAAATGGAATTTGAGAAATTCAAATGTCCTCCATAACCTAAACAGCTTTTTCACATCATGAATCATCCAAGGTAAAAAACCTTGATTCAACATGCAGCCATTGAATTTCTAGTTTTTCAGAGTTTCATCAAAACATCCGAAATGGTCTTGGAAGCTTCCTCAAACTACAATAAACAAATAATCAGGGACCTCCATCACTCCAGTTTGTTACTCCATCCACTTTTTTTATGACCCTAACAGAGAACACATTCAGCCTTGATGTGTCCTACTGTACCTGTACTGTACATATGGTTTATTATTACCCATGGTGTCATGCTGCTACTACTAGCTGTCCTGGTCTCCTTGCTGGATCACTGCTGTATGTGTCTGCACCTTATGGTAACCTAGATGAGAGGAAGAAAAAGCATAGCTGTAAGTATGTAAACTATTTTTTTTTAAACTTGTGAAGATTTTTTGTCAATAGTGATATTAAAGGGTTTCATACTGCAATGACTTGAGGAATCGTGTAGAGAAACTTCGAGGTTTCTCTATTTTATTTTGCCGTGAAATGTTTTCTTGCTTTTGTGTTTCTCAGCATTGCAGATTCAAGGAAGAATATATACCAGAAAAGCTCTGTAATCCCCAAAACTTGTAATCGGTTGGACAAGGCTGATCACCTGTAGTGTCTTTACAGCACCTCCAAAGGGAGAGATCCTACCGGTAAGGCTTGATATACATAGTAGAAGATTGCGGCTCAATGATGCTCTTTCTTTCATTTATAGAAAGTGAACAAAGTCAATACTGTGTTCAATAGAGAGGCAGGTAAGGGTCACTTAACTGTCGACGGAATTGTTTAATGCTATGGTCTTACTCTTATTACTGTTTGTCAGTCTCAAAAAGGGAGTATAAATACAAGTCCAAGCCGGAATCAAAGTGTTGGAAGGACAGTACATCCACATGGTCCGAGAGTCCACAGTGCTGCTGTGGTCATCTCAGAGAGCAAGAATTTATCTCAGTAGTACCTGGGCTCAAACCAGTCACTAACTGGGAGAGCAGAAACTGATCACAAACCAGGCGGGAGGGAAAATCAAAAAATCTGCTTTTATAGTAGAAACAAAGTCCATGAATGTATCAACAGAGAGTGATTATGTTTACTTACCCATAATTTCTGACAAAATCAGGCAAAAAAAAGTAAATACTGTACAGTTCTGTGAAAAACTCATGAAGTCAAAGCATACTTGTTGTCAGAGTAATTGTCATGACTTCAGTGGGAACTACATGGTTGACTTGATTTCTTATCAGTGGCGTCTGTGTGTGGTTTGGTAACAACTCTGAAATCTGATAAGGGCAGATTGTGTGGGCTTATCTCAATATCTATCTGTCGTGGAGACTTGAAAGACATTAAGGAACCTCAGCAGGGCCCATGTTCATCGTCGTTTACAAAGCATCTTTGCTTCAAAGCACAATAAGAAAGCAAAAATCACTTGTAAATATTATTTTTACACATTTTATTTTATATTTTAAAAACTGGGTAACATATAACCTGCAGGCATCTTAAAATATATGTGTAATTATGCTTGTAATCCCAGTGAGTTTTATCTTTTATGCTTGCGTAATACTAAAAATAAAAGAAAAAACTACAAAATGATTGTAAAATCAAAAAAAGTTACATTTCTGCAAACATTCGTATTTCACTGTACATTTTTATGTAGTACCACATACACCATGAGATAGAAATGTTAACCCTCCTTGGCATTTCCTGAAGAATAACAATGTTGATCACTCCTCCCTTGCACTGATCTAATGAGTTGCTTGTTTCTCGCCATGACACAACCTCAGCTCCCTCATGTGCTCAAAGCGTCTCTTATGAAACATCTAATGTTTCTTGGATCAGGAGGGTGTTTCCATTGTTTAATGGAGGATCATCAGAATGATTTATCAGAATTTATATATGTAAAGAGGAAATCTCATAATATTATGTATTTTAACAATGCATTACAATAACATGTCCAGTAGGTGGCACAGTCACCCACATCTTGAAAATATGACTGGCACTATAGGGTGTATTCACAAGTCTGCATGTCTGTAAACTCAGTTATTTAAAAGTGAAATATCAGTTCAGTTTATTAGATACACCTCGCTAAAACCAATACAGTCTAATACAACAGTCCTGCAACAAATTCTACCTTCATAAAGATTATAATTTTCATTGTTTGTTGAAACTGGGAGCTGTAGTTTGTGGTTCTGTTGAATTGTATTGCTCGTAATATTTTGTCCACCCCATTTATATCAGTGAGGGTTGGCTAAATAACAAACACCTCTCTGTCTAATACTATACAGCCCAACAGCACCCCGAACGACATTACAGACATGTTAAAACATACAAACAGTCATGTTTTAGTTTTAACATTGGGTACAATGTTAAAACTTACAGTTTTGGAGTTTCTGACTGAAAACTGTGTTTTCAGAGTGATCATAATATTCAGCCATATGTCTTCACACCGTCCCAAAAAAACAGCAACATTATTACTGTAGAAGTGAGGAAAACACCTCTTTGTTTTAAGGTGGTACTGTAGTACTGTAATAACTATATTACCTGTTATAACACTGTTTGGTCCTGACAAAAAAGTGACAATCTGTTCAAGGCCACACTTATTAATTTACCTCACAGTTATAGTCCTGTTATCACAACTGAAGTTCTCTTCAGTACCTTTAAGGTCATCATGTTTTTTTTTTATCAGTCACAATGCTTATAATGAGTGAGCACATTTTGCCCACAATTGTTCTTATTTGGGCATAAAAATTGTGAATGATTTGTTTTACTAGGAATTAAAAGCTGATATCTTTCAGTCTGCTGTCTTCAGCACATTTGTACCATAAACAAGCTACAAAATGCACTTCACTCCATTAAAGAGGCTCGAGAGGTCTTGTGAAGAAACATCCTCTTCATTGTCTTTGTCATCTCAAGTATTTTCCAGGTTTTAGAGCAAGTATTAACTGCTGAGAAAGTAAAGAAACACTCAGGGTGGTGTGGTAGATGTGTGGGTAAGCTACCACAGTCAGCACATTTCCTTTACATGTGTAAAATATGAAGCCCAGCTGTGGCCCACATTTTGCCATGAATGAATTCCAACACCTGCTCTGAGTTTATTTACCCAAAGCTGAACCATAGAAGTGAACCGAGTCACACTGCTACCAAAAGTGAGCCTATTGGAAATGGTTCATACTGTGTCCATGTTTTTTATATAATATTGACACTTAATAGACTCCTGGGCTAGTGTCACATCTGTTTTCTACCTCCCAGTAGTTCTCATACATCCATAGCTTTGGTGGCAATATGTGAGATCCGTAGTAAAATACTACTGTTGTAGTTTATTTTGCACACTGCTGACTCCACACTGCTCATCTTTAGCTGCAGATGGCAGCATGTGCTGTACATTCATGAGGATTATAATGTTCAGGCTTTGTTGAAAGTGTTTGAGAGGCTTTATTGTCACTTTGGAAGCTGTAGTATGTGGTACTGTTGAACTGTATTGCGTTTTACTGCAGGTGGTTTTACAATTTTGTCCACGTCATGCTGTAGATATCAATGAGGGGGGGCTAAACATGGGCTTGCAGGACTGTTGTATTGGTCTGCATTAGTTTTAGCTACTTAATAAACTGAGTGTATGTTCCTATCTGTCATCAACATGTCTGCCCTGTTGTAGATTGACTGCCTCCTGTTGTACTGTATAAATACTGAGCCTTTCAAATCCCTGCTTGTATATACAGTGAACCACATATGTACTATTCATTTGAACTTTATTGCATTTTATAAATGACAATCCAAAGTCTTACTGCAACCAAAGGACGATTCAGACATGTGTAGTGTAATAACTCCACAGCTGCGAGCTCCATTGGACGGTTGAGACGCATGAAGCAGTAACAATCTTCAGGATCTACGGTTCAGGGAGCAGGCCTATGCACAGTGCTTGTTCTCTACTCTAACAGCTGTCTTCTAACAGTAGATGCCATGGTGGGGTAGTACTGTACACAAATAAATGGTGAGTTTGAGAGCTAGCAGCTAAGCAGCAGCAGTGTTGCATTACAGGTCACTCCATGGACGTGCTCCCATGTTTGCCCGAGTGAGAAAATGTTGTGCTTTCTTAACAAAGAGTGACAGATATGGGCCACAGCAGGGGGAGGGGTCTCACGGCGGAGCCACAGAGGGCGAACAAACATGGCTAGATAATAGTTGTGCTCTTTTGGTAGATTTTTTTTTTTCTTCAAGTGATTCCCTGCTGCTAACCTGTAGGATTATTCCTCCATCTCTCTTTGACCTCTGCTCTCTACCATCAGATTCCAACACAACATGATAATCCGTACAACATGGTAGTCACAAAGGAGGGTCGCTGCACATTTGGCAGTCTCTGGGTTTTTTAGGCTCTTCGGTTGTCATGAACATGCAAGTTTTCGTCTGTCTTTCCTTGTCCTCTCCTTTCTTTTGTTCTGTTTCTCCCTGATTAGCTGTGTTGTGTTTAAAGTTGAGTAACCTGAGGACTGCACAGTTGAAGCTGAGAGCACAGTTGGAGAGAGGTACCAGTTTTACAGGTTTATGGGCACATGAATCCCAGAAATTAGGTTTTCTTCTATTGTGAGAAACTGTAAAGGAGGGGTTAGTTTCTGAAAAGTACTGTTTTTCCCATAAATCCAGTATTTTTTAAAACCTAAACGACTGCATCACTTGCCACAGCTCACCATAGATGGCTATATGAAGTGTGTCGACTGTCATGTTTTAGTTTCAGGCCAAGAATATTTTTGTCACAGCAGCTTTTCACATCCTGAATGTTTCACTCTGTAATGAACAGCCTTTGCCTGGGAGTCAATGTTCTGAAAGGTCCCATGACATTAAAATATGTATCAGATTTATTAATTTTTCTCCCTCTGGAACAAGAAATAGGCTCTAAACTGCTGGTGCTATTAAAGGGACAGTCCCTCTAGAATGAGCCTTTGTCTTACAGCTCTTAATTAGTTTATGAATGTAATGAACAATTAGAGCGGAATCAAGCTGGAGTTACAGTATGAATGCATGACTTTTCACTGTTCCTCCTGTACATTACAGCAGTTTGTAAATGAGTGATCATATATACTATATCATTTCCTATTTACTGGTATTTTATAGCACATGTTTATCTTTAGCATGGCTATTATTGCCTGCTGTGATTATTAGATTTATATATATATAAAATATTTTCATAATTATATTTTCATCATTATATTTTGAATCATTTGAAAGTGACATTTAGCTGCTGTAGACATGTGCAAAATAAACACAGATTAAAAAAACAAACAAAAAAAACTATGGCCATAAAAGAGAATAACATAAACTCACTACCGGACAACAGACATAATATGGACACCCGATATCTCATCTCATCTCTGTCAGTGAAAATCGACCTCGGACTGATACACCAGAGGGTTCTCTGCCATCATTTGTATTTTGCGACTGACTGCAGTTTCTGCGCCGCTGCTGCTCATACGCAATCCCTGGATAGGTGGTTGCCATGGATTCCTGGGTCACATGCGTGGGTTTCCTGTAGCCAGAAGCAGCAGAAGATGCTTGGACCAGAAATCCAGAGCCATTTTCATTGAAGAAAAAGAGAGGATCCGCTGTGGATGGCTCGCTGACTGACTGGGTGGCCTGACTACACCCGTCTGCTAATTTAGGCTTTTTTTAAGAATCTCAACTGTGTGCTTTTTGATTTTTTCAAATTCGCAGCAAACCGGTTTTGTCCACATTCATAGACTGATAACAGGAATGAGTATAGAAATTCCTGAAGGACTGACGGAGCTGTTACAGAGCTTTACCGTGGAAGTGTTGAGGAATCAGCCCAGGGATTTGCTCGAGTTTGCATTACAGTACTTCACCCAGCTGAAGGAAGGTGAGACCAAAGAGGCCTCATTTGGCAATGACCAAAATTCGGCCCCAAGACCTGGAAAAGCGGTCAGTTTCATTGACGAAGCCATGCAGATCGATTCGGAAAACGGAGAGGAGGAGGACGACGATGACGAGGAATTCATAGGTAGGCTGATAGATTTACTATATGCCAGAAGGATGTGTGGAAGTGGATGAGCTTAATTTATTTAGAATTATGAGCATGTATCGCTGTGTGCACGGCTCCTGTGCAGGGGGAGAGAATAAGACACACATTGAGCGCAGTGATGCTCCAGCGCTCGCCACCTTGCATCCACCAGGGCTCTGTCATTTGCCATATATGGTCACGGAGGCTGAATGATGGTTAATGAACATGTCTTGGTCTTCATCTATGCGGACACGTTTTTTTGTGTTAAGGCACAGCAGCTGCAGAAAAAGAGGACTGTGTGTGTATGTTTTTTTTTTTTTAGATAGACCCTGCACCTCTAGGTCATTTGAATATTTTCAGTTTCAGGTGCAGGCCTGATGGGCCTACCCTGATTATGGATCAAAAATATGCCAAAGCAGATTAAGATAGAAAACTGAAGCTCTGCTATGATGCAAGCAATGCAAAATCTGACTTTTACCGCCCTGCTTTCATTTGTGCCTCCTAAACTGTGGTCATATTTTAGCACAATGGCCGGTGCAGTTTTGCCATAAGGTGCAGCAAGTAGCATAGCAACCCAGAGCTCTGACACAGCATCCCAATGAGTGGTGGGGTCTGCAAGGCTGGCTGCATTGGTTATATAAGGAGAAGGGCACTATATCCAGTCATTGAACTAATTGTTATAGTATTTTTGGGCCACACTGTCCCATCACTCCTCCAGTGCCTTGTCTTAATGATATTCCAATGAGCCCCCTCGGACAACACTGGCTGGCAGGCTATTAATGGATGAGACCTCCTATCTGATGTATATTTCATAGCCAGCTATTGTGTTGGCACTTTTTTCTGTGTTTTACATTTTAATTTTTTTTTCTCATTTAAATTTGATTCAATGAGGCAAACGCACTTCAAAGCAGCTGTCCTTATTCAGGTTGTACCCAAATGAATATGGATCCTTAATGAGCACAGGACCGGGTACACTCCACAACACATGTACTAGATGTAGAAGCTCAGTGCAGTAACCTAACCCTCTCCTTACTGTAAGATAGATGTAGCCTACTTTGTGATGAAATTTAACATGTTAATATATATTTTTTGTGCTTTTGCAGCCCCGGTGATAAACAGATTCATCAGAAGAGCATCAGGTGAGTTGTCATTTGCTGGCTGCTAAAAGCCTGCTCTGTCAAGAGGAAAACTCTGGACAGTGTCAGTGCTGGATCCACAAAAAACTTCTTTGACACCCGAATATCGAGGCTACGTCTGATCTGCTCCAGTACAAGGGACACTGGAGTATTTTTTCCATCTGTCTTTTCTCACTGTCTTCAGCTTATTATAATAGTGTTGATTTATTGGAGTTTGCGAAACTACTCTGTCTCGAGCCTGGTTAATAATGTCAGTGAGTGACGTGGGTGGAGAGATCACATCAAGTACTACTAATAATAATGACCTCTTGCTTGTGATAATGATGAGGTTGTAGCTTTGCAAGAATAGCTTGGACTGATGTCTGCATGTTTGGCAGTCTGAATGGAAAGTATGAGCAAGTCAAAGTATTCAGTAACACTTGAAGCATATTTCTCACATTTTATCACTTCAGATGGGAAATGAACATCCTCTACACACTACAGTGGCAGTAGACTAAAAACCAAAGAAAGTGTACTTGTATATAAAACAGAAATAGATTTAATGACGTATTGATAAAGGAGTAAAGATATTTTATCAACAAAGTTTCAGGGGTTTAAGCATTATGTTTTTGCAGAATTAAAGTTTCCCACTTTTGTAAATTGAAATATAAAGCAGTTTTTAATTTGTGCCCTGTAACAAGCTAGTTTAGTTCAAGTAAAAGTTTGTTATGACTACTGTATCTTGCCGTCAAAGTACAGGAAGGAAATGTGGTTTGAGTGTCACCACCACCACCATCACCATCACCAGTATCCCCCCCGAAGCTCCACACTTAAGACGAGAAAAGTCATGTTTATTGAAAAATGTATTACATGAAATGCCGCTGAATCATCCCTGGGATTTGGCTTTTGTTGTCAGACTTGTATGAAAGTTGTGCTGCTTTCTTCTCCTTTAGCGTTTGAGCTAAAACGGCTCTGTCTTTTACAAATGGTCGGGTAGAAATATGAATTTCTGGATTAATTTGCTGTCTGGCAGCAATTGACCAATTCATTCGTTTGTTGCTCTCCCGTCATGCAGTGTGTGCTGAAGCGTTCAATCCTGATGAAGATGAGGAGGAGAAAGAGCCATGGGTAAACTGCCGTTTCATACCACAAAGATCATGTCTTAATATTGAGGTTGATACTTCCAAACAGTTTGAATTGCAGCTCTGAATCTGAATTAAAAGGACAACATTATAGTCTTCTGTATGTACTTTAATGTGTAGGCCATCATAAGACTGTGCTTCAATTTGCAGGTCACCCACCCAAAAACTGATGAGCAGAGACAGAGACTACAGGAAGCATGTAGGGACATTCTTCTGTTCAAGAATTTGGATCCGGTGAGTGGATTATTCCATAAGCACTCTGTGGTTTGTGCTCTGCCATCTCTTAAATTACACAAAGGAGAACATGGCCTGAGGCCAGCAGCTTTTTGCCACAGCTCACTGCACTATGCATGATGTTTAAAGATGGTTATTCTTAAGTAGCTGAAACAGCACGCTGAGTGGATTCTGCATGATTGTCTCAACACGTGAAATTCAAATATTTGACTCATATTTCACACCATCACAGGAAGAGATGTCTCAGGTGCTGGATGCCATGTTTGAGAAGTTCTGCACCGAAGGGGAGCACATCATTGATCAAGATGACGATGGGGACAACTTCTATGTTATTGAAAGGTGATCCTTCTTGTAACTTTCACAACATTACTTACTCATTACATTTGAATCAGATTATTGATTGTTAAATATATATAACTCTAGAAATGAATATATTTCTGAAAGAATCCATAAAATCAATGTTTCCCGCTGACTAAAGATTTCAGGAGACACCATTATGGCTGCCATGAGTTTATATTTTCTCTGATTTTCTATTCTTCCTTTGTATTTTCATTCAGTGGGACGCTTAACATTTTTGTGAAGGTTGATGGCACAGAGAAACAAGTAGGCTGTTATGACAACCGAGGCAGCTTTGGAGAACTGGCGTTGATGTACAACACCCCCAGGGCAGCCACAATAATCGCCACCTCGCCTGGAGCCCTTTGGTGCCTAGTGAGTAAACCATTAAATCCTCATGCAAGAGCACAGTTGGCTCCGTGCTCAGGTTTTTATAACACGCTGTGCTGTTAGTTGTCGTGATTTACAGTAAACATCCAGGTTGTCAGTGGCAGTGTTGGTACCTGATACCACAGGTGAGATCATGTTGTCTGACTGAGATAACATACTGCGTAAAACCCACTGAATGCAACAAAAGTGAGAGAGCACTAATCATTTGCCTGAATATGATTTGACATGTTCATTAATGCATATATTACAGCTAATGAATTTGCAAATTAAATATGAAAAAATCTATATATGTAAATGTTAATACAGGCCTATTAAATAACGTTTGTGGCCCATTCAGAGAGCTCAGCTATCAGATCAGCTCATACAAACAAGGCTAAACTGTCTGTTTCAAGTATGCACCTCAGATGAAGTTAGGGAGTTGAGCACTCAAGATGTTATAAATTATCAAAATGTGGAAACGGGGGGCTGCCAACACCAACATGGAGAAAACACAAGTCAAGGCGAAAACAATTGTATTCCCTGCATGGTTGTGTTTTATTTTTTTCAAGTAAAATTTCAGTTGAATGGTATTTTGGTTAAACAACATCCAACTACTTTATATTTTTGGACCAGAACAGCTGTTGTGAATATTTTGTTGCTACTCTTTCTGTGAAGCAGCTTGTTTATTAATGACTCAGTGAGGGTCGTGTCCTCAAACGGTGGGGGTAACAGCTTTGTTATGTCATCTGTGTGCAGACTGGGCAGGTTGCAGCTGTATCCCCTGTTGACCTGGGTACTTGTAGTGTGTGTTTGAGTCTGTGAACAAGCAGCCAGTCCTGTTCGACCGACAGTCCCCCGAGGTTTGAGGAGGGGGCAGTGCTGCTGGAGAGCTTCTTAGCAAACACTAGTCTACAGTAGGAGCTTTAAATACAGTTAAATTAGAGTCTGATTTAGGTCTGGGATTAAAGTTGTATACAATTAACTTTGTGGCAGCCTGGTGGGTTATTACAGCTACAGTACTCTGAGTCCTAGAGCCTAGCACTGACTCTACTAACAACTTTACCACAAGGTTAGTTTGCTTGTTTGCTTGTGATTTTTTTTCCCAGCTAGAGGGCGCCCTATGCAACTCCCTATGTTTCCTACAGTACAGTGTGTAACCATCTGCCACTGCATGTCGCCATCTAACATTTGTTAGATGTTGCTGGCCATTATTTGAGTCTAAACAATACATCATCCCGCTGAAATGGCACACAACTGAGAGATTTTCCAAAGGTTTATCACTGAAAGCAGCAGCATGACACAAGCTCATGGGTGCTGCTGCTTGAAATATCCTGAGAGGTGCTGCAGTTTGCAGGAGATGCTCTGCTTACTTAAAATCTGGTTTACAGCGACCCCTACTGCCAAATGTTGTTTCATATGAGTTATTGTTTGGTGAAAGGGTGCCAGAACAGTCTGGAACTGTAGGGAAAATGTGCATGAGTATTACTACCCGGCCATCCTGACTTTTGCAGGGAAAATGAGCACAACATTAAAAATGATGGTAATGCAAAACTATTATATGTATTATTATTATTATTATTATGTTCTGTGTCTGCCTCCACGTTCAAGAGTCATCAAATATATTGTAACATTTGACAGGAAGAGAAAAAAAGAAGAAGAAGAAAAAAAATACACTTTTTTTGGGATATATAACTACACAGGGAGACAGGAGTCCACTGTGTCTTTAAACATGAATGTTTTTCTTTTCTTTAAATCTGTGCTTCAGGATCGTCTGACATTCAGGAGGATCATAGTGAAGAACAATGCCAAGAAGAGGAAGCTGTATGAGGCATTCATTGAAACGCTACCACTGCTTACGTCATTAGAGGTTAATATTAGCTTTGTCCTCCAGCGCTAAGAAAATGCAGTATGCATTTAAAGTAAAACCATTGTCAACTAAATATCCTTTCATCCACAGCTCTCAGAGAGAATGAAGGTAGTAGACGTACTATCCACCAAGGTGTACAATGATTCACAGCAGATTATTGCTCAGGTGATGAATTACTTACTCTTTGTACGATCTGTTCTTGGATTGGTCTTTTATTTTCTGCTGCAGTGGAGCATCTATAAAAACTGAGTCACTTATTTTTATTTTCTAATGCTTTGAATTACAGGGTGATTTAGCAGATTGCTTCTACATTGTTGAGTCTGGCCAAGTTAGAATCACCATGAAAAGAAGCAGGGTATGTTTGCCCAGTGTAGCGTTCATTTTTAAGTGTAAAAACACCTTCTGACAAAAAAGACCTTTTTTTATTATAGTGTGTATTTCTTTTTATGCCAGACGAAAAAAGACCAGGAGGAAGAGGAGGTGGATATTGCCACATGCTCTAGGGGCCAGTATTTTGGGGAGTTGGCGCTTGTCACAAACAAGCCCAGAGCTGCATCAGCCTATGCAGTGGGAAGTGTCAAATGCTTGGGTACATTTTGTTCAATTTTACAATCATTCACATATTGCATCCAGCATGTAAATTTCCCAGTATACCACTTGTAATTTTACATAACTGTCCCTAAACTATGTCCGACTCTTCTGTTCTTCTTTCTTTTCTTTTTTTTTTGTCAGTCATGGACGTTCAAGCCTTCGAGAGATTGCTGGGCCCGTGCATGGACATCATGAAGAGAAACATTGCTAACTATGAGGAGCAGCTGGTGACCCTGTTTGGAAGTAGCACTGAGATTGAGCAGCAAAGTGCATGAGACGGCGCCAATGGACCATGAATCGGTGGATGACAAAAAAAAGAGGCTTGTATGGATGTCATCATCACGTAAACAGCTTTTCTTACAAGAAATGTGAATATCCACTACAACATTTGTGTGTCAGATAAATAAAACAGCCAAGTCAGATTCCCATATGAGACACAAGGTTAATTTTAGCAGTTTGCCACAGAGTGTTATGACGGAAGAGAAGTAAGCCAAAGCAGAGTTGCTTAAAGCTTGTTTAAGTTAGATTTCTCACGACTCTAACCTTAAAAATCTAAGCGTACATTTTACTCGCCGGTGTCAGACACATTATTTGTTTGTATATTGAACACTTTTGTTAACTCTCACATTTTCTCCACATCGTTATAGTTACACCTACAGTATAATATCGTTTGTAAATTTCTAAACATTGTTTGTTAAAATCAGATGCCAAAGCTAATTTCTTACTGGGTATTTGTGAGCAAGTGTGTCACATTCTCTTGTCATTTTTGGCAAGAGCACTAACACTCGCAGCACGAGGCGCACTGGTACAAGAGTGCCCCAAATATGAGAAAGGATAAATAATTTGTTAAGGAAGTTGATTTGATTCTGTGTTTGAATAACATATTTCACATTTTGATCACAACAGAATGTAGACTTGGCAGTACTTTAACATTTTTACAAAATGCCTTTCTGTTTATCATACGATTGAATCCCTTGAATACATGTTCATAAACTGTATATCATTGTTGGTAAGTGTTTGTGGCAGTTAGCCTAATACTATGCTTTTGCAAAAAAAAAAAACTTCAGAGAGATAGCTGATAGTTTTGTAAGAATATACAACACATTGCTGTACAATTTGAAACTGAGTATTTACTGTTATTATATAGGCCCACCTTTTATTGAATAAGTTGCCCCACTAGACCGTAGGCATTATAGGCAATGTCTTGAGACAATTGCTTTTCCTGTGTTTTAATGTAAAATTTAAGTCATACTGTTTTTGTGTCGGTGAAACATATATTATCACTATGACATCCGTTATTGCTGTCTACCTCTGCCAACAACTTATACTGTTTGGAAACACATATTCTGATGTTCCCTCTCAACTGAAATCTAAAGTGGGTCTTCTCTCTTCTTCTTCTTCTTCTTCTCTCTCTTTTTAAAAATTAATAATTGAAGTCTTCTGTACTTTGTCTGTGGTTTACTGCAGCTTAAACTGTTTGAAGCTGGTTTAACATTTAAACATTCTGAATTTATTTCCCCCCTTTGTGCAGGTAGTACTGCTAACTTTTGAAGGCAACCCCATAATACTGGCTGAAAGTACTGTATGTTTCACTTTTCATGTCAATAAAGAACATTTTTATATTTGCGTGACACATAATTATTCGTTACAGTGAAGGAATAGCACACTTTCAAGGCTTTTCATTCAGTCACTCATTCACCATTCATTCATTCCTTATTCATTTGTTCACTCACTAGATTTTGTGGTTAAAAGTTAAAGCAATGATTTATTTACAAGGGAAAGGGACAAATAATCTAGAAGGCAATGTGAGTAAGTACTTCTTGCTGTAGTTGCAACATTGCAGATAAAAAAATAACCATGTATTGTTCCTGTTATTGCCAATCAGCTGTTACTGGGTAGTAACAGGCATGTACTTTCATCCAATAATACGATGATCAACAAACTAGGCCCCGCCTTCTATATTTTTCTCAATAGTATCGACCAATAGAATACCCGGATTCTTGTTTTTGACGTTCTTACCCACCAATAGGAAGCTTCCTCTGGAAACATTCATTCCCACCCCTCGAGTGAATGCCAGAGAGTTTCTTGATGGCGACAGGTTTGGTGAGTGGGAAGTTGACTACTTTTTTTCGAAGAAATAAATGGTTCAAACTAATTTTTAACTTGAGCGTTGTGTGACACGCGTCTTTGCAGTTCTGACACGGTGTTTTAGCGGGGTTGTCACGCGTTTTTTTGACGTCGAATGACAGGTTGTGCTCGACAATGTTTTTTTTTTCTCGCTGTGACGCTTGTTGTTTTGGTGATAACTAGCCCACCCGACAGCAGCTTTTCCCATTAAAACAAGTCCTTCATTTGGTAAAAAAAAATCTGCTTTGATTAGTTTGAAAATGTCGTCAAAAGGCTCGTGAGGGTTTTCGTGTCATTCATTTTGAACGGGGCTGAGAGGTTGCGTCATGCCTCAACTTGTTGACATTCTTTTGTTTACAGTGTTAGACTCGACAGCCTCTGGGTTTGAGCTCAGGACCCTGCTGCTGCTTTTGAGGAGTGGGGAAACAGTAGGCCTGCCTTTGCAACTGTCTTTTTGGACATGATGATACTTTTGAAACGTTTTATTCACGGTATGTTATTAGTATATCCGCGTTGACGAAGTCGAAGCAACGGTTTGCCAGAGCGTGCAGCGGCCGTTGATCAGTTGTCAGAACGCAAATAACCGTTAGTTCTTCCTTGTCGATTGATTCATTTGATGTTCACAGCTTCTTGTATGCTTATAACGCTTTTTCCTACTTTGCATGTCGACCAAAGACCACATAATTTTCAAATTAGTTTAAAATATTTTACTCTGTCATTGATATTCTTTCACACGTTTTTCAACTTCGTGTTTTCGAGCCTCGATACGCCACTTTTCCAAACGAATTTCTGCTATTTATCACTTTTGCTACGCAGTTATGAATGAATGAGCTCTGGTACGCATGCGCCAAATCCTTTCAAGTTTATAAACAAGGCCTCCACGCAGCGGGTCACATGACCAGTCACAGAGGTATACTGTGTCGGTTCAGAGACAAAGGATTCCCAAAAGGCTGCCTACATTTTCCATTATATTGATGCAATACGTGACATGTCTTTCAATGATAACATGCCATTTGGAGTATTTTATATTTGCTGTGGTCAGACATCTTTTACGGATTATGTTAATGTGTTTTTTTTATCCCATGGATCCTTTCATTATGTCTCAATGAAACCATATTACTACAAAAATCCACATACCACCATTCAGACTTATTATGCAATTAAAAAGAGTCAGTCTTCGTTAATTATGAGTTGTTACTGTGATTGAAACAGCATTGTGACTGTAAATAGAACTGTGCAGCAGTTTCACTTTGTTTGTGAAAGCTCTAATTTTGCCCCCTCCCCCTTTTGTTTTGCCTAAAACCAGCTGATGTGGCAGAATATGATGATGGAAGCTGAGTAAACACACCTGCAGCCTGTTATTTTAAAAAAAGAGGAAACAGAAGAATATTGTGAGAATGGACGAATCCTTCGATCCACTCAAGTGTAATGAGGACCTACCCTCCTCACCTGGGTGCCACATGGATTATGGTAAAATCCTCAACCAGCAATAAGTCACATTTTAGATTTAAGCAAACTGGGCTTTTCCTCCATATTAATTATGAATATTACTGTTGTCCTCTCCCCAGATGACATGCCAGAGCTGCAGGAGGTGGAGGAGGACCAGAGGTCTCCAGGATTATTTCAGGTTGGAGCAGGAGTGTCTCATCAGGAGCTCAGCTGCTCCCCCAGCACCAACTGGCTGGCTGAGCTGGCCAACATTGCCACCAGTCCTCAGAGCCCTCTGCTGAAGAATGCCCCACATAAGAGGTTTGTACCAATACAAACTAGCATGGAAATCAACTAAGTCTGATGAGTGCATACATATGACATAAACTCAGAGTAGATGACAACACATTAATAATATAAGCACATACTAGTACCCCTGGGGGGTATTCCACAAAGCAGGATTGGCATTTAGCCACATAACTTAGAAAATGTGTTGTGAAATATCTTCTGAAATTTTGTTGATTTTTTTTTTTAAGTGAATGGCTCATTGTGTTTACATCATTTTAACCAGGACATTGCAAAATCGTTTTCTCAGTAAACCTGGCTAACTAATCTTGTGTTGTTGCTGATGATGTTGTCATTGTTTTCAGATCATCTCCAGTCCACATCTTTGGCAACAGTAATAGTTTACATTCCTACGCCCGTCCCCCATTAGCCAGTAGTGCACCCAACCCGTCCAGAGGCCACCTCAGGGAGCGCAGGCGTGTCAGGGTAACCTTTCACTTCCAACCTCAACTTCTGAAAATTTAAGAATCATCCATTCCTGTAGACCCAGTGATTATTTCCTAGTAAATTCTGTATGACATGCATGCTGGAATAGTTTATTTTACTGATACATTGTAAGATGTTTTTTTTATTATTTTCAACAGGCCAGCAGTGAATCAGAGTCTGGAGTTTTCTCAATGTCGTCATCCTTTTCGGATGATGAAGACATGGCCTGGTCTCACTCCTGGCCCTCCACAGCCTGGCATTGCTTCCTTAAAGGTGCGTACATAACACACTCATGTACATACTGTATACATCCACCAGTGCACACGCAGACACTTACACCCCCCACTCACTCACACACATTGAAGTTAACCCTGGGGCTTTTCTAAGAATTTCTTGAAAAGAAAAAATGGTCTTGAGAATTATGCCTCATAGCTTAAAGGCACAATCCAGTCTAGTGTAAACATGTACTCCTCATTAGAAAACAATAAAGTCATTCATTAATGTTTTCTTAAAACTGTTTACAGGAGTAAATAATAGTAATCACAATAGTAAAACATACCAGTTTCTTTCAAATATGATCAGTTGAGAAACACACAATGTTATTTTTTATCTGAAAGTCAAACAGTTATGTTATGTTTGTGAATAGTCCTATAATTAATATGATCAAAACAGTACAGATTGGCTGCTTCACTCCTCTGCCCTCTAAATGTGCTGATGACAACCAGACATGTAATCAAGACTGATTTGGACAGAAGCTGTAGAGGTGCTGACACTGAGCTTTTGCTTACACTTTTCTGAAAGGAAACTTTACAACTTTTCCCAACCAGGATGAGCATGAATTACAAATATTTATAAAGAAATTCTGACCTCAGGGGTGTCCAAACAGCAGTATTGTATCCACTTTCCAGCATTCTCTTATCAGTATCAACACACATCTGCTTATTCATCACATCACATCTGCTTATTCATCATGTCACATTGTTGTGTTGATATTCAGGAACTCGCCTGCGCTTCCATCGAGGTCCTAATGTGGAGTGGCAGGAAGCTGATGAACTCGGGGATTCTGATGATGACTCAGATGATGAAACCATGATGCCATCCTCCTCTTCTCGTAAGGTAGGAAACCAATAGTGAATTTAGTAGGTCTTAAAATATTTCATAATAATCTGCTATACTCTGAAAAACTTTCCAGCTGTGTACATCTTTATGTTTAGTATTGCTGACTTGACCAGTGCATAATTGTAGTTCAGTGTGATATCAGCAGGCATTACAATGGCTTATAATGGCCACAAGGTGGCAGCCAGGCCAACAGTGGAGGTACAGAAAATGAGTAACTGAGTGCATGAATGAGTCTTGAACACATTACATCTTGATTATTTGTCGTGGTGGTCTCATTTAGTATCATAGAAAACAAGTTTTCAGGCAATCAGGCACCAAGTTGTTTTTACCCCAATTCCTCTTTGGTGGTGAGTTCAACTAGCTCATCTTGCTGGTGAGTAAAGACTCCTAATTGGTCTTTTGCTTCATTTACAGAGATATGGTTCAGAGGGGCTGAAGTTGGTGAGCCACGAAGAGACTGTATCTTTTGGCCAAGCAGTTCTTAAACTGACCTTTGACCCTGGCTCACCTGATGACGGCCTGTTAACAGCTGAATGCCGATTGGATCACCCATTTTTTGTCAAAAATAAAGGTAAAATAAGACCTTTTAAAAACAATTCTTAGATCATCTTAGATTTCTGTTTAAAAGAAGTACAAATATCGACTGCAGGTTATATTCTCCCTTAAAAAAACTAAAACTAGATAAATGTCAGCTTTGTTGGCAAGCAAAAGGATGCCAAAAACATATTTTATAGCAATATGTGAAATTAGTCTTTGCCAACAGAAGCTTCCACTTCCCAAATGTTGTTTGCCGTTTAAATAAACAGCTTTATGATCAAAGTAATCTGTAATTAACCATCTGTTTTTCAGGGTGGTCTTCCTTTTATCCGAGCCTTACCGTGGTGCATCATGGGATCCCCTGCTATGAGATGCAGTTGGGCGATGTGTGCCTGCCACCAAACCACCCAGATGCCATTAACTGTGATGACTCTGTCGTCTTTGACACCTTCAGAAGGTACACTCGTACAACTAATATGGTCTTGCTTTGTGTAATGAAGAGACTTTATGTGGCTATAATCGATATTTTTAAAAAAAACAACAATATATTAGATGACAATGTGAAAACAGTGTGAAAGGGGTCACTTGTAGTAATGAACCTACAGAGAATTATCACCTGAATCTGCAGAACTGTAAAGTTGCAACCGGACAGCTAAACAATGAGCTGAAAGTCAGTACAAAGCTCGAGAGGGGCTGTGGATTCGGGTGATAATTTGCTGTAGGTTCATTACTATGAGCAACCCCTTTCACGTTGTCTTCACGTTGTCATTTGATACATTGATTATATCCGCTTTGAGTTTGAGTATGAGTCATCCCTTGGAGAAGCAAAGACAGCATTTGACAGCATGTTGTCATAATATTAGGTACAATCCTTAGTTTTAGGACAGTTTTAGTCTTTATTTCCACTAGTTAGTCCTTCCTTAGTTTGCAGCCTTCTTGTACACTTCACTAAAGGCAGGTATTCCTCATCTAGTCATCCTCATCCTCATCTTTTACAAATAATATAAACAGTTTGTAGTTTGACTTGTATTTTTAATGTGACTTGTGGTTTGCTGAACAAAATCATACTGCAGACAAAAATGAAATCTTTTCCTTATCTATATATCAGTATCTCCCAATAAAACAAACAAGAAGTGCAAGAAAAAATAAAATTATTGGTTTATAAATATATTACTGCATTTATTCATTATATAGCATATCTACAATCATGTACATGTACAGTGTTTGTAGATTAGAGACTTTTTTTACAGCAATTAATTAAAATGAAAAACGTGTGTTGCAGTGCAGCAGAATTTTAGAGTGACATGGTGAAGTTTTTCGATATTGCAGAAAGAATGTGACAGATTAGAAAAACACAATATTATCTTTTGTCTCTCTTTTCCTTCTTTCCTCCTGCAGTTATGACTTCACCCCACTAGATTCCTCAGCAGTGTATGTTCTCAGCAGCATGGCTCGTCAGCGCAGGACCTCCCTGTCTAGCGGGGGTGCTGTCAGCCCAGACTGTGATAAACTGGAGCGCTCCAGCTCCCCACAATCCTCGACTAGCAAATCAAACAGGAGCCACACCTCAGGGACAGCCAGTGGTGCCACGCCTACAAAATGCAAGCGGCCAATGAATGCCTTCATGCTCTTTGCCAAGAAGTACAGAGTGGAGTACACACAGATGTATCCTGGGAAGGACAACAGGTATGCAAAAGTCAATTTAGGTTAGCGAATCACATCTTAAGGTACGATCACATTAGCCTTCCGTTCAATGAAACGCACTCTGCCCTGAAAGAGGATGTGATGTCATGGTTCCAATTATACAAACTAGAATTATGACTTCTCCATTTCCAAACACATTGCATCAATATTTCTTTGACCAAAGGGACTCCAGCTGGCTCCAGTGAAGGGACGTCCGAAGTCCCTTCACTGGAGGCGGCTGGAGATCGCAACGAAACAGGAAACACGAGCTTGACTTTGTCCATTATATGAGCCTTAGTTGAAGTGAATGAGAGGGCGGAGGTGTAATATGACCGTACCTTTACAGCACAGTGACCTTCTCTCATTTTGTGATGTCATGTTAGCTTACGAAGCAGAGGTACTGTTCGAGAATGAGGGTAGAGGTGATGCAGTGCGTATTGACTAAGTTTGAAAACTGAGAGACACTCTTAATGAATGTTACTGAGTCGACCAGGCTAGAGCTGTCAAGCCCTGAGCTAAAGATTAAAAGTCCATGCCATTATACGTGAAGCTTTGTAGTTTAACACAAAGAGAATGCCTCATGAACCTCTGAGAGGGCGAGGGTAAAGTAACACTGTAACTCTTGCAGAGTAAAGTAAAAGAAAAACAAAGTTAGACAGATCCCATAAAGAGTCCTTGATCTTCAGTCTCTAACCTTGCACTCCCAGAGCCATCAGTGTCATCCTGGGTGACAAGTGGAAGAAGATGAAGAGTGAGGAGAGGAGGATGTACACCATGGAGGCCAAGGCTCTTGCTGAGGAGCAGAAAAGACTCAATCCAGACTGCTGGAAACGTAAAAGAACCAACTCAGTAAGGACCAAAGTCACTGAACTATAACATCTAATCAACTTTTCTCACATTTTACACTGACATTGCATGTTCAGTTATATCTACCCAGTCTTTGGTTTCAATCACGTGTCCACCGTCTTTCAACAGGGTTCCCAGCAGACCTAGATAATCCCCCAGAATCCCCAGCTGCTGGTGTTTTGGCACGGAGAGGTGCTCGACAGAGTCTGATGGACCGCTTGATGCCTCTTTGCTCTCCTGTATTCTTGAGACTCGACTGTGATGCTGAATTCACTTGCTTTTTGTAACCATGAAACATTATTAGAGACAAACCAGAATTATCAACTATAAACAAAACATATAATCTAGTCACTAACAGTGCATATATTTTCCTATATCTTTTAATGTCAAATACGTCTTATTCCCCTGAAATAAGAATGAACCTTCTCATTTATTTCAGGTTACTTCATATTCGAGGTTGAAACATGAGAGCCTGTGGTGCTATGCTTCAGTGTAGAAGGAGCAGTAAACAACAAGTGTATTTATAATTGTAAAAAGGGGAATTTAGAAAACTTTTTCACAACTGTCCATATTGATTATATTTGTAAGATTCAATATATTGCACAGGTTGGTAACCCTTTCATACATTTTGTAACACAGTATATATTCTGCAGCTGAACTATGGCCAACAGTTTGTGATGCTGCCCTGCCAAGTCCTCAGATTGCTTTTTGCCCAACCACCCGGCCATATGATGAGAAGGCTTTCAGCATGTGGTGGTGGGTTTACACTCAGTCACAAAGCACTTCAGGCCTTCGCTGTAAGTGTTTGTTTCTTTTGCACTTTATATAAATATGTAATCTAATCCTATACAGCCATTGTATACCGGTGGAAACCATTTTGTATAATACAGCTAGTATTTTGATAGTTAGCCGTTTGACACAATCATGGCCCAGTAGCCATGTTCTGCTTTCAGGTTGCCACTGAGTTTTAAGTGCTTTGTTCATAATGTACAGGTTTCACAGTCCCAACAACCTCTTGCACAAAATATCCTTGTATCATATTATAAATAATTTTTTTAAACTTGCATCTTATCCAAGTGTTTGGTTCTTTTCCATAAAGTTTAATCACAACCTGTGTTGTTGTTTTTTTTGCCTGTGAATAATTACCAGTTTCCTCCCGTGAACAAGTGCCTGTCCTTCAGTGACACGCTGAACCAGCCAAATTTTATCTCAAGCTTTAAAAGCTCTCCATATCCACTGATCCAAATGTCCATGCCAGAAAAGCCTGATGTTTCCAGGTAACAACACAGTTAAAGTGTGTTCTCTGCTGGTCTGCCACATCAAAACCATCACGCACAGATGCTAACAAAAGCCTCCCAAGAAGCAATTGTACTGAAGCAGGATTATTCACTCTTGGGCTGAATGAGGACAACGCTAAAGGTTTTAATTGAATCTTATACTTACTGAGACGCTGGTCTCTTCCCCTGGAGATGAAAAAGGATCTGAAGGGAAATGAAAATGAAAGAACACATTATCATAAGCTTTTAACTGGAAACAGTGTCTTCAAGGAAGACTTGCATCACACCCAGTGATGTAGTTACATGTACAGGAGTTGCTTAATTTACCTTGATGCTTGATGCTTGTACAGACATAAATAGATTATATAAAAACAATTGGTCATAAATACAATATTTTTACCAATTTTAAGACATCATTTTCATTGTTAGAGCCAGAGGGCGCCATCGCTCCATTTTTGTTCAGTGGGAAGACATGACGCTTTTTCCCATGATATAAACATCTCCCGTCTCAACCCTGTCTTAGTAAGAGATTATATGATTATATGGTCAACACAGAGACAGCCGTGATAATACTGTATCTGTGGTTTAGGAAGCTATAACATGTTGCAGTTGCATAAAAAAAACAGCATTTTACCTTACTATGAGTTTATAAAAACAAAAAACATCCCTCAAATGATTTACGGACATTGGGAAGTTATTATTTCCATGTTTATTAATATCTTGAGGGCCTTGCTTTTTTGCTAGTAGAAAATGGTAAGTCTGAAAAGATGAGATTCATAGCACTGCATGCCTCATGAAATAACAATGATCAACACCCTGCAAGCCTCTCAAGCATAGGAATCTAATTATAGCATATCCGTAGCAGGCCACTCCAAAATGATCCGAGTTGAATACTTTATGGAGTATCGGAGGAAATGGAAAGTTGTGTCGGATGTGCTTCTGGCTCAACACTGTTGTGAGTTTAAATGGAGAACTAAAGAATATTGTAGTTATTGCAGTCAGAAATTAAAAGCATTTTTCAAATCTTGTCACCGTTTTGTAAATTAACACTATGCGTCACTGTCATGAGGCAGATTACACAATGTGGACGCAGAGTTGTCAATTTATGAACTTTACTGTGTGCGCACAGTGGAGAAACATGCTGCTGTAAAAATACATCAGTCGGATGATTTTTAATGGCTGCTGTACTGAGGTTTAATTGAGGATAAAAAAAAAAAAGTACCAAGATGCTACCACAGCCAACATCACTTAGGAACGCATAAAGATATCTAGACCATTACAAGCAATGATTAATTTAAGCTGTGGCAAGTTAGATATTTTTTCTAAAAAGAATCATGTATTTAAATACAGCAAAAAACATTTTAGGTCACTGGGTGGCAATCCGCAGAGAAAGGTTTTTTGCACAAAATGGCATGCATTTATGCATAAGGTCTTTTGACAGGAACAATTAAACAGGAAATGAATACTAAAATGAACAATTAGAATGGAGAGAAACTGAGACAGTGATCATCACTGCTGGCTTCCTCTTAAATCAGAAGCTGCACCTTAATCAAGGATTCCTAATTAGGGGCAATTAGCTTTAGTAATTCACTGAGAGATAGCAGACTCTCGGTGTCTTTGTTAGAGCAAAGTGTTAGTATCTGTGTCTGGCAGTCATCTCTAACTGGCATTTTGTTATGGACACATTACTTTTTTTACCCTGGTACCCTGGTTATAATTGTTACACAGTTTTATGTATAATCTGTTCAAACAAAAAAAGGAGCAAGAGCATGAGTCATACAGCGCCTGTCTTCATTTTTAAATTAGTACATTATCGATCACTTGAACAAATGTAGAATGAAGTACTTTGCAGATTTTCTTTGCATGTTCATGCTCATTTGTCTCAAATCACTGTGCCAGTTTAGGAAAAAGGGAGCTGACATGAATGAAGAAGAAGACAACGACTGCAGGTAAAAAAGATAAGTGGATTTCTTTTCTCTCCTCCTCAGCCATCACTGGCAGCTCACTGGTGCTATGACATTTGAAGAGAGCTGAAGATTTCTGCAGGTTCACTGGATTGTCAGTAGTGACAGGGGGAGGAAGTATGTGGCAAAGGAATAAGCGACAAAATGATTATTTTTAGACAATCATATGCCACTGATGTCCTGATAGCCTTTAACAGTCCACACAATCAACTCTTTTGGTGACTGAATTCTTTTGTGGCACTCTATCCTTGATCCTAACTATTATACTTTTGTGTGTGTGCACAGTCAATCATTTTGTCAGCTGGCTTAAAACAAAATGCTACAGTGGTTATGGTGACAAGTTCAAGTCAGTGCTTTGTTCTTTTTTAACTTCATCTAAAATACAGTCATAATCCCGCTGCTGAGATTCTGGCTAGCTCTGCGACAAGTGTGATGAACAGCTTAACGCTCAACCCAAAACACTTCTGTCAATATTTCACTTTTGTTCAGCCCGTTAAGAGGCCAGCAAAGAGCAATGAGTGTTATCTTGTCACTTTCTATCAGTCAGGTAGAAATTCAGTCACCCAGTGATTGAAGCCCACTGCAGGAGCGCTAGGTGCAGTGGTTCTGCCCATCACAGCTGCAGGGGGGCGATACTGAGCAACAATCAGACACCTCTGCTCACTGAATTTAACCTTCATTCAGGGGTGGGCTGTTGATACAGAGCGCGCTCCAAAGTGACAGGATGTTCAAGTAAATCTGTCTGATGGTGAAGTGCAGTGAGGAAAACACTTCCTATTTGGACCGAATCAGTGTTTTTACACGCTCAACCCTACAAATCACCTTCTCTTTACATTACCGCTGAACATCCTCCAACACATAAAACACTATAATGATTTTTGCTGGACGTGTGGTTTTCCCTTCCTTCCAAACAGCCACTTTTAGTCATGTCAGAGATTTGAAACTTGAGCTATAGGTAAATTGTACATTACAGTGCACACTTATCGTGCAGTTGACAGAATGGACTCGTTTGAAATTCTACCGCTGATTTAAAGTGTGTTCAGTGCTGGCAAGAGGCTCTGAAATCTGAGAGTTTGATGCTGACAGTAGGTTAATGTATTATTTGACTAGTCCATGCATTTAAAAGGTGCTGTTCAGCAACCAACTGTGGTTATATTTCATTACACTATAAATAACATGTACAGATTATAACCTGACCAATATTGGATTTTCAAGGATGATGCCAATAGGTATTTGAGAGTTTAAAAAAATGTATTTGCCAGTCTTTATGTGTAAAATATATATATATATATATATATATATATATATATATATACATATATGAGGATCCTTTACATTTGTGAAAAATTAAGGTTCATTTATTTTTGTCATTTTACAACACAGGGTTACACAATGAAATGAAAGTTGTAGCCCCCGTCACGCTATACACACAGAACATACAGTGGGGGAAATAAGTATTCAACACGTCAACATTTTTTTCATTAAACATGTTTGCAATGCAGCTATTCACATGAAATTTAGACCAGACATTGGTATTGACTCAATAAAACTACATAGATAAAGGGATCGTAACATTCCAATCCATAAAAAAAACATATGTGCGATAAAGTAGAATGACACAGGACAAAAGTATTGGACACGCTAACTGAAATTTATTTAATACTTGGTAGAGAAGCCTT
>NTHP01000022.1:2496398-2503898 GCA_003416845.1 Oplegnathus fasciatus
TAGCTTAGTCCAGGGGCCTCAGGGGGCCTGAAATCCTGTCTTATCTCAGTTTAGGATGACATTTAGGATTTTTGGTATTACAGAAACATGTTTCCTAACTGCATTTAGGATCTTATCTTAGGATAGGAATTTAGCTATTACAGAACCATCCTAACTGAAGAATTTCCTAAATTAGGAATCCTAAATTAGGATGGCATGGACCCTGTCCTACATTCAAAATAACTGCCAAAATTCTAATCAAGGACAAAGGCAGTCTTGTGTACATTCTAAACACGGATACAGGCATGACAGGACGAGCGCCGACTGAAGAGTTGAGTTCACAGTTCTAGTTAGGATTTCTGAAGTTAAGATAAGATACGAGGTCTGAGATAAGATAGGACACAGCCATGAATTTAGGAATTCTGTAATAGGAAGACAGGATTTTTGCTATTTTTGAAACTTAAGTTAAGATAGGACAAGCAGTTAGGAATGTTTTTCTGTAATGAGGCCCCAGCGCTCCAACGTGACTTTTTTCACCACCGTCATGAAATACAATTTAAACCGTCCCGAAGTAAATGCTGGCCGTCCAAATGATAAAATTGCAGGGTTTTTTTTACATTAAAATCATTATATTATTATTAATTATTGTGCTTTAAGTGATGTGTGGCATAAATAAAACACCATGGAAATGATAAAATTATAAATGAACATTTGTTACATATACATATTCATTTATTTATTCATATCATATTCATTCGATTCATAAAGCAAGTTTTTTTCTATTTTAACATCTGTAAACTTTGTGATACACTTTTTTACATCTGTAAACATTGTGTGTGCGCATGTGTGTGAGAAGGCCAAAATGAAAATAAAAGCAAAAAATCCTAAATCCTAGAAGGTTGACCGCTTTTAGGAGTGATAAGATGCACAACAGCATCACTGGCTTGTTTCCTGCACCACATTTTACAGGAGTAATTAGTGTCTATTCTTCGACTCATTTGTACTCACTAAGAATGAATACATTGCTCCGTTTTGATTTTCCAGGGCACAGAGACTAACAAGGTGAACAATGAAATACTGTACAAGGCTACTATTACTCATGGCTGTCCATAGAGAAAACTAAACACAATTGTACCCACTTAACAAAGAGGTCAATTCTGACTGCCTCTCCCTTACCACCATTTCTCTTAAAGGCTGTCCAGTTCAGAGCTGTTCAGAAAGAGGATGAAAGATGAAACAGCAGAATAGCCTGCACTTAGGGAGAGAAGATCTTCCAAGCAAAGAAACTGAGCTTGGGCCATTGACAACAGTTATACTCTGGGGATGAGAAAGACGGGAAAAGTTAGAGGGATCAGTGACAGACGAGGAGACTATATTGGCGCCCTTGCTTGTTATCTGATTCTTACCACCGCTATTATCACTATCAAACAAACAGGGCCACTGTTATTTCTAGAGAAATGGAGAAAATGGATTTCAAGTGGTCAGTGAGCACTTTTTTGGAGGGATGATGATATGACTGCTGTTTTTGAAAGGCACATACAATCCTCTGACCTCGTCTCACCTCACACAGGCACATAAATCCTTCCAGCTTGACGGTTCATCTTTGAGCACATGGCTTTTTGGCCAGCTTAAGGGGCGATAAGAACCCTAACACAAGCTAATAATCACCGTTCCCTCCCAACAGATGGAGCGACATGTCTGGACTTTCACACTTACAATAGGTGATGATCTAACCATCAGCCATAAGAGGTGGCACTTCAGAAACTCTCCAGTTTAAGATCGTGTTTGCAGAGTCAAAAGCGAACAGCTCACATCAGCTGCTCATCGCTGCAACTGCTGAGGAAGTCTCCCCAGATGTCTGTACCCCAGAAGTTAATCTTTATAAACAACTGAAGGAGTATCCCCAGTTTAATATTTAACAGCTAGAGGTAAAAGGAGGGAAAAAAGTATATTTCCATCTCTGCAAGTCATACGTTTAAATCCACACTCTTTAAATCTCCTGAGCATAATACTCACAAATTCG
Source organism: Oplegnathus fasciatus (assembly GCA_003416845.1). Taxonomy (NCBI): domain Eukaryota; kingdom Metazoa; phylum Chordata; class Actinopteri; order Centrarchiformes; family Oplegnathidae; genus Oplegnathus; species Oplegnathus fasciatus. The sequence goes on from NTHP01000022.1 coordinate 2,498,401, forward strand.
TCACTCTGTTTTCAGGAGCTGTAACGTCTAGCTGCAAGTTCCTCATAAGAGACTAAAGATCCTCTCAAACTGTAACACACCATCCAAAAGTCCACAAAAAAAACAGGCCTTGTAGGACATTTTCTGAATGCCACCCTGATCAGCTGGAAATAATATTTCTGTCTCCTTTCTTCTCTGTTAACATTCGTCTCAACACACAACATGTAATTAATTAACTGATATTATGAAATTACAGTTTTACTGTATATACTACTCAACAGGCTTCAGCTACCTTACAATTTCCTTACAGGTAAAGGACATACATTTGCTAAACCCCTCCACCAAACAGCACTTGTCCAATCATTGCTTGGCAACCGTAACTACTGTAGGCACAGCAGGCTTGTCGAGCTTTGGATTTCTCCAAATTTAAAGGGTTTGGAGGGTGGCGTCTTATTTAAGTCTTTCCAAAAGCAAAAAGATAACAGCAAAAGTGTAAGAAATGGATAAAACTTTGTATTTATCTGCTCTAACGTAAGCTGCAAATGTTAGCATGTTGGGATAACTAGCTTACTTCTTATGGATACTATCAAAGTTTAGCAGCTCTCTCCAGCAACCCCAGCCAACTTACCCGTGATAGTGTTACATTTGTCAAACACATCAGTTTGTCCTCATCCTCAAAGACTTTGCTCTTGTAAAATAAGATAAGATAATCCTTTATTGATCCCCAGAGGGGAAATTCAGGTGTTACAGCAGCACAACGTCAGATACAAATGCAGGGAAATAGAAACTCAAACTAAAATAAAAGATAAATTATAAAAGAAATAGGAATTGAATAATAGAAACTATACTGTACAAGAGCAATTAACTCAATACTCAAACGCACAGACAATACAATAGCAGTACACATACAGCATCCACAACTAGTGTAGTATATGAACTGAGTGCAATACTGTCTCAGGCAAAGTGACATAGTGGTGTGATTAGTGGCAGCAAAGGTAAAAAGTAAAGGTAAAAGTGAAATAAACAGTTTGAAAATATGAGATTTATAAGTATGTAAACTAAGCTATAAATAGGGGTATGCTACTACAAAATACTGGAACAGTTCGATCTTACATTTTTCCTTATCATACTTATAATACTCTTAATAATACTAACTAGCTCTACAGGGAAATACAAGAACAATGCTGTCTCTTTATTTCCATGTCTTCTACATGGATCATCAGCTGGTGAGGATGCTGACTTTTGGCCTGAGACAAGCACGTTTAGCCTCAATCTTTTAGCATGCTATCATGCATATCACCAACAAGGGCATATTCAGGACTGTATTAACATGATTCTCCTTTTAAAATTAGTCAGCTGGAAACACTGAAAAGTCAGCCAGAGAAGGTGTTTTCAACCAACTAATGGAGCTAACTTAAGCTTAATTAGTTCGCTAGCTGTAGCTGATCAAATCTGCCAGTGACAGTTGTCATTTCAGCCGCAAAACTAGACATTCACTGGCTAAAAATGAGCAGCCTGCTTTTATGTCTGAAATCAATCACCCATTGTTTAAAAAATTAATATTGAGTGCTAAATCTGCCACTGTTATTATAAAGTGCATATCTGTATGTGCCGTGTTAGAATGGAAAGTTTGACAGGCATAGCAGTGATAACTGGTGGGGGGGTGGTGGGGTTAAAGAACAGTCAATTACATATGCCTCTTAAATGTGTGTTGGTGATCAAGTACCTGGTTGTCAGTCAAATTATCGTACTTGATGCCTAATACAATGAAAATCTGTTGAATATCTTTTGTGCATCAAATATCAAAGCAAGCTGGCCTTGCCACAATAATTTGAATTCATGAGGACGCCTCTGTGTATCCCACCAAGTGACAGTGTCATAAAGCCACCAAGGAGTCCTGGCAGTGCCACTCAACACACTGTTAATTCTGTGGGCTGCGGTGTGCCAAATTGCTTTGCTGCGGAGGTTCCCAGTCACCATGGCGGCAAGTGACACATGCTTGTGATTAGCACAAAGAAAACTCTCAGCTTCATTTAGAATAACTGACAAGACTGCATTTGAACAAATACGGAATAAGCTGAAACAGGTAAGCCTTCCCAGGCGATTCAGGCAGAGATAAAGATAATGGGAAAAGAAAATGAAACACAATATGGTGGAGAGATTACCATCCAAAACAACTGAGATGTGAAGGAAAGTTTAATGCTTTATTTTTTCCACAAAGCAGCTGTACACACATTCAGCTCGTCCTGTGAGGTTTTTGTTATCTTCAGCATGAGACACAGAGCCTTGTGCTTTATCTATGGGCAGGGCCTCAAAGACCTAAAGAAAAAACCTGATCACATTCTGTCCACCACAAAATTCTTATCATTTCTTCAATAATTATTCCATCACTGTTATGTGTGTGTAAGCGATTATGCCATGTGCCGGGTGCTGTATCTATTCACTGCAAATTTAAACGGTATTGAAAAATCAGTGCCAAGGACAAAATTTGTGATTTGGGTTTGATTTGGAATATTTTGCTGCAGACAGGGTTTTGGACTGCAGGACTTGATTTAGCCTTTTAGTTTGAATGGTAGATGCCTGCACAGAAGTCTCGTCATCAGATTACTCTGGCAAGTTAGCGCACGTCAACCTGTCCAAAATGAATCTAATAATGAAGTTGTATTTTGGGTCTGTAATTATAAACCAAAAAATTGGAAAATGTATAATATTTTTTTTGGTTCCTGAATCTTGAAATTAAGTAATGGGGTGGAATGAATTTACTATTTATTAGCCAAAATGTGAAATATAAAAAGGTTTTGTGCTGGTGTACAGACCAATGAAAAACACTGTCCTAATACTTTCTGACTATACTGGATGTTGCAAGTAGAATACGTGTGAGCAAAGCAGCACCACTCCAGCTGTGTGTGAACTGAATTTACGTATTATAGCCCTAAAGAGGATGTACAGTTTGGATATTTAGGCTCTACATCTTGGCAATGGCACAGCTCAGTTGTTTAGATCGAATTATGATAAGACCGTCATAATTATATCAACAGCATAAATCATCGTTGTACGTGTGCCAATAGCAATCAAAAGAATCATAAGCTCAGCCACTTCATGAAATTAATCACAATACGAATGCAAATAACTGCACATATGTACAGTTTTGCAGATGTAGCAGTCTAAAAATAGCAGAACTTGGCAGCCAGCAGACACGATGACATAACCTGTGATCAAGTCTGCACTACGAACAAACACTGTAGCACAAGCTGTAACACGACTGGGAAAATAGTCAAGAAAATCTGTTCTTAAAGTTGAGTTGAAAGTCATTGACCATTGGATTAGTCTATTATTCGTACAGGGGGAGTTGCTTTAAAGTAACAGGGTGGACAGTATATTGGGAGACACAAGCCAATATTATGTATTATAGATTAATTAATCAAAATAAATAATATTTTGTGAGAAATTATTATTTAAAATGTTGGTTTTTTTAACAGTTTGAAAAATTCCTACCCACAACTGGGAAAGCAACCAGGAGAAGAACACTGGGTTTTTTCTGAAGAACGATGGGAGTCTTTCTCCACAACAATAGTTACACACCAGCCATTTCTGCTCCTGCAAAGTCCAGGGGAGGGAGACCTGAATGCCATTTTTATTGATACTACAGACTTTCAACACCCGTAGTCTCTCCTAAAAGGTTAAGACCATACCTCTTTACACTCTGTTAAATAGTAGCAAAGCATTTCCCAGCAGCATCAGTACAAACAGCTACTGTAAGATGGATGTTGGTTTGGCCCAACTATTGGATTATCACAGTGATTAGCCTATGCAGGTGATCTAACGCTCCCTCCAATGTTGTGCCATTAATTGCTTTTGCTTCTCTGTGCCTATATGAACTGTAGCCTTCATCGTCTGTTGTGGCCCACTTTCCCCGTCTCATCCCCCACCAAGCTATATGCAGCGGGGGTTATTAATGAGAAGTGTAGAGCAATGCATCACCACAGAGCCAAGATGGAGGTGTGGGTCTGTAATGGGTCATAGTGACACAATGCTGAGCCCAGAATTAATGACGACAACAGCCTCAAACCTGGGGCACAGTAGGAGGACCATAATACACTGTTTCCCCCATGAAAAATAAGGCATGGAAAAGCTACCTCTGAGTAGATCTGGGTCCTACAGGACTAACACACCGTGCATCCTGGAGAAATGGAATCTCATTGGGAAGATTGGGGACTGTAATGTATTTACATTACTACAGATGGCAGTTTTATAGCCCTGAGCCCAAAGAAATATAGATATCATTAAGTACCCCCACAGCCCTGATTAGGTGAACAGAGTTCAGACAGCGTTCACAGAGATGCAGAAGTGGCTGGGGTTAATCAGATAACCAGGAAGTGTGGTGTCACACCTTGAAGTGGGGACACCACTGATTGTCAACAGAAGAAAAACGACATCACTGAGCTCAGCATAAACAGCTCGGCAGACAACTTAAACACAGCTCATGGAGTATTTATATCCATACTTGTGGCTGCAGTTTAGCACAGGATCTGTGCATACATCTGCACGTGTCAAGATGGATGGAGCACTATCAATATCATTTTATGTGCTCTGTCCTTACCCACGGTGATAATGAATCATTTGCAACATACAATCATTTTACACTTTGACAAGAGAGAAACTCATTTAGAGTCCAAGATGCGGGAGCAAAGAATGATAACCCAAACGTGGCTTTGGCCAACAACAACCGTGGATTCTGACAGTAGGAACACATTGTGTATATGAATCAATGTACAGACAATGCAGACAACGGAGTCTGTAGTCATGAATCATCCTGTAGATTCTTAATCAATTTAGATTTAGGGGGTGACTGAAGGTACGGAATGGAACAGTTAGAACAAAAATGTCGGACTATCTATCATCTTACTCCAAATGGTAACATGGTAATGTACATTAAGCAGGAGAGATGACAATGAAATACAGACGGGTGACAAATTAAAGGAAAAACCTGAATGCTTGACCCCTACAGGGAGGGGATCTGGTTGCTCTGTTATGCTTAATACAATGTTGTTCTGAGTGATCACCTTTATCCTATGATGAAACATTTCTATCCTGATGGGAGTGGTCTCTTCCAGGATGACAATGCCCCCATCCACAGGGCACGAGGGGTCACTGAATGGTTTGATAAGTGTGATAATTATATGAATCATATGCNTGGCCTTCGCAGTCACCAGATTTCATCCCAGTTGAACACCTATGGGAGATTTTGGACCGACGTGTTAGACAGTGCTCTCCACCACCATCATCAAACCACCAAATGAGGGACTATCTTTTGGAAGAATGGTGTTCATCCCTCCAGTAGAGTTCCAGAGACTTGTAGAATCAATGCCGAGGCGTATTGAAGCTGTTCTGGCGGCACGTGGTGGCCCAACACCTTACTAAGACACTTTATGTTGGTTTTTCCTTTAATCCGTCTGTAGTTCATACTTTCATCACTAGCTTCTGGATTTGCTGCTGGGGAATGAGTTTTAAATATACCC
>NTHP01000022.1:2508898-2520337 GCA_003416845.1 Oplegnathus fasciatus
CCCCCCCCACACACACACACAAACACACACAATACAATACAATACAGTGCACTCCCATTTTCTGCTCCGCTGCTCAGAGCAAAATGAGTGGGAAAGAGATACAGAAGCAGGCAGTTGTATGTGTGAATTCCATTTCAAAAACCACTTCAAGAGAAGCAAAATTATCAAACGCACATGATGGTCAAAGACCTGTGTTTCAGATATTCAAAGCATTTTCCTCATAGAGGGGTGCATGTTCTGCATATTAGTTTCACACAATGTCACAAAAAGGCGCCAGGCAGTCCAATGGACAGAATGGTGCGAATAAGAGGTGAAATATGAGCAATGACACTACGAGATCTCATTTTATTCATAATTAATAGATGTTATAGAGGGAGACAAATAGCTCTGTGCCAGACAAGAGGGTGGGCAATTAGCTTCGTTAACCCTGACATAAGTGACACCATGAGGACATTGTGTACAACACTGAAGCAAAAACTCCGGACAGGAATGTAATTCAACCTGTATAATATTTTAAGTCCTATCCCTAGAAATTTGTACAAAACTGATTTCTAATAATGGGCCATGAGGAACAATGTGAGGAGTAATGTGCGGCATACATTATTAGAGATGCCCAGAACTCATCCTAAGGATTGGTATAGGGCCCCAGCATATTCTAAAGGATCGGAATCAGCTAAAATAAAGCTGATCAAATGCCAATCCTTTCTTCACTGTACTCCACTGTGCTTTGTCCTCCTCAGCCTGCTACTGTTGCAGCGCTGCCTGCCTGTACAACAACCTACAGTGCGAGCATTTTGGTGCGAGTGACTCTGAATTGGTGGTGACTCGGGCTGGCAAAATGGACAGATTTGCTAACATTGTGCTCTGACTCTATTTCAAATTGGCAAAGAGTAGCAGTGTACAAAACATTCAGGTAGCAGCTTCTAATTTTTAGCTAGCTCTGAACACCGCTTTTGCTGGTTAAAATGACAAACGTCACGGTGAGCAGATTATATCAGCTGTCACTAATTAGGCTAATGTTAATTTCGTGAGCAACTTGACGGCAAAATTAAACTTGCCTGTTGTTGCGTTTGTGGGCTCTCTGCAAGCCAGTGTCTGAAATCAGGCAAAGATCATTGTTCGCTGTAGTGTTTCTGTAGTTTCAATAAATCCAACTGAGTGATACATCTTCTCACTAGCTGACATCATCACATCAATTTTAGGAGTCATAAGCTCCCAGATAAACTTTCAGTCATATCGTTTCATTAATCCAAGCCGTTAAACTTCATGTTTTCGAACCAGGACCTTCGGTATTTGGATTAAGTACAGTAGCTCATGAAAAATAAGGTGTGCCAAAGTCAGTATCCTCCTGGTTTTTCAATGTGCCAGATACAACACTACATGTCTTCTGCTGCTATGTAAATATATGTATCTGATCGGACTCTGTATTGGCAGATACCCAAAGGACATTCTCATATTTATCACTTTGGCTGTTACATACACAAACATACTCTGATATTGATTATTTTAAATAGCCGCAGGTACAACAATTACACAGGGTTGTTTTGAGAACTCGATCGATCCTGTTTTTGAGCTTGCCCTCTCCTCAGAAAGGTCAAAGGACAGGATCAGGTACACAGCTGCATTCCTTTGGCTGGCACACTTCAGCAGAGCTATGCTTTCTGTCATAACAGCTTATACCAGAGCTTGGTTGAAGGAGGGACTCCGCACTCGCTGTACCACTCTGATACCCAGTGGGATTAATTTGTAAAGAAAACATTAATCAATTCATTTATGATCAAATTTTCACACAGTAAGCAATGTACAGCACCAGTCATTGAAGATATTATTGAAGCAACACGTCACCTCATACAAGCCAACTACAAGCTACACGTACACATACAAAATAGGCAGCTGTCAGATGAGCAACATGATCAATAGCCCTTTATTGCTTTACCAGCCTGAGAGCGAGAGTCCATATTTAGGCACTAATGCACTCCCCTCTCTGATCAATACAGAGAGCTGCTGATTAGTATAAAGAGGAGACGAGAGACGAGACGACTTTTATTTTAGGTCTTTGCAGCAATGGGACTTAGCCTTAAATGAACACCGTCAGGACATCCGCATTATCACACAATATTTTGTGTAAGAATGATTAGACAACAAAAATATAACAATCTTTAGAAAAAATGCAGTAGGTGACACATTGGTGATGCTGCTGGTGTCTGTCAGTCCGGTCAGAAAAAAGAAAGACTTTTAAAAGGGCACGTATAGATGAACTTGGAGATGACAAGTGGGCTCCAAAAAGAGAGCACTGCGAGGGAATGATAATGGAAAGTGGAAAATGGACCTTAGGAGAGGGATATTGGAAAGAAGATTGAAGCTGGTAAGAGGCTAGGCAAAATGCAGGGTGTAGAGAAATGTGTGATGTGGAAGAATGAGAGGCTTTAAGAAAAATGAAAGAAGGATGTATGGTGGTGCAATAGCAAACAGAGTTTTAATGCACTGATGCAGTTGTGCAACTTCAAATTTACCCATATACCCAGAAAATCCAACTTGATCCTGTAAATTAATTTTTCTTTTTGTTCTATGTCAATTAGCTGTTCAGAAAAGTATCACATATAGCCTTTGTACATTTTAAATCAAAATTGCAGGGTGTAATGCATCACTTTTACACTATGTGCTTTACAAACCTATGTATTGTTAGTAAAAAATGGTTCAGCAGAAAACCTGGAAGCCAAAAATCGCCTAAATACTGTGTGGTGTGGTTACTTCGTAATAAAATATTGTACAAAAAGTAGGTGTATATTTGTTGTGATGATCAATCTTTGACGCTTTCCGTGGACAAATAGAGTCAAATAGATGTTAGAGCTGAACAGCATGACACAACAGCATGCTGGATGTGAAGCAGTGGGGCGAAAACCCGATAGAGACAAAGGATGACACTCGTAGACTGAGGACATTGCTTCCTGCTGCTCACTCTGATGACAAAAAGAAAAAAAAACAACAGCATGGTGGAGATCTGTGTCCTGCCCACATCGTTCCAGTTTAACCTCCACAAACAGGTACACTACCTGTGGAGACTCAATTAGGAAGCCATTAGCCACTGACAGACTGAGGGCTAATTGCTGCCTCAGGGGAATTCAGAAATGGGAGGATTCAATGTACAAGGACAAGAACACTCCATGAAATCCATCAACCAGCAACATGCTTTACAAGGACAGGAAGCTGTCTTATATTTCACTGAGCAGACTACCATTACTGCAAGTTTGATTTCTTTTTCTGGCAGACAGAATGGTATGGAGACAAGCCAAGCAAATCTGACCTGTATATTTTTTATGTGATGTAATCAGCTGAACAATTGGTGATGAAAATCACCCAAATAGCCATAGTCAAGAAGCCTCTCGACTATGATATGATTTAACATGACAACAGCAATGTATGAGATTTTTATGAGCAGTGGAAATGTAGAAGCAATAGAGTCACTGCAACTGTGCACCATGCTCCAGCCCAGGTTACTTAAAAGCACTCTATGGAGTTTTTAACTGGTTATGAAACAGTCTCAATTTAATACTGATGCCCCTATATGACCTACATAAGCAAACGAAACCAACAGCGGGAAGCAGCGGTCTGCCACCGGGTCGGATTTTTCTGCGAAATCAGACGAAATGGCGCTGGGGTTTGGTCCGGCTGAAATCCAGGTGCTTCAGCCAGTAACTGAAGGTCCGTCTCCCGAGCTGCCGCCTGCTTTTCTCCCAGCAAAGTAGTCTCCTTGCGGCAGGGAGTGAAGCAGAGGGAACACGTAATCTAGCGTTAGGTGAAACACTACCGCCTTTGTCCACAGGGACCGCCAAAATCAACACAAAATGAAACGTTCCATTGAGCTGCTTTAACACATGAGTGGATTTAAAAGAGTATTCCGCCGATTTGTAGCATTGTTCTAAAACATTGTCAGATACAATGGACAGTTTAAAAAAGCATCAAAACTGATGCAGCAGAACCAGAGTTATCGTCCTTTTTATACCACTCATTCTTTTTCCTTGTCGAAACCTAGCGCCTACATTACCCACATATGCAACTCCGCTGCCAACAGTTCGGTTGGAGATTCACGTGTGCTATGCTAGTAGCAGCTAATGTGGCCTTGAGCCGCTAGCCTCAAGCAGAGAGGACGAGTGGGCTACAGAGGTCTGGTGAGCTCACTTCTTTTTAACTCTACACCCTTAGATTTCTTCCATTGTCAAATTTGTAGTCTTCAGACCCAACCAACGCTGACTCAAATGACATCACTTGAGGAAATTTATCAGATTTTATGCAGCTTCCTCGGGAGCCACAAAAGGCTTTACACAAGTTTTTTCACATATGCAGTAGTACTCCCCAAGAACCTATAAAAAGACTTTGATCTGTAATAGTTAGTCCTCCCAGGAATTCACAATCTTGTGATTGCTAGAATTAAAACAAATGTTGCCAATCCTCACAATATTTACAAGAGCTCACAACTGGAGTTTTACACAAAAAAAACTGTGAAATCGGATGATAGGAATAAACAGAACCATTTTTTCCCCTCCCGTTACCGATTCCGATGCCTCAACTCTCAGGGTATCTGCTAATACCGAGTACCAATCTGATACCAGTGCTCTCTTCATCCCAAATTTAAAATCTGCATATCTCACTGTGTGAAACTCATTGGAATCAGTTTATGTGAGGTAACATGTGATTGCTGTGGCACTACTGAGTTGGCAGCCCGCCATGACTGAATAGATGGACTTGATAGTGGAGTTTTTATGACACTGACAAAGAAACTATATTGACTGTGGATTGGTCACCTCATGGCCACCTCATAAGGTCAATATCTGCACTGATGGTATAATTATACGCATCCTGCTGAAAGAATGCTTGCTAATTTTACTAATCAACAATATTATGGCTAACAATGATTCCATTCTCATTCAATCTGAAAAAGCCAAAGCCAAATAAAACTCAATCCGACTTCCCTTTTTGAAACTGCAGTTGGGAGGACTTTCTTTCCCAAAAACTAGTCTTCTATGGCAGCCTTTGCACCCTAGGCTATAAATCACACCAACAAGCTCTGTGTCTTGTTTTGGAAAGCCAGCTGCAAATTCAGCCACTGTGGGCCACAACAATTACAACAAAAGGTTATTAAATTAGGTGTGTAAACAAAGATCTCCACATTGTAATAAAATAAACAACCTGGTTAATGGCTTGTGAGCATTAATTGGAAAATTAGGTCTATTACAGAATGTTACTGCGCTGCTGAAACAGTTGTTGGCAGATCAGTTGGTATTTCAATGATCTATTAATCAGGATGAGTGCCTGATTGTTGTATCCTTGTTACACACTGTATAAAACTGCAGGTGCATGTATGAAGGACACTGTAACCATCTTGTCGTTAAAACTGGAGGGTGTAGAATCAGATTACATGTTAGCAACATAACTCTGTCTCTCTATCACTGATCCTTTAACATAGATGTTCAAGATATTTGGACAGAAAGAGTTTGAAAAACATTACCACAGTTCGGAGTCCAATGAAATCAGTAACTTTAAATTTATTATGCTGTTGAGGTCGAGGAGGATTTAGACTTCAAACAGCATGTTCCCACGCCTCTGCATTCTGCATAGGGTTCCTAAAATTTTAACAGACGTCTTCCCTTCATGCTGAAGTTGTCAGGCCTCCAGCGTTTTAGACAGTGACGTCAGAAAAACGCAAGTAATCTCCTAAAACTGGGTCATACTCAAATCTTTCTCTGCAACTGGCAACAATTGCTGGATTAAAAATAATTATTGTCTGGGCTTTTCATGTCGTGGTCAATCTGTTTCAGCTAAGTATGAGATTCATACTGTATGTATTTAGAAACTATAAAGGATTCATGTATTTAGGCACTATAAAGGATTTCTTTTCATGCTGGTAGTGTTTGTTAGTGCTAGAGGAAAAAAACTCTATGAAACTCAGACTCTTCCTAAAAGCTTACTGACAAGATAAACTCTTTAAGAGCAAATGCAAATAAGCTCAAATCAAACAAGTTTCACAATTTATCTCAAAAGCAGCAGCTCCCACTTGCCAGCAAAACAGAATTAAAAATGAATTCACACTTAAATGTGTTACCCATCATTATTCTTCCTTTTATGTGCATTAGTAAAACTGGATGTATTAATTTTGTAAAATATAACAGATTTTTTAAATTAAATTTCAAATCCAACACGTTGCCAAATGACAAATTTTGATCAAATCAACAAGCTACAACTTATAATTCTACATAGAAACTGTGAGGTTGCTGTAACATCCAGGACTTGCATGTAGGCATAGCAGTAGATTTCAGATATAATCAAACTTTGAATTCTGATTTTAGGCGATTAAGAAAGAGTAATATGGCAATATAGAAAATGTATAAGCAGAAATACAACAGTCAAGTCTGTCATGTGGTTTTCTAGCTTCCCTCTTAAACTGAGGTACAATGAGGAAAGTTACTCTGACTCTCGGTTGTTGGCTTGCCAACAGTGTGCAGTCAAACAAGACACCACATGACGCCATGTGTGAGTGGGTGGGCTGTCTGTGTAGAAAATGTTATGGCATTTATATGCATTTAGTATTTTTGCTTACATGATCATCATGGTTCCTGATGTCTCCTGCAGATTTCATGATTGATATTTTAGTTTTCCTTGAAAAGCCAACACCTCTTAATTTTCATAAATATACATCTTTCATGTGCACGCAGAGAAAAAGAACGGCAAAGACGTGGACACATGACAGTCAAAATTATTCTAATTTTTGTTATTCCTTTCTATTCCATGATATGGAAATACATACAACTGTATCTAGAGCCCGTATAACTGTGTAAAGTAGTAAAAACACACAGTAAATGGTGATGGGTTTAAGGTTGCTTTTAATGTCGTCCCCATCCCTCCAGGGCCCCGCCGATCTCTCTCCCTCTCACACTGTGAGGAACCTGAAACTAAAAAACTAAACAGTTCATTTTTTATGCATTAAGCCTCTCCTCACATCCCCCTCCCTTCTTTTCTCCTCTTGGAAGGAATATATACGAGCAAAGAGTGTGCCTGTAGAAACTGACAAGGCTAAAAGAAGTAGCTATAGTTGTGGATCCATTAAAATACTGTATTCGTGAAGAACCTTCATTTACTTGATGATAAAAACATAATAAAAGCTGAAGGAGAGAGAAGAATGTGGGTCATCCCATTTCTACGGCAGAAAATGTTCATGAGACAAAGCATAAAGTTTGTTTCATTTTTATTGTTAAAATTAGTGTCTGCCAAATGAATGTCAATGTAAATGTATGAGTTATTTTACCCAACATGTTACAATTGCCATATTGTTAATTACTAGTCAGTTTGTGAATGTGCATACCTATTCTGACATTCAATTAACTGAGATAACTAGTCATGTATTTTAATTAGTCTTCATTACTAAGAACACTCACAGAAGACAGATCACCAGATTAAGTGTCAGGCCTCTCCCCTTATTATTCTTTCTATTTCCCTCTCACCCACCTCACATGAAACCATCTTTGCATTTAGCATAAAAGAGAATCTCTTTGATGGCATTGGAGAACAGTAATGGTCAAAAATAACAGTATTGTTTAATGGTGTATAACAGAAAGAAGTGGGCTGATATATTCTTGTTTTTCTAGTCTGTACTGTATGAGGCTAATACAATTTTGCTGCAGAGTGATTAAGCACCTTCCAAAAAAAGAGCAACTGAGCTACTGATACAAATTCAATATGTTGGCCTTAGACCCTTCGCCATGGATGGCTCCTTGCCAGGTTAATAAATAAGATATTTTTCTGCAATATCTATGATACCCTTTTAGTAGAGTATAACTCACTCCAAGGCAATGTTGAGTTCTGTTCCAAGAATTAATACTTTATTGTAGCAGGTGTTGAGTGATTCAGTTTCCTCTCCAGAAAAGCGAATGGCACGTAATGGCTTTGGCCTACAATTTGTAAATTCTGAGAGCAATATGAAGACCTTCAAAGAATAAAGGAGACCTTTAATTAGGTTAGTCAGTGAGGGGACTTCACCCTCTGAAAGCTTTTTTAATTTCAACATCTCAGAGTGAATTTCAAAAAAGACGCGTCATCTCATATTAGTGCAGCTAACTTAATGAAAGTCATTTGTTGCTATGAATTTATTGCACATGTTGTGTTGGAAACTTTATGCGAGATTGTGTCATCATGACTTGTAATTTCTTGTACAGTGCCCATCTTTATCATCCCTGGGGTATCTCTCTCACTCTCCCTATCCATCTGTCCCTCTCTCTATCTATCCATCTCTTTCTCTCCTAGCATTGTGCTTGCAAGATGGGTTGATATAGACATGCATTATTCATCTGTGTGTCCTTTCTGTCATTGCAGAGCTGAGCTCTGAGCAGAGGGGTGCAAAGCAGAACTACAATCAATCAACCAGGGTCTGACACTCACCACAATGGGATATGTTGATTGGATGTCACAGGACATCCATGCAAATAGAAAAGTGCTGTGGCCATTCCGTACACACTGAGATTGTCTAGACCCTTTTCGCACCAGTTAATTGGTATTCTACTCCTTAGCCATTGAAATACCCAAACCACCTGTTTCAGACGAGACCTGACTGCTCTCTAAAGTGATGGCATGGATTTGGTCAAAATACAGTCACCATAGGAGGCGCTCGCAGGGTATGTATCAAAAGAATGTGCACAGTATTAAAGTGACAGTATTAATCATGTTGATATAAATGCAAATGAAAACGGAAAAGTCAACGGCTATTTGCTATTGTCATCCTAAACATCTCTTACCTTTTTCTGTGAGGTTTGCTCGTACGAGCGCTCCAAGTGGGATTCGGCAAACTCTCTTAACTGCATAAACTTGTTCTAAGTTGCTCATTTCAACCTCATAAACGCCACCTGTTCATGAGTAAGTACGTTTTCATGAGATGTGATCATTAGTATAATTGACGCCCCCAAATTTCCTGGCGTTTCACTCGCTTGAGTTACCTCAAAGTGCTGAGCTTGAAGTCCTGGGGCCTCATTTATAAAACAGTGCGTAGGATCCATACTAAAAGTGTACGTGCGCACAAAAGTCGAAAATGGTGTGCGGCAAAAAACATTCAGATTTATAAAACCTGCAGGCAAGGTTCCCTTTATAAATCAGTCCACCTGGAAATGTGCGCACATGGATCAGCCTCATATCCTGCGCTCTACACGCCCACATTCAACCATAAATGGCCACCTCATGAATGTTGACGTACAGAAATGAGCCTGCTGAACGCCTGTTCCCTCCTAATTCTTCCATTTACGTATTCCTCTGATTGCTTCACACCTTGCTAAAATGATCACGACAATCAGTGGTATCCCCCACCCTGGGATATCACTGTGGAAGTTTGGCAGGTGAACACTATTTATTTATTTAAGTTTTGTTATGGTGAACTTAGCCTGCATTATGATTAGGACTCATAATGAGGATATGAAGTGTAATGATTGTGCGAGAGCTGTCACTGGCTTTATTTCCAGACTTTGCTAATTTACACAATCCATAAGTGCAGGTGGAGAAGATATGCGGTGAGGTGACTGACAGCACAGTCGTGTTCACTGCAGTGATTTTACACACAAAAACTACATGAAAACTAAAATTATACTTGGTGATATATGCACAACATTAGAAGATATTGTTGAAAACTATTGACGCTCTGTTCTGCAATTCTTTCATGCTATTTGATGTTATCTTGGATTCCTACAACCGATGATGATAATTTCATCAAGTAGCCTAGTTAACGTGATTGAGATGAAAAGGACTGAAAAGAACTTAATATCGGAGAAAGGCAAGCCAGACTTTCCTGAATCCTGCCACCTGCGAAATCCTAGAATCATCCTAGCATTTCAACAGCTGTGGTGCGTTCCACAACTGACCACAAGTGTCAGTAGCATACAGTCCGGCCTTGTCCTCTGCACTCCAGGGGTGGGGAATGTGATGGTGAGACAGCGCTGATGAAATATTGAGCGGATTGATTGATTGGAGATTTGAGTTGGCTTATATCTTTCACAATTGAAAGGTGCTTATGGAATATTTATGGCTCAGTAGCACAAGCACAAATAACACTGCTGGTCTGAATGTTTATGATAAAGTGGATCTATAAGTAACGTGTGATATGAAGTGAAATTAAATGTGTGAGAGGCATCATTATACATATAATAATGCCAATCTGGCTTCAATTCACCACCTCAGCATCTGTAAATTTTCTTTTAGTTTGGTANGTAGTGCAGACGTTTACAAAGCTCTGCTTAGGTTAAAAGCATGCAAAAACACTGGTGCAGATAATCTTGACCCATATCTTGTTCATCTCAGTGCCCCTTAATCTGTCCACATTTAGCTCATATTTTTAATCAAACCTTTTTAACAGTCATGTTTCCAGCTTTGTGGAAAAGCGCCCCAGTAGTACCCTTACATAAAAGTGATGTCTCCGATTTCAACACCTACCGTCCAATATCCAAACTTCCCTTCTTAGCAAAAATCTTAGAATCATTGGTCAATTTACAACTACGCGCCTTTATGGACTCAGTAAACATACTACAGCCACNGCAGTCTGGTTTTCACCCGGGTCACAGCACAATAACAGCTGCAGCTTCAGTCATTGATAACATTGTCTCCTCCCTGGATAAAAAACAGTTTTGTGCTGCCCTCTTCACTGACCTCTCCAAAGCATTTGATACTGTCGATCACAAAACCCCTCTCCACAAACTTCAGTCTACAGGCCTGGATGATGCCACACTTAATTGGTTCCATTCTTATCTTACAGAGAGAACTCAGACTGTTGTTGCTGATGGTACTCAGTCAAGCCATCTAACCATCAGAAATGGGTTGCCACAGGGGTCTATTCTTGGTCCATTGCTGTTTACATTATACATCAACAACATAATTACTCCGAATCAAGACTTCAATGTCCATTTTTTTGCAGATGATATTATTTTATATGCCCCAGGCTCCACCCCAGCCCAGGCCCTGACAAGTCTTCAGTCTGCCTTTGATGCTTTTTTTAATTAATTACAGACTTGTTTTAAATGCAGAAAAGACCAAGTATATGGTCTTCTCCACCTCCACCAGTGACTCTGACTATCCTGCCATTAAAACTTTAAATGGCACCCTACAAATACTTAGGAATTTGGCTTGACAGCAGACTGTCATTCAAGATTCATATTCAACATCTGACTCAAAAATTAAAAATCAAGCTGGGCTTCTTGTACAGAATTAAAGGATGTCTGTCTTCTTCCAAAACTAAAACTATTGTGCAGTCAACCTTTATGTCTGTCCTTGACTATGGAGATATTCTGTATTGTCACGCTGCCCCAGCAACACTTCAGCTGTTAAACCCTGTGTATCATAGTGCATTACGCTTGATCACAAATGACAAATTTCATACTCATCATTGTTCTTTGTATCACACAGTTGGTTGGACCT
>NTHP01000022.1:2528307-2586235 GCA_003416845.1 Oplegnathus fasciatus
TTACCTTCCTTGTACCTTGGGGTCCAAATCATTAAATAAATAAAATTGATTTGACTTGACTTTGTTCTGCTGTATGTCTACTAGTGTGCAAGTTCATTGAGAAAAACAAAAAAAAACAAAGTCAAATTCCTTGTATGTGTTCACATGATTGGCCAGTTAAGCTGATTCTGATAGAATACGAAGTTGTAGCTATGACAGTAGACGATGCTTCAAATATGGCTGTTGCTGCAAAGAAGCTACAAATTCTAAAACGTGGATGCTTCACACACATTTCAACCCAGCAGCACAGAAGATCTATACAATCACCACAGTTTCAAGGTGAGCACCCAAGATTAGTGTCACCAATTCAGTGTCTGAGCAAATGTGAGATATGGTCACAATCTCCCCTTCTGTTTCTGAGTTATGTTGTTGAATAATGGCCAAAAAAGTGTGTTTCCAGGACGTTATGATGTCACAGTGAAGCTGACCTTTGACCTTTTGGGTAAAAATGTCATCACGTCATCATTTTATCCTTAGACATTTGTGTGAAATTTTGTCATAATTAGCATATGAATTTTTGAGTTATGGCCAAAAATGTGTTTTGAGAGGTCACAGTGACCTATGACCACCAAATTCTAATCAGTTCATCCTCGAGTCCAAGTGGACGTTTGTGCCAGATGTAATGAACATGAGACATAGCGTTAACGAGAATGGGACGGACATGAGGTCACAGTGACCTTGACCTTTGAGGACCAAAATCTAATCAGTTCAGCCTTGAGTCCAAGTGGATGTTTGAATTTTGAAGAAACTTGAAGAAATTCCCTCAAGGTGTTCTTGAGATATCGCGTTCACGAGAATGGGATAACCCGAAAACATTATACCTCTGGCCACAGCTATCGCCGGCGCGGAAGCATAAAAATGCAGTTCCTGTATTAAAAGGTGTCCCATATGACTTCACATTAAAAGAAGATATAAATTTGTCAACCATCATAGATTTCTGTATTCCGCTTATATACCGTAACTATTCCTTTCATATTTTTTGCTGTATTTAGCCATTATGGGCAACGTTGCAAGTCAAAGTACAACTGCTTTATGCAATATTGGTTTTACTTGATTTTTGCTTCAATGTGATGTAATTTGAATAAGTAAGTAATTTAATTTATTATATTTTTGGACAAGCCCAAAAAGACATCACGATCTGGCTATTTTATTAACAGTTTTTAATTTTAACAGTATTAAGTCTCTCTACTGGTCTCCCATAAAATTTACTATATCACACATATGTCGATATCACAATAAAAAATAACATGATACCGCGATTGTTTCCGTATCATCCACTAGGGCTTCAAAATCATTAAGCTTGAATGAATGAGAACGTGTAATTTGTTCGAATTAATCTGAACAAAACCCACGTAGCCTGGTCCTCAACTATGCTGTAGAATAAACGTTGTCCCGGTTCCTTTGCTGCGTCATTCGAGTGAGTGTCAAAGTTACTGTAAGGCAGCTGCATTTTACAAAGGGAGCCAATAGCCTTATCTTTATCCACTTTTCCCTTCTATGGTGTCGAATTCAAAATCTTCCACACATTACTTCTCAGATGGTTTGGTGTCATGATTATCTGCTCAGCCCAGCTTGCGAGTTTCCTCCATTTAGCGTCTACAAAGTGAACAATAATAGCCTAGAATTCTGATAAGGTAACAGAATGCAATAGATTACTGAAAGTGCATTTTAAGAACACCCAGTGCTGGAGTACAAGATACAGCCTGTTGTGATTATGCACAGTCAATTTTGAACAGTTATTTAATTTATTTTTTTTTTTTCCCATTTTTCAACATTAGTTTGAATTTCTAATAAAAAGTGACAGCCCTTTCACCCACCACTATTTTACATTGTCCCCCTCTCTATTCAATTTACAAGTCACCCTGCTTGGATATCTGCCTGGAGAAAGTATGATCAATTCATATTAGGCAGAGATGAGTAAGAGCCTGAGAGCATCAGCATCCTCCATGCTGATAGAGATAGTAATTCACAGTGGAGGTAAACATTTCTTAATGGGAAATGATCACTAAATAACAGAGAGATCTGAATAATATTCTTGGTTCCTCCTACTTTCCAATGAACTAGTGCTTGATTTCTTATGACACCACCGGATAAGAGTGTTTAGGATAGAACTAAGCACACACCACAGGATGTACATGTTACAGTGCAGCGTATGAGTCAGCCACTGTGGCATCAGCAAGGACGCATTGATTATATAGAAATAGTTTGGCAATCTACTTAAACATGACTCATAGTGACACACAGGGAAGCGCGAATAGCATCAACTTTTTAATAGCATCCTCTGTCGTACATCTACGCACAAATACACACACTTTCAGACACGCAGATCCCAGTGGTGTTACAGTATGCCTCGACAGTGAGAAGTGCTGACGGTAGTGACCAGCCCTGTGTTACCTTGACCCTGTGCCAGACAATCAAGGGCAACAGCCTGGTACGCCCATAGGCAGGGCCAACACCCTACTGCTGCCACCCACACAGACTGTCGCACTCCTGAGCAACAGTCATCCCACTGACACATGGGAGACTGGACTAAACTGCACCTGGTGTCTCTGATGCTCTAAAAGGCTAAATAATCTGTAGTGATTTAAGGACATCAGACTAATTCTGAAACTGGAAAGATAAATTATCTTTCATTCCACACCTGTCAAAGGCTGGGTTATGTACGCCTAGGTATAATAAAGAGCTCAATTCACTGCTACACTCACTGCAGTATACAGAACAAGAATGAGCAGCTTAGTGCTGCATTTAACTCTTAATTACATATAATTGACATCTATTTCATACCATTCAAACAGAGGAAAAGTAACAGGAAAAGATACTGTCTGCACATTTTGTGGCACACATCCAGACATCTTGCCGTGTGGATTAGAAGTTAGGCTGATATCAAGGTTTTGCTTTTATATGACTGAGAACAATCAGCATCAGATCCATTCAGTTCACTCTTTGAACAGGAGAGGAGACATGAATCCACTCTTCCACCATCCCTCCAGGTGCATGAGTGTTGAGGTGTTATGTGGATCGGGACGTGGATATTGACCTGGGTGGGAGGAGGAGTTGAGGTGCTGTGAAGATCCCCAGCTGGCGTGACAGACACAGAGACAAAAGGTGCTGATCTTTGTGCCACAGTAGCTGGAGGCAGACCTTAATGAAGAGGTAGCAGCTGAGGAAGAAAGGGTCATCCTGGTTGTCAGAGCCAAGACAGTGGCCTATTAGTGGTGGACCGCCGACAAGAGAGGCCTCGCTGACAAGGTGTGACTAGGGACAAGCACAAGCCGACAGCTAGCACTGGCTAATTATTGTTAGGTGCTAGCAAGAAAAGTGAGAAGGAAGGGAACCAGGCAAAGGCACAAGACAGGGGGCGGAAGAAATTGGCAATTTGAGAGAGGGAACAACAGCAAAAGGCTTGTGACATGCCATCTATGACTACAAGTTGTATTATTATAACCACTCCCTGCAGGCATTACATTTCATTTAAAATAGGACAGTTGTCAAGAGCCAAATAAATCACTGTACAGGGAAGCTGCTCTCGTGTGAAAATAAGATAACAGGAATCCCCTAGTTGTTGTTTTGTTTTCATTTTTATGGAAGAGTGGAGCTTCCTTAAAAAGTATAGATCACTGTATGTCTTGATAATACTATGTATTAACGCAAATGTACAGCGTATTCATTTTTGTGTGTGGGCATGTGTGTGAATACATGCGTACGTGTACAAGGAAGAGTAACTCTGTTCATTACTGGGCCTCCTGTTGGTGTTCACAGGCCCATCTATTTGAGGTTAATCCCTCCATCCCCCTAAAGACTACAACTCAAAGGAGATACAGAATAGAAAAACAAGCATTGTTTGGCGCCAGCAAGAACAAGGCCACAGTGTCCCAACCACAAAGTCGTCTTTACATTTGTGTGAGGACTGATCAGCACATGTACTGTACGTAATGTAAATTATGTTGGCATCTTCTCCCTCCACCTCAAACTACACACACACGTTGTATTGCCATCAGTGTAGCCTCTAGGACCTTTAAGTCACTGCTACATGGCAATCAAAATATGGTGCTTTTCAAAAACAGGTGATAGAATAAAACCAATACCAGAATAAGAGATTACAGGGTGTTCCTTAACTAGATAGAGCAGAACTAACTTCAAAGTTACTTTTCTAATTAGTGGTGTAACGGACCTTAGTTGATCCGTGATACGAGAAGTTATTTTCTCCTTTTGTTTTCTTGTCATTTACATTATAAATATAATTTTGCTGATCCAAAAAATGATCCGATCCGTGACTCAAAAACCGTGATATGATCAGAACCATGAGTTTTGTGATCCGTTGCACCCCTATTTCTAATAGTGGAGTAACCCAAGATGGACAAATTACTTGACGGAAATGCCATCCAGGCCTCGATAATGGCATACTACTCTGTGACAATAGCATAAAATGGCAGTAAATGTCATTGTGCTCCATTAAGAAGTCCTTTGTCTGTGTTGCCATGGCCCTCAGAGCCTAATGGTCTTTGTAGTCTTGAGCAAGTCACTTCTTTCAGGAAGGGAATTCCCTCTCTGTCAAGTCCCCTGTGGCTACTGAACACAGGGATAAGGTATTAGTAGACAGTCAGTCAGGAAAGCCAATGGGGCCAACAGGCTTAGACCACAGACAGCATGGCAGTCTCAGCTGTTAATAACACAAACACACTAAGACAGACACAAACACACACAGATATACAGCCTCGGGGCGAAAATGTCCTTGGCACAAAGCATGCACGGAAAATAATAAACTGTTTCTGATATGCATTTAAAACACAGGCAATTCAAAATCTTGCTGACCCAGTTACCCTCAAGTTAGTCAATAACATCAAATTGGTTCCTGAATTCCTTAAACTCATTGTTGAAGGAGAGTGGCTGTTTTAAGAAAACTGTGCATTTTCCCGTAACATGAACTCCCAGGGGTAGCAACATGACCAGATGAAATGAGATGACAAACACCGAGCGCTCTGATGGCTGAGTGCCTGTAGGGAGGAGCATGAATGTGCGCATCTGTGTTTATCCGCAGAGTGTGTGTGGTTGTCCTCTACGTGCTTCCCCCAAGATTCAGCCCTCCACTGCACTCGCACCTCCCCGTGGGTGAGTGTGGGGTCCCCCATGCACTCCCTTGCGTTCCCACGCCTTGGCCGACGCTCTTTGACATGGCTAACGTAAACAGATGTTGCGCTGTGACAGGAAGTGGCTGACTACAGAGGGGATGATGGAAAAAAAGCTGTTCGTCTCCGTGACAGAGTACAGTGAGGAGGTCACAGTACAGCAGGAAACAGCAACGAATCTGTCCCAGGCAAGGGTGTGTGTAGGAGGTGTTGGGGATTGGAGACGCTGCATGGACAATCTCTAACCCCATGGTCGGGGTTAAACAGCTGACTTCACCTAGTTCGGCTTTATGGCTCTAACCTTACTGACCCACAATACTACCAGGACTGTAAATCAATGGCAGAATACAGAGCTCATATCTAACCAAAGCAGAGGGAAGGAAGAGTGATTGAGTACGAGAGAGAGGGAGACACAGCTAGAGGGAGAGAGAGAGAGAAAGATTACACAACTTTGGCACCTACTGTAATATAATCAACATCTGAGTAATAGTTGTAGGACTATAAACCCCTTAAATGACAGCAACAAAGAATATTGAAGCAAATTACGAGATGCGTGTACTTCATGCATGCATTACCTTTCCATTCGGCAATGCAAGCCATAAGCCAAAAAAAGACAATTCAATAACAGTATTATTTTTTAAGAGTAAGTCCACACTAGATTTTAGAAGGAGGACAAACACAGCTGGACTGGCCTCTATGGGTTGAAATATATAAGTCTGTTGCACCCAACATCACTGTTGGGTGCGATCAGATGAGCTCTGCTCTACTTGTAACCACACCCAACTGTGCTGTAGCTGGGTACTATAGTGTCACGGTACATCACTGGTACACCGGGTGTGGAAAAAGCATGTTGTCACCATTATTTGACGGGGCAAGACAAGGTAAAGTCATTCTTTAAAATGAGGAATACAATATATTCTTATTATCTGGTGAATATTTCCCAGATTGAACTTTTACAAATTTAGTAGGCCTCAATTCAGCCATTATAGGCTACTAACAAACTGCTGACGACAGGCACACAAATCAGTTCCTACAGGAATACTATAGCAATGTTATACCCGGATCAGACTACAGTACACTATATCTTTGCCTTCAAGAGACATGGCAGACATGGACACGGAGCTTGCCATCTTTCATCTTCCTTGCGTACATAGATGATCGGAAAAGAGGGGCCACCTAATAGAACCAACAACATAATTCCTCTTACAGTTGTGTTTATAGTTGTGTGGAAGAGCACTCCATGCTCCTTGGGGTCAATGCCACAAAACCAATCAGAGTTAATAACAAATATAATATAAATAAAATAAAATAGTTTTTGTTGGGACATTGCAAAGCATCACAGATGCTGTCTTCCATTATGACACACTACACGGGATAAAACAAGCATATAAAACACTCCATGTTTGTCAGGTCGGGCCATTATCAAGCTGATATTGTGTAGTTTAATACCTGCATTAGACAGAGTTTGATAGGTTGCAGCTGCATTAGCGATAATAACATGCTGATGTCAAAGGTGAGCAGTGGCATTAAGAGAATAAATTATGACTGCTAATCATAGGTGATTACCATGTCAGAATTTTGTGCGCGTTATCTATTGCTCAAAGGCAGACAATTTTGGATTACATTTGGATTGTCAAGATGGTGAAATAGTTATTTCATGATCATGCAAAAACTGTCTAATGCTATATTAAGTTCTTAAAAGATCATGATCAGAGGAAAACAAAATACAAAATCAAAAAATAATTACACTCATGGCCTCTCTGGTCTTTAATATTGTAAATTACATCATTTTTTCTATACAATATTTGCTCACAAATCTTTACACCTTTATTCCTATATTTTCCGGTTTTGTTCCCGTTTTTAATTACATTGAACCACATAATTATTTTAATTTATTTTAAGTGCACCATAATTAAAAACTAATTGAAAAATAATACCACAATGATTTGAGGGCTGTAATCTATTGTGTAACCAAATTAACATGGTGTTCTTTTAGTATTTCACTGATGGTACCAAAAACCCTTACACAATATACTGCACTAAATGTCACACACAAATGAAGCCACTTCAGCACTAATGGACCTGTATGGGGATGGAAGAGGATACATTAACATTTCCTCTAGGACTGAGTTTGCATTTTATCTTCAGCTGCTGCTCATCAATCTCGAGTGTTTAACGTAGGAGGAGGTGAGGATGGGCTTCTTTTCATCTCCTCTTCTTCTCACTCGATCCAGGCACTTTCATCTCCTACCAACTGAGCATGAATCCAAAGGGACCCTGGGACAGAGGCCAAAGCAGACTGCCCTGTGGCCAAACCCCAGGCAAAAACCAGAGGACCTTGGAATGTGGTCCTCCCTTTTCTCTCCATCTTCTACTCAGTCTTTTTCTTGTCCAATGTCCTTTAAGGACCAAAATTCACTGTGGTGCTCTGTGGAAACTTTAGGAAGAGGATGAAATTGCTACATATTGGAAGAAAAAAATATTTCCTACAAAAAACTAGGGAACAAAAACAGGAGCAGCTAAAGAGACATTATCTGTCTTTCTCCATTTCTGTATGACCGCACAGGTCTATGTGAGGCTGGACCGGGAGCTCCTCAGGGTTTGCGAAAAGGGCAATTTAAATAGATCAGATGATAGAAGACCGCTACAACATTTGAAACCAGCCACTCTATTAGCATTGGGCTAGCTCTGTTGTGGAGCAATCTGGAGCAAATCACAGTGGCACCAAATGGAAGTGCAGGATGCCTGCTGCAGGGAGGAGATAAAAGTCTGTGTGCTGGTCCTCTGGGCCTGCCGGTTTCCATCCCACTGTTGCACGATTGCCTGCTGTTGTTTGGCATGCAAAGCATGGACATGAAATGAGACAGCCACTGACGGCACATCTGCATCTTCTTTATCTGATGAACTCAGGCCAGAGAGGGTCCTCTTCACAGACACACTGCGCCAAGGAGGGTGTGAACACGCAATAATAAGCAAAGAAATCCACACACTTGAGTATCCACAGTCATATGCATACCACATATCTATGGTCGTCTACAAGCACTCAGAGTGAAAGGGGAGAAAAACTGTAGTGAAAATCAGACAGTGGAGTCTGGGGACAGAGAGAAAAAGCTGGATGAAATATTAATGGGAATTAAATATTAACATCATTCTTCTATTGAACTCTGAAGTTTTGGGAATGCAGTTTTTTTTTGCAGCATGTTTACCACTCTTTAAACTAGGAGGTTTCCTGAAGAGCCATGAGAAGGCTATCAAGTGGTCGGTCCAGTGTTTTCATATAGGCTGCACACCCACTTTCCACTTTCTTCAGAATGTTTCTTTAGAAATGTACAGTGCCTTGAGTTACAGGCAGTGACGGAGAAGCTTTTTTGCATTTATGTGCTATGTAATTATTGTCTGACAGCCAGAGGCGTACAAATGGATCCCGTGTATGAAGCAGGTACTTGATGTTGGGCGCATACATCGAGGTACACAAACATGCAATCCTGAGGACACACATGCACCCAACCTTACTGATAAGCAGATGTGTTCAAAAGACCTGCACACAGTACTCAACAACTACACACCAACCACTGCAGATAAAAGCTCTTTCTTTACCCTCCATCTGTCAAACTTCACATCTTTCCTCCATCCACACACATACAATTCCTCTCAACACACATGCCAAGCTCCAAATCATGCAATGTGAAGATCAAGTGAGAATTAGAGTTGATGACAGGCTTAAAATCATGCGAGTATTTGCTTCTCTTAATCCTCCAATAAGTGGTGGTCTTCGTGTGTTAAGTGGAAGGAAAACATGTATCTCTAGATGATCAGAGGTATCCAGTGCCCTCAATACCAGATTGTAATTGAGGTTTTTCCCTTGACCTCCAATTTGTTCTACATTAAAGAGCTAGTACAGTATCGGGGAAGAGATTCCATTAAGAAACTCAGTAAGCTGTGACTACAAAGCTCATCATGCCACTTCCAACATACATGATCCAAAGGCAACATTATATGTGGGCCATGTAATGTGGAGATGTTAACTTGTAAACATTCAGCAACAAGGTGTAGGGCTGCAATGATTATTGTCATTATCAATCAAAGTGTTGTCATTTGTCAACAAAATGTCAGAAAATTGTGAATTGAAATTGTGAATCCATCACAATTCCTCAGAGCCCAAAATTACATTTTCACAATGCTTGTTTTGTCCAACCAACACAAAACCCCAAAGTATTTAATTTACAACAACATAAAACTGAGAAAGGCAGCAAATCCTTACATTTGAGATACTAGAACAAGTGAATGTTTGGCATTTTCACTTGAAAAATGACTTAAATGATAAATCAATTATCAAATTTGTCGATTCACTTTCTGTCGATCAATGAAAATGGATTAATTGACAAATTATTTCCTCACTACCAAAGTAACAGATAACAACCCCTTCTAGACCTTTGATCTCAGTTCCAGTGCAGCGAGGCAACTTTAAATGCCTTGAAAACTAACGGAAACATCTGCCTGGCAAAGTGCAATTATTAAACTGTCACCATCAGAATAACAACACCTGATGGATTTTCTGTGGGCTTTAATGATTAGTTTATCAGGTAGTCATGCCATAGTAACAGATGCCCCCTCTTTCTTTACTGGAGGCTGTCAGGTACCAGGATGCCCTCTGGCAATAATTGCACCTGACAAATGAGCCTTGACAAAGGAATGGAGGGTGGTCAACCTCTTACTGATCTGACAGAGCAACTTAATTGAAACTATCAATCAGAACCACTATCCTCGATCTCTTCTTTTCTGACTTTCATTCTTTCCTGCATAATCCATTTCTCCCACTCACAGCTGCAAGAATTTATCTCCTCTCTGTCAGTCTTGCTGCCTCTCATGCTCACTTGCACACGCATATTAAGACCAATGTATGTGCGCAAAATCAATACAAAAAATATTGCTTCTCTCTGCTGGCTCTCCATCCTCATCATTCCCCCTACGGTGCACAAACACATTACTTGTTCATCACATTGTGACAGAGCTAATTAATACATCATCCCAGCATTTTCTGCAGTTTTCCACAACAGTCTGTCTGATCCGACTCTGCAGCAGGTTGTGTGTTTAGCGCAGTGGCATCTTAAGTCCCTGTGCAAAAGCGTAGTAGAAGCTTTTTTCCAAATCACTACAGCCCCACACGGGATGTCACAGTCACTGTCAGGGAAGAGAGGATAGAGTCAGAACAAAAGGAAATACCTCCCCTCACTGGAGAGGAAAGGGTTAAGCCTATTACAGAAGACCAATCAGGACTGGGGGAGCACTGCAAACCTCCGCAGTAAGAGAGAGAGAGAGAGAAGGAACAAGGGAGTGAGGGAGAGAGAGGAGAGCAGAGCGGGAGATAGACAGATACCAGGAGTGTGATGGTTTGCACTCCTATCCAGGCAGTTAGGCAGGGAGGGAGTGCAACAGAGTTGGTGAGATGAGGAGTATTCACAAACCAACCCGTATGGATGGATAACAGAAAAAGGGGGACAAAGGGAGAAAAAGAAGAATCCCACCAACATCCCTGTCAGGACTAATCTCTGTGGACTTGTTTTTCTCTGTCTGGGACTCCGGAGGGAAGGAACATCTGTCAGTAGTGTGACCCTTGTATGTTCATCAATATTCTATCCCACTTCTTGGATTACTGCTGGAAGGAGCAGAAGATAAACCAGCAGTTTCTATCACTCGACCTAGATTGTTGCAGAGCTGCAAGGAGAGGGGACAGCGGGGTGTATGGACCAGCTCCGGAGCATCTGTGTTTACCCTGCATGGTGAGCTTTGCTGTGTTTTGATGGGGCACTCTACTTATTGGTTTGATTTACAGCACTCAGCCAAGTAGAGCGTATGTGACAGCAAATAAAACTCAATGCCAAACATCTCCACCACAACAAATGCATGGGATTGGAAAACATCAGCAACATGATTTCCTGAATAACTTCAGTTATAATGTATTGTTTAAAGACTTTCATTTAGAAACATATGGTTATGAGTGAAATCTATTAGTAACTGATTAAAATACGTTCAGTCTTAAATGTGTAATTCCAAGTAGCTGCCACTGTAAACATCACACTCTAAAAGGCTTTTGATAATTTCTTTATGCATTTGGGTGTCTGTATATTCCCATACTGTTTGTGTCTTACTGCTACACACACACACACATCATACTCCAAACTGTCAGGCTCTATGATATGAGGAACTTGATATGCAATTGTGCACTTTAAAACTGAATATCTTTATAACATACATGGTCCTCTCTTGCCTGGTACAGAAGCGTGGTGCTCATTGCTCATTTCTGCTGACATTGTGGCATAGTAAAGTATGGCATCCCTTGCTGAAACAACCTTGAAAAATGACCGACATGTTCCACAGAAGAGAATACATGGATCGCATATAGTGACCCAAGAGGGGGCATCCATGCCTTTATGACAAGTTCCCCATGGAATCACACTGCACTAAAGCTCTAAGCAATTCTGTCCTACCATGAAAATTGTACGACCATGTTCTCACCACTGTGGCTGTAAAAGTGACATGCAATAATGTACACTAAGCGTTTTCCTGCACAACAAGAATAGCAAAATATTACTACAGTTAATCTTCAGTCTGAAAACGGGAGGCTGAGATGTAAAATACCAGTTGCTTTTGTGCAAGCCCTTTATAAGTGCTACTGTTATGTTAATGCAATAGCAAAGATGTAAAGTGCATCAGGCGATGCACAGGAACACGATAAGACATCAGAGGCTTGTTGCTATGCTAATGAGCGTTTCCTTGTCGCCTCTCTACTGAGGATATGTTTATTTTCACTAACGCATCCCCCACATTTCCCTCTCCTACTCCTCCTACTCTCTCTCTCTGCCTATCTCTCTCTCTTTCTATTGTCCATTACCCTATCCTTTCTCTCTCTTCAGGTCACTGTGAAGGAGAGATGAGGGACTGAAGGACAGACAGATGATGTTGTGTGCAGCTCCTGCTTCCTAAAGTCCAATTCTCATCTGGGATCTTTTTGCAAATCTACGAGGCAGGCTCTCTGTCTGATGAACTCACTTCCACTACCTCATGAGGATGACCTTCTCTTGAATCCCTGAATCAACCCCCCTCCCATGCACATATAAATACTGGAGATCACAAATGTCACAGTGATCACACATGTCATGGTGATTGGACACACATGCACTCTAATAATCTGCTCTACTCACGCCATCCCCAGTGATTGAGGGTTCAGCATGTCGAGGGGCCAACTGGAGACCTGTGCTCGATTTACAAGTCAATGGCAGCTGGAGCCAGGCGTACAGAGACAGATGAGAAAGGTGGAGAGTGAGGGCCTGTTCCATTAGTGCTCCCAGGGGAGACATGGGCCTGGACGCTGCCTGGACGCAGTGACCTCTCCTGGACAGTTTCTGGACATTACTATGGTGTACACTGGGGAATCTACATGACTGACTAACAAATTCTGCCTCTTGGAGTACAGGCTAATGGATGTAACTATTTTTTTGTATTTACAGATCTTCTTCTTCTGACTTCTATCTTCTCACTGAGGACAAAAAAAAAGCAAAAAAGCAAAGATTTGGATCGTACTATGAGCAGTACATTCCAGCCCTGCGCAGGGGAAAGAGTCTGTATTTCTTTGTTTTCCTGGTTGGCTGTGTCTCTCCTGCCTGGGAATATCATGAGATTATAAACAGGAGGTGGCTCCGACATCTTATCCCTGTTCCACTCATCCATCAGCGCTCCCACCATCACCAAAGCAAATGGTCCAGAGATCTAAGAAAAAGTCTGTGGAGGACATTAGCCTATATTCTCTCACATCCACTGGGTGCAGGTGGCTGATTCCTTAGCTTTCTTGCCACTGAGGTCAGGAAGAAAAAGCTGGCAGCCCATAGACAGTCTTTGGCGAGACGGACAGGTGCTTTTCTGGCTGTCAGCCTCTCTGGGAGGGACTAGTAGTGAAAGGAAAAGCCTCGCTGGAGGGCTCTGCTGGAGCGGAAACACTTTTCCACAAGCTATGTTTGGATGTGATGCTTGTCTCTGTGGATGCAACATGGACTCTATGGCCTGATTACACAGCCCTGGTATTCAGATAGTGCTGGAGGGAAGGGTAAATATTACAAAAAACCATTTGTTTTTCTCCATGTCATCTAGAACCCTGTTCAGATTGGATTCATTTCTCGGGGGGTTGGTTGATTTTAATATTGAATGTGCTAATCAGTTATTTTAATTTATTCTGGAGTGCATGTGTATTAGATTTTTCTCCCCCTAACCCAATATTAATTACAGTCCTAAATCCAAACTGCTTTCTGGTGTGCTAGCCCTTCAATTAGTTAAGTCCTGTCTAAACAAACGTCTTGTATTTTAAAGTGCATCTCTGAGAGTTGGAAGCCTACTGGTGATGAGGTAAACATAATTTTCTGGCAGAATATTCTTGTCAGTTACGAACCACCTCCTATAATTTGGCAATGATTAAAATGCTGTCAGAAATGACGTGTTTAGTTACCAAGGAGCGTAACAAGTACCTTATTACCTACCTCCCCCATGTAATATTAGTCCCGTCCCAAACGGGGCTCAAATCTGCTTTTTCATCATTGCCTACATCCTTCTTCATGACTTCTGGTCCATATTCAGTATGTACACAGTAAATGCTAATACATTAAAACTATTTCAGCTTGAATGTGCTGTTCAATAGAGGCTAGAGAACTACACCACTACAAAGCAACAACATACCAAGCCATTACTGTTATGAGGTTATTAGAAATTTAGAATTTAATTTGTTCCAAAGTGTTTCTGTTATATGCCTCCGTTGTAGATACAACTGTCTGATAAAGGGTGGTGGTAACAAAAGCAGAACCTGATTGAGGCAAGATAGTTAGTATTTAGTTATGCCATGCGTGTAGTGAGACAATCTAATCAGTAGGACACGGCAGAAAAAAAGTTCCAGCACTATTAAAGTGTCTGCTCTCAGCATTTTTCATTTAAACTCAAAAGGCTTCCTTATCATTTGAAAACTGGCAGCATTACATCTGACAAGATTTCTCAGATGTATGTTCATTACAACTTTCTAAAGGTGCATAAATTCTCTTCTTCTTCTCCTCCTCTCTACATGCAGGATAATGCATATCCTTCCCTGCCTGGAACAAGAAGCCACCATGAGCAACGTCACGGTCACAGACAACACTGAGCCCATCAGCCGCACCATGAGTCCGGCAACCCCTAGCCCGTATCCCTATCCTGTTAGTTTCCAGGTCTCCCTGACTGGCTTCCTCATGCTGGAAATCCTCCTGGGCCTGAGCTCTAACCTCACTGTGCTTGCCCTCTACTGTATGAAGTCGAACCTCATTAGTTCTGTCAGTAACATCGTCACTATGAACCTCCATGTATTGGATGTGCTGGTTTGTGTCTGCTGCATCCCCCTCACCATTGTCGTGGTGCTGCTGTCCCTGGAGGGTGACACTGCTCTTGTCTGCTGCTTCCATGAAGCCTGCGTCTCCTTCGCTAGTGTTGCCACTGCTGCTAATGTGCTTGCTATCACCCTTGATCGCTACGACATCTCAGTCAAACCAGCCAACCGGGTGCTGACCATGGGTCGTGCCCTGGCCCTGCTGGCTGCCATTTGGGTGCTATCTTTTGTTAGTTTCCTTGTACCCTTTATTGAGGTGGGCTTCTTCGCCCAGGGCCATGCTGAACTGAACCAGACAGTGGTGGAGAATGTGGTCCACACTAACCAGTACTACACAGAACTTGGCCTCTATTATCACTTGCTTGCTCAGATTCCTATTTTCTTCTTTACTGCCGTTGTCATGCTGATCACCTACTCAAAGATCCTACAGGCACTCAATATCCGCATTGGCACACGTTTCCACGCTTCACAGAAGAAGAAGGCTCGCAGGAAAAAGCGCCCATCCATGACAGCCATGACAACGCAGCAAGAGGCCACAGATGGATCCCAGAGCAGTGGCAGCCGCAACCCCACACTGGGTATGCGTACCTCTGTCTCTGTCATCATCGCCTTGCGCAGGGCTGTTAAGCGCCACAGAGAAAGGCGAGAGCGCCAAAAGAGGGTTTTCAGGATGTCCCTCCTGATTGTGTCTACCTTTCTGCTGTGCTGGACGCCCATCACAGTACTAAACACAGTCATCCTGAGTGTGGGCCCCAGTGACCTAATGGTCAAGTTGAGACTGGGCTTCCTGGTCATGGCTTATGGGACCACCATCTTTCATCCTCTACTCTATGCCTTCACTCGGCAGAAGTTCCAGAAAGTCTTGAAAAGCAAGATGAAGAAGCGAGTGGTGTCAATCATTGAGGCAGATCCTACTCCTAATAATGCCATTATCCACAACTCCTGGATCGACCCAAAGAGGAACAAAAAGGTGACATTTGAGGACAAAGATGCCCGACAGAAATGTCTGTCTTCTGAGGATGTGGAGTGAAGGGACTCTTTATCTTTAAAGTATACAGTCAATAAAAGCAGCTAAAACTGACATCAGGTCATGATGAAAAAGGGAAAATGTTAATCCAAAGCAGTAATGTAAATAATATGTGCAATAGAATGTACAAAAATAAGAAGTGGATAATTTATTACTATTTATTGAGAACAAAAGTAGGTTTCATAGATACACCATACACTGTACTGTTGATATTGCATGGCTTTTTGTAACGGTAGCAACATACAGTACATTGTGTACATACATAATACATGTACAGCTTAGGGTAAACAAGGTATATAAATAGAGAGATATAAGTAGGAATTGTTATGTATATGTATATTTATAATAAATTTTGTGTTCACTCACCTAACTCAGCAAAAGGCTTCCTATTCTCCCCTCCCCCAAGTAAAGTATTTGTGGTTCTGTAACAGCTTTGAGATTACTCCCATTCATCACCATGCCATTTGCTCCAACACCAGACCCTGCAATCCCCAGTGACCACTGACCTTATTGCCTGGGAGTCCTCTGAGGGAAGGCCCTCAGACTGAAATGAGACTATAGGTATGAGGATGCAACAAAGACAGACAGGTCAAACATGGAGAGGCAGGAACGGAAAGGAAGTAGCAAAGTAGTGTATGTTATGTTGCTATAGCTGAAAAGCTATGGGCGTAGGGTACTGTTCACATTCACCGCTGTTAGATTTAAAGAAGAACACTTGCATTCCACAGACACAACAGAGCACCATGGTTCTCATCACCTCGTTTGACATAAACCAGATGTAATCAAAGCCTAGTCTGTTTCACTTTAACAGTCACGTCTTTGAGCCAAACGGAAAATCTACAGTGGCCTTATTGATTTGATGAATTGAGCATGACTTTATGGTGGGACAGGGACTGTGACAGGGAGAGCACACATTGAAGACAATGAAAAAATTATAAATATTGTTTTAATTCTCAAAGAGAATAGAATCCTCAGATGTTATGTTTGCATATAGAAGTCATTTAATCAAACTAAAGGAAAATGTTGGAAATGGTTGTATTATCAAATTGTCTGTTTTTAATAACACTAGCCTAACAATAATGCTCTCCAAATAAGCAAATCCATAACTGCAATAAAGAACTACTGCAAAAATCTTAAAGCCTAATAAAAGATTCTGTTTACAATACACAATAACAGATAATGAAGTTCTTCTTCCCTGCCTGTGTATGTCAACCAACAGTGCGTGTCCCCCTTTGTTTGTCAAGGAATAAGACAGTGAAATTGTATTTCCCAAGTGGCTGCTGCTGGTAGATTATAATGCAGCCAGCCTTGTATTTTTGGCTCAACTCGTCTATGAACCAAGTTTGCCCTAAATAAGTAGGAATAATGTATTCATACAACTGCAGAAGAAATTCAGTAGTAAGAATCTACAAGAAAAAAAAACTGTCAGCTTATTACATTCAGTCTGCGCTCTAATACCGAATCTAGATGCAGAGTTACAATATCCATTAGCATATAAAACCATGCTCAGCTAGCCTGGCAGCTCTCTTCATTACAATCCCCGGGTCAAGGATTACATTCTGTCTAAAATTAAGATATAGTATACAGTGCATTCACATGCATGCATAAAGGTACACACACAAATGCATATGCACACTGCACTCCACAGTATATCTCAGTAATGAGCTTATTACGCCTTTGCTGTCTCAGGTACAGTAGAAAATTGAAGAGTCCTTTAGATCCTGAGAGCACGGGGCTGTTGGCTACCAGAGCGATTACACAACCTCGATCAGATGCTTCTCTGGCTGCCAGTGTGTGGTTTGTAGCACAACAGAGAGGGCTGATATGGGAATATTGATGCAGGCAAGGTTCTTTATGACCCTGCTGTAAACAGGCAGTGTGGATGTCACGGTGCCTTGAGGGCATGTCTGTGATTGAGAGTGGAGATGGAATCACAGCCAGCAACAGATTAGCCGACAGGGGAGGGAAAATGACCTATGAGATGAAACACTGAGCCAGAGGATACATTTAACACACATGTGTATATGATACCAAGTTTTAGAAGGCAAACTTCAAAGGTCGGGTATCAATATACTAATGTATAGACTTATTACTGTTACAACTATAACAATGACACACAACTATCGGCTATGTTCCATTCCAGGTGAATATATAATTTAGACCTCTGCTCAAATGTCAGGTACTATTCCAAACTTCATCAGTGCTACTGAAAAAAATCATTTGTATCGATTACCTTCTAAAATTACCTCTCAAAAACCAATACTATATACACCAACTGGAATTTGAGGTCACAATTAGTTTTCCATCCTGAGGTGCAGCCACACCGGCGAGCCAAAAAGACATTTCAAGCACAACCAATATAGCCTGATGTTCTGATTGAATTGCCATTTTGTTAACACTCCTTTATTCAGTCTGACATTCACTTCTTGTTAGTCATTTTCTGTTTGGGAGGGGGGTATTTTGCTCTCACTAATCACTGAGACTGATGTATCAGCTCTCTTGATGTCATTTTCAGCCAACACTGAAGCTGTATGAGAACTGGATAGGAGCAGTTAGCCTCAAGTTTATCATGTTCATTGATGTAAGATGATGTTCTTGTGACATGCAGAGTAATGTTCATTTGATTATTTATTATTTTATTGTCACTGTGCACACCAAGCTTTGCGGCTGTAAAGTCAAGCCTCTCAGCTTCTTTAACTTGATCCTCATTAAGGCCATCAAGGGAGAAATAGCAATAAGTCATGAATCTTTCCTCATAACTCACTTTATTTTTCCTCATGCACCAGAGAGCCAATTTATAAACTAAACTTCTAAATCTCTTGGGGGGAATGGCAGAATCGCCTTTCTTTCAAAGAAATGCCTTCAACACATGGTGGTGTTCTCACATAAGAGCTGTTTTTGGTCAGTTTTATTTACAGGCTCCATAGCTCCACCTTTTTTATTAACGCTTGTTGCTATATTTGTTTGGATTCTGGCTCTGGCACAGTTAGATTCCTAACCTTGGTCCCACCTATAAAGGAACTGGCTGGCTCAGTAGTTTCTCCAACTGGGGGAGAAGCCATTCATGAGAGCAACAACAGAGCTCTGAAACAGCAAAACGTTAAATGTGGGCAGCAACTAACACTTATTCAAGATCAGTGTAGATGCACTATTATTTATAATAACACATTTCTGTCAAATAGCTGCAAGATGTGACTCCATTATGCTTTTGAAATTTTCAGTTTAAATACTAGATCTGTACCAAAATATTATCCAGAGCCTTGGGGTATATTGTATAATGTTGTGGTGGAAATCAATGACCTCAATTTTGTCTCAATTTCATTATTATGATGAAATATTATTTAATTTCAAAGCTGCATGTAGCAATGTTTGACCACCCAAGACAAAAAAGCAATAGAGCCAGACATATCCTTGCTTATCAAGTTTGTTACAGGGACACAGTGTTTAAATGTTATAAAATAAACATCAAAATTATAAATTAGAGCTGCAGTAGGCAACACGTGCAAAAATTTATCACAAGTTGCCATAGCTCCTGACACAACTTCTGCGTGCACGCCGCCAAGCCTACAGTAGCAGAGAGGAAGGGAGGAACCAAGACACGTAGAACCTGGATGATCCTTGTTTGTACAGAGTCGCTGTGATTGGCTAATTATGTGCTAGCTAACCCTGACTGGTTATTTGATTCAGATTAGGTCCAGTTTTTAAAAAAATGAAATACAAAGGGGCGGGCGCTCAGACACACACATTTTTTTAAAGAGATCCCTCAATCAAATATTGTTAGTTACATGCAATGGTCAAAATGAGTTATTTCAAACAAAACTGTAATAAAATAATATTGCCAACTGCATCTTTAATCAAGCTTAAAATCACTGTGACATACATAAACATGCTGTTTAGCATGTGACAGATAAGTTACACAAAAGCTGTACAATTCACACTGTTAGTCTCATCTTATGTGTCTTCTTTTTCCTTTTTCTACTGTATAATTTTTTAAAAAATCCAATATTTTGAGGGGCAAGCATTTGATTATGTTAAAACTCTGAAAGTATCATCTACTCGTATTGTTATATCTACTATCTTGACTGTAAGTAGTTTCATATTTCTGGCCCACGTGGGACCACTTTATGTTGACATTCACAAACGACTGCCACAAATACGAATCTCAAGGTCAGCATTGCTAGTTAGCATATTGGATAGCTTAGCAGGCCGCCACTACACCCCTAACCTGAGGTGACCTGCAGAAAAAAAAATAGGTCAATACACTACCATAGTCAATAGTAGAGGTTTCATGATGCCTCACTGTGAGCCTTATTAGAATCACTTGACCCTGGTGTGTCCTTTTCCCTCTCCCCTATACTCCACATCAAGGCTAGTACTTGCTGCTGTCCCTATCACATACATCATGTCCTTCTCTCTCTTGCTCAGTGGCTGCCTCTCTTAGACAGCCATCCCCAATTCAGATGCCATCTCTTCGGGGCCCCTCTCTATCCAGCTGCAGACACAGAATAAAAGCCTGGGAAATCACATTACTCTGTCCGTATGGAGCCTCTATTGGATTAGGTCAGCGAACACTCAACTGTAATTCTGCTATCGTAGAGAAGAAGAAAGTGAATTGAGCACACCAGTCAGCACAGCTTGACAAATAGTTGCTTGTGGTCATTTTCCAAATGTAACTCTCACCAAGCCACATTTAGAGAGATAGACGGACACTTTATAGAGTTGGGAGATATATGACTCTGATATACAACCTATAATCTCTGCACAAGAAAAGCTATAGCTCAGATAGAAATCAGGAATCAAAGGCACAGATAGATACGGTGGAGTATGACCTCTACCTGCTATGCCCTTAACAGCATCATTGTGTGGTATTGGAGAAAAATAATGCACCAGTCTGCCTTTAAATCAATGCTGTGTAGATTACTGTTCTCTGTGTCCGTATCAGCAGACAGCAGACGTTTAATGACACATCAAGTGCTCTCCTTTATTATCCACTACATCAGAGAACAAATTAATCCTGAGGGGTAAACAGGGAAAAGCAACTTTACATGCATGCTGAAATAGACAATATAGAATAATGCACTATTATAATTTAAAAAAACAATATAATTATGGATTTTGTATGAAGACAAAGTGGCAATAGCACAAGAAATGCTTCTGTTATCAAGCATGGTTATAGAGACTGTTTAA
Source organism: Oplegnathus fasciatus (assembly GCA_003416845.1). NCBI lineage: Eukaryota > Metazoa > Chordata > Actinopteri > Centrarchiformes > Oplegnathidae > Oplegnathus > Oplegnathus fasciatus. The sequence continues at coordinate 2,549,084 of NTHP01000022.1, forward strand.
TGTGTAAGAGTTTTACATTTGATGAAATGCGCCATTATATTCTGAAATCTTAATCATCCTTTAGGAAATGTAGCTCAGACAAAGGGACCGCCTAGCATATTCTTATCGCAATAAACCAAAAATGTGAAGGATAAAAAGAAGTCCGAAGTTTTGTGCCGACATGGCTGCACGCCCGGTCCCTGTGAGTATAAACCTGCCAGTCAGTGTGCGATTGTGTGTGTGTTTCAGCAATGTGCGTGTCCTGTATTTGTGCATGTATACTCCAGCATGTGCAGCTATGCCCATACAGTATGTGCACAAAGCCACGTGTCAGTCCAATTGTTTTATCAGGCAGTGACAGAGTGCCAACCAGTGTGTGTGAGAGGGGAGACAGCAGAGAGAAGATTCCTGCCCTCCAGCTCTCCTCACAGTGATGACTACTGTCTGGTGATTATACCGCCACTCTTCTCTCCACATGGAACGATATGAATGGGACCACCACAACAGTGCTCACTAACACAGCCTGGCAGCTCGAGTCTGACACTACATGGTGAGCATTTGTATTCACTAAAGACAAAATAGACTATTACATTTTAAACAGATCCCATTCTCCACCAAGTATCCTCATGTCACAATAGAACTGCTAAGCGGCAGAAGTTATTTTGAGTGTCCAAGGCTCCTGAAGTAAAGGTCCCATTCATTTTCTGCATAGACAATGTTGGGCTTGAAACTCATTAAGGTTGAATCATCAATACAAAAGATGAGCACTAGTTGGCTCTTAAATAAAAAGCCAAAGTTACTAGCCTGCATATATAAAAACTTAAGGAGAGAAGTTGACTGTGACTACCACGGTGTATTTCCTTGCAAAACAACCAACCTCCATACTTAAAATTATGGTGCAAACGACGAGCTGAAGCTAAAGTTTACACAACATTCAACAGTTTCAGTTTTGTTTGGGACAGTGTTTTGTTCCTAGAGTTGTTCCGATACCGGTACCATTATCGGAAATGCCTCCGATACAGCCTAAAATGTGGGATCGCCAGTCTATGCACCGATCCGATACCATAATTTATTAGCCCCGAAAAAAAAAATCAACTTGTTTCACCGGAAATCAATTCTTCTTCGCTGCTCCAAAACAGTAGCCTACAAAGCAAGAGGCGCTGTGCTGCCACCATGGATGTATTATGGCTGCCAATGGCAGCTACTGTTTTAGAGCAACAAAGAACTGATTTCAGGTAATTTATCACGCGACGATAGCAAACAACAACAACAGTGCAGTGCTGGTGGAGAGTGTAACGTTAGTCAGAGCTAGCAAAATGTCAGCAATATTTTACACTGGAAAATCCCACCAGTAAAACGGCAATGTATAAAGTATGCAAGGCTTCAGTTTTGAGGGATGGCACTAGTGTTGGTCGTCGAAAACGTGGGATTTCGCCGCTTAATGGATCATTTGGAGCCACGGTACAGTTTGCCAGGTCGCAAAACACACTGAAACTGCCCTCCTCAACTATACGAGACAGTGAGGGAACAAATTTCATGTAGGCTAAAAGACGTGCAGGCTATTCGTTTTACAACTGACATTTGGAGAACTGAGAGAGAGAAAGAGAGAGAGATGTGTCAAAAACATCTTCTCCATTCGGAATTCAGTGTTTCCCATACATAGGCTCTACGTGGGCGGCCCGCCCTGGTAGATTAAGACCCACCCAGGTAGATAAAATCCGAATTCCAATCAAGATGCTCAATTGTCATTTCATAATGTACACAGACCAGCGGCACCCCACCCCTTCTCAAGACGATGCACGTCAGGCGTGCGTGACACAGCTATTCATTCGGTAGGCGATTGTTCTTTGCAACACCGATACTAAGGTGATTTAACAAACGTACTATCAGAACTAAGATGTTATAAAATAATCTGTAGAACCTGCGCCCTACTATGCATTTAGAGATATTACTGGTGGAGCATTACGTCCTCCCGGCTCTGCTGAGCCCCGTTAATCAGCACGAGTGAATTTTAAATCCTTCATTACAAACCAGTTTGCCGTCCACAGATCCTTTTCCACAGATCTGACGGTCCGTGTACCCTCCATCCAAAGCTGTGTTCAACTTGTTTGATAACAGGATAAACAAATATATAATGCATTATTGTATTATAGATGCAAAACAATGCCCGTCACACGCCACGCCGCCTCACGCCACACCATCACACACACAACGCTGTCACACGCCACGCCACCCACCACCACCAAGTAAATTCTCAACCTGTGGGAAACACTAGAATTGTTATTTATTCCTACATTTATTTATTTATGTCCTTTTTCAGTCATGACTGACTGTCAAACTATGAAAAGAAAGTTATATGGCATTCATTCTCTGTATTTGTTCATGTTTTACATGGATAAGGGTTTAACCTGAGCCAGGCCACACAACAATGATAGCAATCATATCACATCCATACAGGGTTAGTAGTATACAACTGTTAAAAAAATTAATTAAATAATATGTATAATTTTTTTAACGCACTGGTATCAGATCGGTACTCGGTATCGGCCCACACACAAGTTCAAGTATTGGAATCGGTATCGGGAGGGAAAAAATGGTCTCGGAACATCGCGATAACGAAGCATTTTGGACGCATTTTAAATCTCTACAGCTCTGATTCGACCTCTGACTGGCTTCTTCTGAGGGCTGGGCAATTAACTGAAAATGTTATCAAAACTGACATTACGACTTTCTAACTGACCTCATTTCAGTCTTCAGTCAAGTACAATAACCAAGTACACAACCAGCTTGAGAAGTGTGGGTTCACTTCGTAAGTTGAGTTGGCATTGTTCTAGCAAATAGTTTTAAGCGATGTAATTAACCATGCATGTCCAGTTGGATTGACAAAACAACTAAAATTTTGGAGAAATTGCAGCTGGGTGTGAGTGCAGATGAGAAAGAGCTGGTTCAGAAAAAGATCGTGTGGGCACACTTTGGCATTTTGAGACACAGTCAGTCAGAAAATAAATTTTACAGCTTTCAAAGAGCCAAACAGAGTTGTGTTTACCAACAGCTGAGAATAGTGACAGACATTAACCCTGAAGGTAGCTACAACTTAGCCCTGGGGCCAAGGGCTAAAATACAGAGATAAGGAGATATTGTTTCATTAATTGTAACCGAGGTAAATGAGACAATTAATTGTGATATTGATTTCAGGCGATATTGCCCAGCCCTACCTGAGATTCATGGTTATTGTGGTATTTAGAACCATCCGTCACACCAAACTGACAGAAAAAACATTCTAAGAAACAAAGTTGAAATAATTCAAACTGATGGCCGTAATATAAACTTGTAGTATTGTTAAATTATCCAAGAGACTCCTGTGTTTCTGTGTTGAGGAACGTTGAGAGTATCATTAAAAGATATTTTGATAATTTAATTAAAAAGGGAGTGGGAGGGTTAGAGACACTGGTACATCATGGTAGCTTAGCGATGGACATTTTCAGTAGTTTAAAATAGAGCTGAAATGATTCGAGTCGAGTCAATTGACTAAAAATAGCCTATTTGGCGGCTACCTAAATTACATTTTATAGACCATATAATTGACCAAAAAAAATAATCAGCAGATGAATCAATAATGAAAATAATCATTAGTTGCAACCCTAGGTAATATTAACACAAACCTTTTTTGGCAACTAAATTTGTATTTGACATTTATCTTCACCTTTTCATTATTTTTCAGCATCCCACGCATAGACAGCTGATACTGCAGCTCCAACTAACATGACATGAAGTGATTCACCCTCTATCCAAAGTTCTCAGTCTGCCTCATCAATAAAACTGGAATACTTCTTGCTGTAAATAGATCAGCAAAGCACTTCTGCTCTTGTAATAAAACTAGCCATAAACACACAGTAACAGAGTGTGCTGCTTTCCCTTAAACCAGGTGTTTTTCCCGCACCACTTTCTGGGGAAAAACTATCCTCCACATTATGATCCAGGGATCTGACCATATCCCTGGATGCATATAATTATGTACTCTGTGCTGAAAGGAATGTTAACCTCACTGATACTGAACATTTCCCACCCATCATTTCTGCGATTCACACAGTTAACCGCACATCAACTCCCCCTCAACTCCTCTTACCGTAGCTCTCTGTGAAACTCTGTTTTCTACCCCCTATCTGTACACGCATCTTGAAATAGCGTTGCTTGGAAACAGTCTATAAAGCAAGGTAATTGCAAATATACTGTGAAATCATCATCTGGCCTTATTTCCTTATTGAATAAACACAGTTATTATTATGCCATATATGCCTATATATCATAATCCAGATAAGAGACATTGTTTCAACTGCAACACCCACTGTAAGTGGGCTGCTTCTGAGTGTGGACTCAAAATTACTCACATCCTCCACATCTAAAGAGATTTTTTACACAAGCATAAAAGAGAAAACTAATCATAACATTTGCCTATACATGATTAAAGGCCCGTTCTAGTATATGTAGCTGTAGCTTGATGTAAGTTTGCAACAATAATTAAAAGAGTAGTCATTGTTTGCCTGCTGACTGATACAGTATAGTTTGTTCCTTTAAAAGAAATGATGTAAATATCTCTAGGTGACAACATTCACAACATTACATGTGTCAGATTCTTGATAAGGTCCATTTACAGTTCAAAAGGATAAAATAGCCAGATAGAAATGTCTGGGGTTTTTTTTCATCTGACAAATCAAGCACAGATATTCATGAGTCCCAAAATGCCAAAAGGCAAAGTCAAGTCTCTTGAGTCTCTTAAGTCATAAGTCTCTGTTAACAAGTCCAAGTCAAGACTCAAGTCACCGAGTTAGAGTCCAGTGTTGGCTGGTAAGTGACATTACCATGCCGTTACATAGCTTGTCCACCAGAGAGCACTGACAGGTTTACTTTTCAACTGTAAAATGTTCTGTCCAGTTCATATCTTGGTCACATTTAATCTGACTTTTTAACTCTCAAATACTGATACCAGTACCAGCCTCAAAAATCCAGTATCGGTCGGGCTGTAGTCAAAACTTAAGAATAATATGGCAATTTCTAGACATCCGCAGCCTATGAATTATATCCTAATGATAATCATGATGATTTAAGGCACTGCTCTATAATAAAATAAGGGGGAAATTCCATGTTGCATAATATATGTGGAAACTTCATGCAGTTACAGCATGTGATCAAGCCCAGCTAAAGGCTTTGAGGGCAACAATATTTACGTTAGCTTAGTTGTAAAGTATGGTAATGACAGCAGCTAAGCAAGTAAACAATATTTACATGTTTTAAGTTCGTAATAGAGTTCTACATCTTGGTTATATGTTACAACAATAAAAAAACATATTACCTAGATAATTAGCAAATTATTTAACTTATATCAGTTAATAAACAGATAGCTTAAGGTCAACTGAAAGTTAGCGTTAGCATAGGAGGTTGGCTAAAGGTAGCAGCAGCATCATATCTTTTGACCGTTATAAGCTAACCTGTCTCATAACCTCTTTAACTCCCAACTGCGTAGTAAATACTGAATGTAGAAAGTACTCTGCGTCTTTAAACAAACACCTCGTACAACACAACCATATGCTGACACACTAGACAAAGCAACCAAAAACAGCCAAACAAAATTACAATTAGCCAAACAGCTAGTTAAAAACACTGACTTGTGTGGAGGATCTTCACTCTTGATGAGCTTCACTCGGAGTGACCTCGCCACAGAGCGGTATGCAACACAGTTTTGTCCAGTGTTTTTAAAGTTCCTGAATCCAAGGCTATCCATCCTCATGGTGCAGATCCAGCGAAAGCCCAGGAAAAAGTGGTCCTTGTATTTCGATCCATCGACAAACACCTGTGGCTGTTTCTGACCTGCACCTGTAGACGTGCGCCACCTATAGTCAAGAAAGGGAATTGCATCGCCAGTTTTAGACTTGCAGATGCAGAAATACTGCTGCTTTTTAGTTCTTGTATCATTAAAAAATGAATGAAATCATCTATGTGATGTGGGGTCTTGTCAATGTTGCAGGCAAGGGGCCAGTCAAAGAGAAATTCACTGAAAAGGCCGATATAAAGTCAGCCACCTCGCCTTGTCCAGGGAGAATAGGGCCCCTGTTATGTAGCAGGGTCTTGCAGGGGAGCTAGTAGGCAAACACTTGTGGCCAAGCAACCCTCCCATGGCTGTTGGTGCTTAGACGTTTTGGACCTGGATCTTCGTCCTCCAGGAGAACCTTATCTCTTGTCTTCCTCCCTGTGTGTGAATGATGTCCTTGTCTCTCTCTCCCTCTGTGTGTATGGTTTCATTGAATTTTGCCTCTTGTGCGTATGCATAGTATGTCCTCTTTCCAGGTCTTCATGGTGGAGAGGAGATCATGTTGAAACTGAAAACCAGCAAGGCGCTGACAAGGCTAGGCATCCTGAGCCCACATTAATGGCACGAGGCCATCCTGTCGTGGAAATAGCCTACTCAGAGTTGGAGCTTCACCTTAAAAACGAAGCAAAAACATAGATTGGAAAATCCGGACTTTGTAGCGGCTCTAGGTGAGGTTTGGGATCACTGGAGACACTTACTGAGTCTATGCTGGAAACCCCTGGAGGACAGTGACTTGGAGGAACAGCCTAGCTGTACTGAATCTCAGTGATACTTCATTATTGAACTTAAGAGGCTTTGCAACTCTTATCTTCGCAGGCACTTTTCCTGCAACCCAGTGGACCATCAGGGTAAAAATGGAAGTCTTCTGACTATGTAGCCTGTGTACCAACATGCCAGAAAAACTCTGCAGTTACAGAAGCAAAAGCTCTCAATAAGGTCATGGACTAGATGTCTCAGGAGGGCAGGCTAGGCTTTGCTCAGGCATTTTTCTGTAAAGGTGAGGAAATATTGACTTTCGCTGGAGAATGTAGGCAGGAAAGTGCACTTCGAAGGGACTTTTGAAGCCAACTGATATGTCTTTGGCCAAGGATAGAAGAGTTGGGGGAATCAGTGCCCTGGATTTTGTCGGGCTGTTGTGGCTCTTCAATCCCACATTGATGTCAGGGACAGTGTTTACTATATGTAGTGTTAGGCAGGGTGGTGGCCTCTAGTTTTGACCTCTAGCATGCAATGAGGCAATCTGCTGCTCTGTGACTTGCATTAAGATCAGTAACTCCAAACCTGACACCATGTTTAGTCCACATACAGTAGTAACCAACCATTTGCCAGGAAAGACCCTCAGTAAGTGAACAGAACAAGATGTCCTTGCGGCACCTGACTGTGATCGCTCATATGGGCCACACAGGTAGTCCCCTCTTGGCACCATTAGTGACCCACATGGGCAGACATATATGGGACCAATACGGAGCTCATAATGGTCCTAACTCATGTGGGCCCACACGAAGCATGAGACAGGCAAGCAGGTGCACCAAATTGCATATAGGTGTTGCCGGGCCATTATAGTGCAAAAAAAGCACCTGAGCCTGAAGGCAAAGCTCTCAATTTTACAAGTCGATTTATGTTCCAACCTTCAGCTATGGTCACAAGTTTGGGTTGTGACTGAAATGATAAGATCATGGATACAAGCAGCTGAAATGAGTTTCCTTTGCAGGGTATCTGTGCTACCCCTCAGGGACAGGGTGAGGAGCTCTGATATACATTGGAAACTCAAGTTTATGAACGCCTCTTTGTGGAGATATTCTGGGCACAAACAGCTAGGTGCTGACCCCATGTTACACCCATAATACTCAATTGGACCTATATTTCCCCACTTGCCAGGAATGCCCTGGGATCACAAAGGAACTGGAGCCTGAAATACATGTGAACTCCTCTGGTTGGCCTGCTGTTACGGAACTTTTGATGTGGATAAGAAGATTAAATAGTCAGATAATTTGCGTACACTTCTAATGAACACAGTCGCTTGCATTAGAGGTCTGTGGTTGCACCGTGACAATAGTACATTTATAAATGGTAAGCAGACTGGAGTCTGCGCATGGCCAAACTTCCCTGGATCAAAAGAAAAAACAAAATTATATGAAAGCAATCTTATATACCGCTTAAGATGGCAATTATGATGTCCACATGCATTGTCACATTGACTACTGTACCTGTCAAGACAGAAATGTGTATAGACAGACAATAAATAAAATGGATGGAGCTCTCAGGACTCGGCACTCCAGCGAGCACACTATCACCATAGCCTGACCATCTGCTTATTGCAGGCATTTTGCTGTAATGACTCCTCAGTCTCCTGAGCTGCGACCTCTGAGATGGTGAAGAGAGGAGAGCAATCAAAGCGCATTCAGTTCTGCCACAGTCATTTGCCCACTCTCAAAAAGCTATCACAGGGTGCAGCTGTAAACATTTTGCTCCTCAGCACTCCTGAGACTTGCAGTCAAAGAGGGAAGCAGCTATCGGTCTCTTTCACAGAGGAAGCCCGCGTGAATACACTTTGCAGGCTGAATACAGTGGAGAGGGCAGAATACACAGAATAGTCCTTGGAGCTGAATTCGGTAAGAAAACCTCATTATTCAAAAGGAAGAAGAGTGTACTGAAGGCTTCGCTCAAGAATTCCCTCAGTCTCTGTTGTTGATGTGCAATACCCATGCAATTTAGGTGTTTATGAGCAAGCCAAGCTGTTTGTGTTCCCCTTTAAAAGCCACACAAAGACACAAAAAGAGCAATCCTTTTGAATCTTTTTGTAATGAATGAGCCTTTTAAAATGAGCCTATTGTATATCTGCTATTTCAGTGACAACTATTCATATTCAGCTGGTGTGTAAACTGAGCCTTTTATCCACACTGTTGGCTGTCTGTATATCTCCTTGACACATTGAGAATATCTGGATTGAATTGACGGCAATAATTGCAAAACATACAGGACTTCCTACTTCCTGCCCCTGTGCAAAAGCTACATTATATCGTTTGATAACACCGCCCCCTTGTGGACGTTTGTTTGGTTTCTTTTGTGCAGAAAATGCCCAGTCAGAAAAGTCAACATATCCAGAGATATTGAAAGTATTAAGTCTGCTTGTTTATTTTAGAAGTTTTGGGATAGATAGCAAACACAGAGGCGGAATTATTATTTAAATAAAGAGACTGAGTGTCCCTATTCACATGACTATTTTTGTACCGTGACATGAAATGTGAGAAGCAAAAATCAGCAAACACGCTCACACACTCACACACCAAGGAAAAATAAAACAGGTCCAGAAAAAGAAACACAAAAGATAAGTCTTGAATTCAGTAGACTGAAAACAAAGCTTTTGTTCAGTTTGGTCTGCCAGGTAATCTAAAGGTTCTGACCAGTGGTGTCAACTGGCCTGCGGAGCTTTATTTAGGGCTGTAGCTCCTCAGATGCTCACCAGCAGCTGTTGTGAATGTGTGTGAGTGCATGTGTGCGCATGTCTGGACTTTCCCATTCGTCTGATCGTACAACTTTGTCTGGTAAGCCAACTACTCTATTTATCGCTTGGAATTGATTGACCACCTCCTGCTCTTAAACAAAATGAGAACAGCAGCCGATGATACGAATGCTGAAGAGTAAGAATAGACTAAGAGTTGAAAGCCTATAAATAGCAAATGCTCTTAAACAAAATGAGAACAGCAGCCGATGATACGAATGCTGAAGAGTAAGAATAGACTAAGAGTTGAAAGCCTATAAATAGCAAATGGGCAGTGAATGCCTGCTGCAAATCACCTGTTGTATGTAGTAGGCTCACAGAAACATTTGTGTGTATGCTCAGAAAGTCACTCTCCAATATAAAAGAGTAGCATAATACAGCATAGTACATAGTGCAATAGTATATACTGTAGTGTGTCTAGTAGGCAAAAAGTAAATAAAAATATAGGAGGATTTTTGCATATTCATTCTTCCACTGCCACTCATACTATACATGGAGCTAAATAAACCTGTTAATCTCCTCAGGAAATCACAGTCACAATGACTCTCCAGTGGACGGCTGTGGCTTTCTTCCTCTATGCAGAGATAGCAGTCAACCTCATCTTGTGTATACCCTTCATATCAGCACAGAGGTACTGCAGTTTAACACACAAACCCGAAACATGATCAAAAGTTCATTCAGCAACTCACGGCCACCTTCCTGTGTTAGGGACATTAAAAAAAAAAGTCCTGTGCAAGAGTTTGATTGTAAATAAGAACATTTAAAAAAAACAGTTCACATAAATCACCAGCAGAGTGCATCCGTGCTCTTTCTGAGTAGATCTAATGTACTGAATATTATAACAGTTACACTCACAGTGTCCTTTTTACCTACTCTGTAGATGGCGTTCGGTTTTCAGCTTGAGAATATGGAACTGGTTATCTCCATATTGGAACAAGTGCTTCTTTACTATGATCATGGTTCTTATTGTTCTTTTCCTTGGTAAGCAATCTGCTGTGAGTGACAGACATTAAATAATACTGAGTAGACTGACAGCATGTTGTAAGTCCAGCCCAGCCAGCATCACTCATGTTTCTGTCCCACTCTCAGATGCTGTTCGTGAGGTGCAGAAGTACTCGGCTCCTGAACCCATGAACGATGCCAAGGTGAACCCAAATTTGTACGACCATGTCCACATGAAGCTCTTCAGAGCCCAGAGGAACCTCTACATATCAGGCTTCTCTCTCTTCCTCTGGCTGTTAGTGTCATTTCTTTCCAAATCTATTCAGAATAACAGAATAATGTGTTTGGGACACATTTTTTCAAAGACAAGCATTACTTTACCATTCCACACACTGTACAGTAACTGCCCCCTTGCTTATTCACCCACAGTTCACGTTCTGAACTCCTCTCTTGTCTTGTCCTGCCTTTTTTCCCACCAATTCTCCTCTTGTCCTGTCCTGTGAACTCATCACAGTATCATGCGTCGGGTTGTCACCTTGCTAAACCAGGTTGCTGTCACTGTGGAGAACAGTGCAGGTCTTCAGGCACAGATGGACGGTGCTGTCAAAGCAGCCAGGCAGCACCAGGAGGACAACCTGACGCTCAAACAAGTGAGACTTAATCAAAGTCTGATGACAGAACTAAAACTTCATCTTTTGTCTCATAGTCTTAAAGCCTGTTCCTCTCCCTTTCTTCCCCAATGTGTAGTATCTACTGTAATTTATCATGAACCTTCACTATAACATAACTTTGTGTTCTCAAAATGTTTGTGACTCACGTCCACCTTTAAAGTATGTAGGTATTAATACATAAAGTATTGTTTCTGTGATTTGTATTTCATCTGCACTCTATTGTCTGTTGTTGGTAATGTTGAGAATCATTTGTACTCAGGCTCTCCTGGATGAGGAAAGATCCATGTCAGCAAAAAACCAGCAACTGAGGCTGGAGGTTGAGAAGCTGGCAGGTCAAGTGAAGGCTGCTGAGGAGGGTGAGTAATCATCTTTTCATACAGGATGATCTGTAATCCTACCTTTTAAAACCAAATAGCCGTTGTTACAATAAAATGTTAATGAAAAGCTATAATTATGAGAAAGTGCTGAGAAAGCACAGCCAATTTTAAAAGGCATTGATGATAGACAGAGCAATTTATAGATGTAGTGCTGTTTGTGTGTATATGTAGCTGTGTGCAAGTCTCATGCTGAAGTGGAGGCCATGAGGAGGCAGGCCAAAGGCCTGGCACAAGAGTACGACAGACTATTGACGGAACACCATCAACTCCAGGTAAAACACACACACACACACACACACACACACACACACACACACACACACACACAGATGTACTTTAAATGTGCATGCAAACACCACATCACAAATTACTTAATGTATATTAACCCTTACTAATACTGGAGTGAATCTGTTTTACTTGATCCACAGAATCAGCAGAGTGCTGCAGACAAAAAGGATCAGTAACCAGGAATACAGTGACAATTGTCCTCTGGTGTTGTTTCTCCTCTGTCCATGGATACCTTATCTTCCCATTAGACTAGAACTGTGTGCTACAGTATATGCAGTAGGCCACCAGAGGCCATGTTGGTATTATTAGTTTTCCTTTGAAGTTTGAACCGAGGCACATTTTTTAATTGATAGGATTAAACAAACATCATACAGTAGTATATTGGATAAAAACAGTAATTATGTATGTACAAATGAATTGAAACTTTGTGTCAGGGGCTCATGCTTATTGCTAATGCTAACATTTAATAATGATTAATACCTGACAACATCCCAGAAATACATTATGCTTTATTGCTAAACTTTATGTTACTATAGAGAGATCGTGCACCAGTTTACTCAAATATTTTCATTGACCAGACCACCACAATACTGCCGTCCTGTAAACAAATACTGACTAATGCATACATGCTGTATATTAAATTATTGCATTTTTATTGTAGTCATGAATTCTAATTTACTGATTTGACAACCATCAGTGAATGTCTGTCACACAGGTGTGTCACATTTTTTTGGATTTGTTATAAAACTTAAATCTAGACAAAAGCTGTTTCATTTGTTTTAAAGCTCAGTGAGACTCGATGTGTTGATTATCACCATCATTTTTTTTCAACAGATGTTCAAATTGCTACAAATGATGTACATGATCTCTTTTTTTTGGCCTGGCATCTGCCTTTTAATTTTACTAAGCATCTTCTACCTTCACACCTTAATATAGGATAATCTGACGAACTGATTTTGAGTTATCCCGGCTATTCTTGACATTTTGTGATTTGTTGACAGCTTGGCTGGTATATGACAAGGCTTAAGCATGAAAAATAAACAAAGAAAAATCCCAGATAGTGTGTTCCTCATTGTCATGCTGAGATCAATCATGGAATCACTGAAAAGGCTGGAACCACATCGACACAAAATAGGATTACATGTTAAAAACAAAATGCAGTGAGCTTCATAATGAGGCACAGTGCACAATAGATTTTGTCCTGGATAATGAGGCTTGTCACAAAACCGTGGTAGGTTTTGTGACAAGCCTCATTATTCAGGACAAAATACAATATACAGTATATATAAGATCAAAGTGTATGTACTGTATGAATACTATTGTGAGGTGAAAAGCCAATGCTGCAAAACCCCAACTTTATTACATTTACAGCAGATTGACAGACTGACAAAACAAACAAGGTCCACTGACACACTTACGTGGAGCTGTCGACCACATCACATGGTCCTCATTTCACATGATTCTGAGCTTAAAAGTTGAGTTTGACAGTTTAGAAACAGCCGTTTCAATTTCATTCTGCAGTACAGTAAGATTGAGAGAAGTTTGATTGTCAAAGCCACAAAGTGTAATGAAATAGTAATCTCACTGAAGGAATGCTTTCTGTTACATCTGGACAGGAAGTGGTAGTTTCTCTTCTGTATGCCAACAGGATAATCTTTCACGGGTTGAAACACTTACTTTGCCTCAGTGTAGCCACATTCACAGTTCCTCCACCAGGTGTACCACAGAAACGGTCTACAGACCTGTTTAATGTCCATATCCCTTCTTAACTGAAAGCAAAGCTTACTCAGGCACAATTATGTTGAATCCAAAAATAGATTTTTATCAAGTTTAATCATAAAAATGAAGACTAACATAGAAAATACAGCACAATTACATTCTTTTTTCTACAAAAGTCTTCCATTCATGAAAAACACAAACACATAAATTTATACATTCCGGAAATAGCGTATTTAGTTTTTAAAATTACTCTTATTTCAGATGTCATACATCTACACAAATCCTGTACAAATATATACTCTGTGTGCTATGAAAAGTGTCCACAGTGTGTGTTTCTCTATACATCTGAGGTGCTCCATGGAGCTGGGTCAGAGGAGAAGAGGTTGTGCTGAGACTCACAAGCGAGTCTCTCTGTCAGGATTGTGGTCCAAGGCCAGTATAAACTGCTCACAGTGTGTGGAGCTGTTCTCCTCTTTCTTTAGGGACTCCAACTCTGCACTCCCATTAGACAGAGCGTATTTCTCCTCCCTCTTAATATGTCTTTTGAGTAGAGCAAAGCCTGAAATACAAAGGAAGAAGGAGACTGTCCTCAAGCCCAATGTCAGGCCCAGGTACACTATTCTGCAAAAAGAAGAAAGCAATACTGTTACGGGACAAACTGGGAAAGAGTTAAGTCCCTGAGGGTAAGTCACATTTTCAGTCTCAGGTCTTCATAGTCACATTGCAAGTCAGGATGCAAGTCTTTTAGTTCTATGAATGTTGGTGCCCATTACAATACAATATTGCACCAAAAAACAGGTTTACATAACTTTGCACAGCACATTTTTGTTTCTCTACTACTAATCCTACACCCTCTACTCTTATTTAGATGACTTGTAGGGTTCCTACCTTTCTGAAGTGACCAGTACTGTAGACTAAGTATCAGCTAAATGGTCTCATTTGGGGCAGAAGGGAAGGTTTAGGTTATCCTCCAGGTTAAAGGGCCCACCTTCATGAGTGGCAGCCTCTGAATTAGGACATACACTCCCCTCCAAAAGTATTGGAACAGTGAGGCCAATTCCTGTATTTTTGCTGTAATTGCTGTGATTGAAAACATTTGGGTTTGACATCAAAAGATGAATATGAGACAAGAGATCAACATTTCAGCTTTTATTTCCAGCTATTTACATCTGGATCTGATACACAACTTAGAAGATAGCATTATTTGTAACAGGACACCAAATGTTTAGGTGAGCAAAAGTATTGGAACAGATAGACTTAAAATAGATTAAAGTGAATAAGACTTAATATTTAGTTGCAAATCCTTTGCTTGCAATAACTGCATCAAGCCTGTGACCCATTGACATCACCGAACTTTTGCATTCTTCTTTTGTGATGCTTTTCCAGGCTTTCACCGCAGCCTCTTTCAGTTGTTGTTTGTTTTGGGGGGTTACTCCCTTCAGTCTCCTCTTTAGCAGGTAAAATGCATGCTCTATAGGGTTTAAGTCTGGAGATTGACTTGGCCAGTCTAAAACCTTCCACTTCTTGCCCCTGATGAACTCCTTTGTTGTTTTGGCAGTGTGTTTTGGGTCATTATCTTGCTGCACGATGAAGGATCTCCCAATCAGTTTGGTTGCATCTTTCTTTAAATTGGCAGACAAAATGTTTCTGTAGACTTCTGAGTTCATTTTGCTGCTGCCATCATGTGTTACATCATCAATGAAGATTAATGAGCCCGTCCCAGAAGAAGCCATGCAAGCCCAAGCCATGACATTACCTCCACTGTGTTTCACAGATGAGCTTGTATGTTTGGGATCATGAGCAGATCCTTTCTTTCTCCAAACTTTAGCCTTTCCATCACTTTGGTAAAGGTTCATCTTTGTCTCATCAGTCCATAAAACTTTGTCCCAGAATTTTTGAGGCTCGTCTCTGTACTTTTTGGCAAATTCCAGCCTGGCCTTCCTATTCTTCTTNCTTTTGATGTCAAACCCAAATGTTTTCAGTCTACAGCAAAAATACAGGAATTGGCCTCACTGTTCCAATACTTTTGGAGGGGAGTGTAGCTAACATGGCCTTCCCTCTGGTACCACCCTTGTGGCAAACTTATGTGTACTATATTTTTATATCACTACTGGTAAGGACCTAATAGCAACATTGTCTCTCTATTTTTCATCCATCAAATAATTTTTGTTAATAAGTATTACAGCCTCACAGGACAGTTGGCATAGTTATAGACATTTTCAAAGTGAACTCTAGAGTTTAAAGACATCTTAGTGGATATCCACACAGTTTTATAACAAAAGCCCTACAGATCCAATTACCTGTAAGCTGAGGTGTTATATATTCTGCAGGCTCCTCTTCCTCCACACGTCTTGTATCCCCATTTGAGGCATGTTGTGTCGATTATGGCTCCAAAGTATATAGGGGCAGGTATCCCAGCTGTTGTGCAATTTAAAATAACTTGTTACTTGAAACAAAGAGCAAATAAAGGGTCGCTTTAAGATGAGATGTCCATTGTTTTAAACTTTCATAAAATGACTAAATATAATTATTGTTACTGTTGTTCTTATTATAATGATGATAATACTGCAATATGGCAATACGGTGGTAAAAAAATGTCCACATAGGATCCTTTACATTTTTAGAAATATCTTATGATGACCTTCAAGTAATGATTTCTTTCCATATATATTATTCCAGTAATTCTGCTCACTCCAACATACAGTATGCTGAATGTCAGCTCTTAGGAGATTTTCATGCACCTGACATTCACACTAAGCAGACAGTAATGTACAGAATACCAAAGGTGGTTCTCACCGAGGGTGCGAGTGGCCAACGTGTGGATTCCAAGAGCAAGGGATTTCAGCTCAGGCTTAATGCACCTACGGAAACAAGACTGAGGTGTTAAAGGAGACTCAACTTTTAAAATTTGCAACACTTAAAGGACTATTTTTGTACTGGAAGTAGCAGCAAAACTCTACGAATCAGCATTACATTGATAAGATGCTTTAAGGAACAAAAGTTAAAAAAGTGCCGTAATGCAAACTTCTAATTTCTGACAGTTTTAGTTATTTATGAAATATCTCCACGGATGATACTGCATGATATGGGTGTGATCAAATTTTTCTGATAACAGCACGAAGTGTAATCTGTCCAAGATGATGTACTGATTGAACAATAGGCTGCATGTGAAATGAGTCTAGTACTTCCACAAGAGTCCACAAGGGGGCTGTCGACAGACCTGACTAGCAGTACGAAGCCAGGTGTTCCCCCAAGAGAGATGATGAAAGAGCTGAGGACAGACAGAGCCAGGAAGTAAGGAAAGATTTTGTCACAGCTGTCTCTGCGTGGACACTGGCCCAGAGTGGCCGTCAGGTTGCCTGGTTGGGTATCAGCCAGCGCTACACACCTGCAATTGTCAAACACCTAACAAAGAAGAAGAAAAAGTTTATCAATGATAGAGGAGCTGCAGCACAGCCGGAAACACACTGTAGGTGAACAATCACGCCAATATAACCCATCTAATCTTGTGCTACTCTGTAGGCATCAGTAATACATTATACTGAGAAATGTGTCATGAAGTAAGTGGTGCGTGTCTGACCGTATTTCTGCCAGAGCCAGTGGAGGAGGTGCATCCGGCCAAGCACGGGGATACGTAGGTGATCCCGTTCTCTCCACACACTGGATCCCACTCCCTTCTTGAGCACAAGCAACCCGAATTACAGTCAGAGAAGAGAGACTGCTCCTGATAAGACAATCTTTCCACTCTGCATGTGACAACATGAAGAAAATGCATATTTTACCAACAGCTCATATGAAAAATTGATCAAATAAGAAGCCACGACTGTTACTGTGCAAGGAATATGAAAACAGAGACAAAGAAAGGCAACACAACCCTAGGAAGTGTGTTAGCTGTTATGATTAACTTAAAATTTTTTCCTAAATCCAAACTCCTTCTTCTGAGTGCTACCTATTCCACTAAGACATGAATATATCCAGACATCACATACCCGGTATATGAAACTGTGATGCCTGCCACCTTGGAGTTCTCACAGCCCATGGCTAAGAAAAAGAGCGACAGGAAGTAGCCCAGCAGGGAGGTCCCAAAGGCAAATTTAGCTGCTCCCATGATACCCAGCTTGTACTTCTTCATGACAACTCCTCCAGAGAACATCCCAAGGGCCACAGCCGGGATGTTGATTGTACCTAGCAAACCGTAGAATACAACAGATTCTTAGAGGGGTAGAGGATCAGGAAACAATGCGAACAAGCAACATCAGGCAACAACATCGCTCCCTAAAAGGGATCAAAGTGAGAACACTCATTCATATCAAAGCAGTCTCATTCATATTTCATGTAAAGTGAACTGAAGTCATGTCATGAAAGATGAAAATGACTTTTGATGGTTGGGAGGATATGGAATGCATTTCTCATCATCCAACACCGGCTTCACTCATTCCGTTATGTGGATGAGAGCTACGCTATAACACTGTCTCCAATTCCATCAGGTTGACCTCATAGCTGGTCTCATTAATCTGTGTGCTTTTTTAAATCAATGCCTGAGTGTCATTTCCGAACGTCCAACGGCTGCGGTAAACCTCGTTGTCATCTTGAAGCTGCAGTGTTTGCTTAAGAGGGATGTGGGAGTTGGAGCATAAAAAAATCATCAAAAGCTGGCTCATGAAACACTTATGATGACCATCCTGCTCACATCACTTTGATTTCAGCAAAGCAACGCAGGTTTTGAACAAGCATGTAACTCATCTACAAAGATAAAATGACCAGACAAACATTATGAATTATCAAAACAGTCTGCTTACCCATGAGGAAATTGGCTTTTGATGCTGACTGGCCATAGTGTTGCTCAATGTATTTGGGTTTGTAGGTGACCATCCCGATGAGAGAGTTGAACTGAATGATGGTCACACATAAGTAGATGATGTACACAGGATTTCCAAGGAGACTCTTCACTGTGGGCACAAATTCTGTGTGGGGAAGTGGGAAATTTACGGATCACTATTACATTTTTAACAAGCATATGATGTTCAAAACTAGACCCACAAACATGTTTACAATGACACAACCTCTGTATAATCGGCAGCGTTTCTTTTGGAATGAGAGGTTTGCTGTGGGGGGCAATGTTAAGACGACATGACCTCATGTTAAATTCATGTCCCCTCTCTGTCCATCAAGGTAAACAAACACTTAATATATTATTACAGTTATTTTTCAGTAATAACTACGTTTTTTTAACAGGCTAGGTTACAGTAGCACACCCACAGAACTAACTGCACCTACGCGTTACCGGCCTAGCCTCCCCCTGTAAGGAAGGTGGCTTTGTGGGTAACTTGTATATGTGATAGTCTAGTTGGTTTGTTGCAGGAAGTGAGTCCCCCGGTATGTGAGAGAAGCACCAGCACATTGCCACAGCCACAGAAAAGTGCTTTATGCCATCAGGAGTAGTTGTTACTTCGGTCAGCCATAAAGTGTCTGGATAAGATCAGGTTGCAGCATCGTAGTTAAAGAAAGGCCGTGTGTTATGTTTGCTGCCATAGAAGAGAAATAAAAAGTCCCTGTTCATGCAACGTTACTTCGGCGTCTTCCTGCATTCTTCACAGCAGAGTTGGTCCGGACTGTGAAAAGCTAGTTAACACAGCGATGACAAAATGTTACCAGCAGAAACACTGATTGGATTTACTGTCGACAACGTTGTTCATGGATCTGAAGACAATTTGAATTCATAGGAAGAAATAAAGTTGTTTTAAAAAATCAGCTGGCAGCTGTGGCAGAAAGGTGAGAATATTGTGGATCTTAGGGAGAGTAGTCGCAAAAGAGACTGATAGCCATAAAAAGGGAAAGTTATAACATCCCTAAAGATGCAGATAAATCTTTCCAACATTACAACTTGGTGTGACTATAATCTTACCTTTAGCCATCTGATGTAAATTAGCTGGCTCCTCAGGTCTGAACTTGTGCTCCAAGGTTGGGGAATCTTTGATAAATCTGGTTTGCTCTGGAGTGCAGCTGGTATCATGTTTATCCACAGGCATGGGCAGTGATTTAGGCAGGAACCAGAAAGGAACAGCAGACATGAGGGTGATGGTACCAGCAATGAGGTAGCCCAGCCACCATGCCCCCACCCAGCGGGCATCACCAGGGGTAATAGTCACCGTCTCTGCGAAGAAATAAGAACTCTACCTATAAGCACAGTATGTGGATTCATTTTGTTTGCTTCTCATTTACTTTAGTTACATTTTCATGTATTTTTGTAGTTTTAAAGTGCTTTACATTTAAAATTTAGGGCTGTGGTAAATGTTCAAAGGCAACAATTCATAACATGAGGAGATGTGTCCTAGCTTGTATTGTTACACAGAAAGGTTTACAACAGCTTCAAAGTGTTTGCTTCAGATTCAGATTATACTGTATCACAGGGTTTAATTCATCTCCTCTTGGCAGGCGTGTTGTGTCTTGTGCAGCTTTAACACTGTCATGTACCACAACCAATTTCCAAATCCAACTCTCGTCAGAGGAGTGCGAGTGCATTTCTGCAGTGTGAAGAAATGATAATCTGCAACTTTACCAAGCAAAAACATTGTTATTTAATCAGTCGTAATGTATCAGTCACTTGACAGCTTACTCACCGATGTCCACATAGCCAATGTCAACATAAATCTTGGCACACAGCGACCCCAGCAGGTACCCAAAGACAGGACCAATAATTGATATGGTTTGGACACATCCTAGAATATACAACAAAGAAAGGTATTTTCATTTGGCCACATTCAAAACCTACTCACATACAACACACAAACATAACATCCACCTACTTCCAATGAATCCTTAGTACATCCTATATACCTGCTAATACCTACTCAAATACAGTGACTCCGGCTGAAACAGTCTACTTTGCTTGCATCATTCACCTTGCCACCACTGTATCACGTTGTACTATTTTTGTTTTATATTCTAAAATGTGTACACTTTTTTATGTACCCAACACAAGAAGAAATTTGAATTTTTTATTGTACACATGCACATGGTGGGGTGACAATAAAAAAAGATTTAAACTGACTGTTACTCTGCCTGAAGGGGGAAAAAAATGGAAGAAACATCATATCAAACAAAACACACATAGGTGATCAAGAAAACAGTGTCATCCCAACCACACACTGGGGAGTTACAACACTATTATGTTTTTTTTTTGCAATATATAGTTGTATAATACGTTAAGAACAATAGATATTATTATACATATCATTATTATTATTATTATTATTATTATTATTATTATTATTATTATTCAATTATACAAATACACTTTCTGAATTAAATACATTGAAAATGAGGTGACCTTGGTAGCATCCAAAGCTAATGCGTAATGTGCATTACCAATATAGAGGGCAGCATTCTCGGACTGTGCATAATCATCAATATACGAGATTCCCAAAGGCTGTACTGGAGTCTCTCCAATCCCACGCAGGACGTTTCCCAGAAACAAATAGGTCCACATCGAAACACTGGATTCTCGCTCACATCCTACAGATCAAAATGAAATAGGAAAAATTAGACGAGAATTTTCAAAGCCTCACAAAACATTAACAAACATGTTATTTTGACTTGTTCCAAAAAGTTACAATGAACTTAACACATGCATGTTTATCTTTCTATATTCTATATTATTACATTCTTATTCTTCTTCTATTATTCTTATTAACCATGATGAGACGGTTTTGGTGTACCACATCACATCACAACAACTCCAGCAATGTCATGTAAATCACAGATGTCAAAGTGAACTAATTTAATGTGATTGCCTAAATTTTCTGGCTCTCTGGCAATGTCTTCTGATTTAAAACACACACGCTGGCCCCAAGACAGAACAAACAATACAGAAAAAACTACTCTCAAAAAGAATTTGACCATATTCACAAATTGTGAATTGTGTTTCTTTGGCTAAGCACAGTAAGGATTCTACTCCTAATCTTACCTCTAGGGGGCAGTACAGAGGTTCTGTCACCTGCCCTTGTGGACTCAGGTGAGCTTTCTGGACATGGAGAGAGGTTATTGGTTGAATTCACTGAAGATCTAACTGATGTTTCGATCTTATAGCTGCGTACAAAATACCAATGTGACTGTTAAACAAGGGAAGGGAGAAAGCATCAGGTATCGTTAGATACTCACAATGTGAAGCACAAATACATACATCAGAGAGAACATTTTCAAAGTGCAAGAAATGCTGTTTGTCAAGACTTGAATCACAGAAATATATGGATGGAATTTGTGAACTGTAATGCATGCATACAGACACGACACTCTGCCTACCGGCCAATGATGAAATGAGGCATGGCAATCAAGAAGGTCCCAAAAGACATCAAGATACATCCGATTGCTATGATCTTGGGTCGGTGGAGCTTGGCACCAAAATAGCTCACAAAGGCAATAACCAACAAATTCCCTACATAGTTGAGATGATCAGAAAAGGAGATGAGATGAGTCAAAGGCATTAAATATGAGATCTACTGAGACAATTTCAATTAATATAGTATTCTACAAAGGCTGTATTCCATACAGTTTTTATACATACAAGAAAAGGTCTTCAGAATACCAAAAACCTAAGAACATCTAAATCATTATTAAAATCAGAATCAATCATCTAAATGATACATGTTGATAGATGTGATCTCTTGTAAACCCTGATTCTGATCCATCTTTGCCGATGGAGAGACACCATGGAGGGATATGTCTGTGAGGTGGAGGTTATTGTATTGTACTTATTAAGCTGACAAGCTGCAGGATCGCTACCTTCGAGTTAGAGATATACCTAGAGATATAAGACATACACAGTACATACAGGGGAAAATTAGTCTTTATATTCAGGCAACAATACCACACATACGCCTTGCTCATTAAATGTATTTGTCCTACATCATGACACTGCTCTGCTTATCTGTATTTCAATTTAAAAACTTTGAGGAATGCTGTATGTCTTTGCTCTGTGTGGCCATTTTGGAAAATTGCATTGACTGGACAAAGAGGGGGCTCTACAATATTTGTTTACCTGTCTGCATCTCACACACAATATGAGATGCAGTCACTGCAAACTGGGTTTCCACAAAATTTAATTTAAGGGACAGGTGTGTCTCATGACTCCACTGCCTGAATATCATTTACAGTATCAACAGCCCCACCAGAGAACTGTGTAGGTTTTGATCAAAGTCAGTGTGAATATTCATATTTATCTGAGCCATACACACACAATACTACATATTCTTCATTCAGTGTTTCTAGTCTGTCGTGTAGCTGCACAAACCATAACAAAATCCATCTATTCCAAGCTCACATGCTGCGGCTTCAAAGGATTTTTCGCTCATTAAGAGTCAATTAGGTATGCGACCAGTGACTATTCAAAGCTCAAAGGGGATGCATATATACTATAGTGTCTAGCTCGCTGACATGCTGAGGATATTCTCTTGGCTTACTGGCATTAGCATCTAAATGCTTCAAAACATGTGCAGCAATAGCTAGTGAATAGAGAGACACATTGAACTGAGAAACTCACCTATTTCAAAGCTCCCATCTATGATGCCAATCAGATAACTGGGGATGTCAAATCGCCTTTCTAGTTGTGTAATTGTGCTCTTCATGTAGCTGCCAGATAAAGCCTTGGCAAAGTAGGCAAAGGACAAGGCTGCAAGGAACATCTACAGAGATACAGGAGGAGACAGAATATGGTCAACAGAGTGGCCCTGAAGTGCTTCTATTCAACATTGTAATTTCAAAAGAATATATCAACCTGTATTATCATGTACATATTGTTATCATAATTATTATTAGTGTGTGTCTGTGTGCATGTGTAACTTGAACTTGCAGTGCTGATACAACATTGTAAAAGGAAAGCAGGCAATGTGCGGTTAAAGTTTAGGCCAGAGGGTGTATTGAGATCTCTCCTCCTTTTGCAAAGCCACCTGTGGACACTGACAGTCAGTAACAAAGGGAAGATTAGAGGCACCAATCCCAGTGGGACACAGATACATCCACTGAACTATGAGCTGACAGACTGGCCGACATGCAGCATAATTGGAAACAGGTGAGAGGTAACCATAGCCGGCACTCTTAGGGATGAAAATAGTCCAAGCACAGAAGAGATGCACGCGCCACTGACCAACACACACATGCATATACTCACAAATTCAGTTAACTGAACTTATTCCAGTGTCATTTGAAAGTAACTGTGAATTCACATACAGGTAAAACTGGTTTTGACAACAATGATATTATTATTATTAATAACCTATTTTAAAGATATATCCCTGCTGGTTCTCCAAAATCTCAAAATGTGTTCTAAAATGTTAAAAAACTCACAGATGTGTTTCAAAACATCGACAGTGAATACTTAACATAGAAAATGACAGATATAGGTATCATTACTCTATCAGTTAATCTATTTATAGCATATGGACCATTATGTACATTTACATGTTATGCAATGTGCCCAATAAACAATGATGATCCGTTTTGGTCTAGAGGGCCAGAGGGTCAGAGGACCTGAGTACGCTGTCTTTAATGTATCTATGAGGTATGTTGTGAATATATTCAAGTGCAAATTCATGAATATTTTTAAACTAATAAAATAATCTGAAAAATAATTCTCATATTATCTTCACGGATGGATGTGATAATATTAAGGCCTTAAATGGAAGGTAGGGTAGGGTTGCAATTAATGACTATCTTCATTATCACAATAATTGTTTGGTCAACAAAATGTCATGCATATAGTGTGCAAAGAGCCCACGTTGACATATTTATCTTCATTTGTCTGACCAACAGTCCAAAACCTAAAGATATACAACTTACTATCATAAAACACTAAAACACCTCCAAATATAATTACCTTTGAGAAGCTGTAGCCAATGACTTTTGGGCATATTTGCTCATTAACTAAATTGGTCAATCGATTATCAAAATTGTTCCTGGACATTTTTTTGACAGTCAATGAATCCACTTATCGTTTCAGATCTATTTCAAAGTACAAAAATGTCATGTTTTGGTCTTGCAACCTTCATAAACTGTATTGACAGGTACAAATGAAGTTACTTAAAAATATGTCTAGTGTCATTTGCATAACACTGAAAACAGATGTTACCTTTTCAGATCATGGCTCCAAGTATAAGCAAAAATTTTAAATAGTACATGGTGAAGTTTTATGCCTATGCCTAGTCATGCCGTACTGGTAACCCAGAGAAACAGAGAAATCCCTAATCAGAAGTAGATTCTGAACAATATGGGTAATGAACTTGACAACCTGAGACAGGCTGAGTGGTCTGTTAGAGTGGTTCAAAAACCAGTCTGCTTATGGAAATCCCAGTGACGCTATATCTTGCAGCAGTCCTCAGCAATGCACTCCAACTTTAGGTCATGTGAATTGTAACCCCATTTGTCTTTGACCCAAAGCTCGTCCAATCAGAATACAGGTGAGCAAGAAGCTTAAAAACATCCAATACATCTCTCAATACAGGCGCAGGCTTCGCTCTAATGTCAAGTGCATAGTTACCTTTCATACCACAGAATATAAGTGGACATAATGCCTCTGCAGGAATGCTAAGGCATGATGGTTCTCATATGACATGTTGACATGGGGATCGAGAAAGCTCATGCCAGCATCATGGCATCGGCAACTTGTCAAATGCCATAATTTAAAAGAACCATCACCACTTTTTGAAACGTGGACTGGGAAGGTGTGTGAGGAACATCATTTCAGATCTCTTCTTAAAACTTACTCTTAACATTGTTTTACATCCTTCTTGCTTACTGCGGGCATCACTCTGCCGACTACGCATTCAACCATCCATTATCTATATCTGCTATAATTAATATTTAGATTACTTTATGTTACATTGTCTTTCTGTCTTTAAATCTGGTTTGTACCAAATTTGTACTAGTTGAAAGGCACTTTGTAACTTTGTTTTACAAAAAAGCTTATAAACATAAACTCCTCAAAAGCTCTTTTTACAAAAGCCAAAATTAAGCGGCGTCCCTAGCTTTATTTTAGCTTTCATAATGTGGTTTTCCAAAAATATTTGTGTAAATACAACAAATATATTCAGGAATTAATATATACTAAATTTAGGTTATATATATATATATACAGTATATACAGTATATAGTATATACTATATTCAATGTGGGGAAGTGTCTTGTTGTGATAAAAGTGTAATTCTTTCTGATAACATTAACCGAATATCGTATAGTTCATTAAACTTATCACTTTTTAAAAAACTGGATATAAATCTCAGAGGTCCACGTGGTGCAAGCATTGGAAATAAAACCAGAAATATGAAACAGCTTTCAACAAGAATCAAAAATAGTATGTCCCCACCTTTATCTCTCATTATTTGCATGTGAGGTATAATACATTTCCAGTATGTAGAACAATCCTAATGTGGGCTAAACGAACATGCAGAATGCTGCTATGAATATGAGCAACATGTGTGTGCTACAAGCAGACAAAAACCCTTTCTCTAGATTAACAAGTGAATGTCAGGACCACACTGAGAGGTTCATTGTAGGATTACCACACACAGAAGGAAAACACTCATGGACAAAAAGGCAGCATGACTGGAATTCCTTATTACTGTTGCTTGCAGTTGCAAGTATTTCACTAAGCAGCTTTTTAATTATTGTCCAATGTGCTTCATAATCCAATAAAGACCCTCCGTTCTGACCTCTTTTACTGAAGCACAAACTTTGTCTAAGGAATTTTTCACAGCGACTTAATACCCTGTCCAAAGGGCACAGAGAGCTGTTGCACTCAACACCATGCATGGTCACTAACTATAAGCCCACCAGAAACATGCAGCACGCTCAACTCAGACTTTCAGTGGGTGTTCAAACAATTGTGGATTTACATCAACATACACAGAAGTCTCCTAAAGTGGTTTTATTTGGCTAGTCATGACCGGGCTGAAGAAATCACGGTACAGCAGAGATACTTACAGCTATAGCTATAGATATTCTCCACATATATGAAACACACACACCAGAGGGTATTCACCAACATATGCACTCCGTGTCTCTCTGTCTTACATACATGTGACCCCAGTCATTGGAGATATAGATATCCAGATATTTGTGTCTCTCCTCTCAGCCAGTCAGGTGACTTTGAAAATGACGGACATGTGGGCCCTCTGTCCTTTCAGGCTGAAACACTTCATACATGTTTTTAAGACTGTTCTCTGGTATATAACACTGTCTCCACTGGCCTGTGTGACTGTACTTATGTAGTTTTTTTTCCCTCTCTGCGACTTCAAAACTGGATTTTTGCATGGTCAAAAAAAAATCATGGAAGTCATGAAAGAAATGTATTTCTAAGTTTGATATACATAACATTTTTCTGAAAGGTTGGCAGTTTTGTACTCTCTTTACGCAAAACATGAAAACAAAGGCGTTCATGGCCACATTTTTCATCACACCATTAGAAAAGCCATTTACAATATGCCAAAGTTTTGACTAAACCGGTGCACAACAAACTTAAATGAAAAGATGTGCATCTCAGTTCACTGAAATACAGTACAGTACAGTACAGTACCTTCAGATTGGGGTGGCAGGTGCTCTTCACTGCGGAGGAGGTAGGGTTGTTGTCTGGCGTCCAGCTGCCTGTGGCTGTGTTGTCCATTTTCTTAATGGCAGCCTCCTACTGTACTTTGCCTGAGCTGTGGTTTCTCTTGAGATGACTTACTATGGCCGTCCTCACTCACACCTGTTGGAAAGAAAAAGTTATGTTGAGAAGTGGAGCTTTTTACTGTACTGACCAACAGGTGCAGTGACTGCACACCGCATCTAAAAAGTCACCCCAAGGTGATTCTTGGCTGTAGTAACTACCATTATGGCGATTTTGAACATGTGAATAAAGATCATTTTTCAGCTGTTAGAAGCCGTTATTCGTTTCCCACCGCTTTCAATCTTCCTTTTCACACTCCCTTCACCAATATGGCAATGAAATAGACAACAAGCCTCCGTTCCCCAAAATAACTGAGGATTCCTTTAACGAGACACTGACCTGTGCTAATGATTTGTTTGAACCACAGCATGCTTAATCTTAGAAAGGAGACTCTGGACAATCCTTTTAAGATTCAGTTTGGTGGACAGCATTTCCTAAATCTGAGATATTCTGAAAGGCCTAAAAGGCTGTAACTTGTGAACCACTGGTGCACTGATACTATACCTATATTAATTAACTCCACTAACAATTTCAGAGAATATAAATGTATGTGTTTGTTTCCTTAGCTGCGGTTATTAGCTTTGTTTACTGTAAGCATGGCAATCAAATTCCTTGAATTACTGTAGGTAGTAATTTTCCCTGGACAAAAAACCCCCTGTAACCATGGTGATAAGCGGTTAAAGAAATTAATGGATGAAAGAGTCACACCACAAATCTCACCTTATTCAAGCATGGTAAACGCAAATGACAGTTGCAGTTTTCAAAATAGAATGCAAATATCATTTAATGCAAGGCCGAGAGGAAGAGCAAAACATTACATTTTCTTGAATAGGCTATTTCAGACTGGAGAGGAAACTGATTATGATCTTGTAGAATCCAAGTGGCAAAGACTTAAGTGTTATGAAGCACACAGTGAAGGAAGAAAAAACAAGAAAACAAGAAAACGTTTTCAGAATAACCAAGTGGAGTGCAGTGAAAACGATGGCAGTAAAAAATAAATTTGGTAAACCGTAAAACAATCAGAAAGAGGAAATGTATCACAGTTTGAAGAAGCTCTTCAGAGTTCATAGAAAAAGTCAACAACTATTCCTATGACTGAACTATTCTGGAAGTAAATGAAATACTGGTTTAAATGCACATGCAGTATGTTTAACATCCAGGAAAATCATTATCGTCTTTCATCACCATCAACAACCTGAAGAAGCTACAACGACCTTTCTCCTTACTTCAGGTCTGGAACAAACAAACAAAAAACCAGAGGCATGTCATTCTGAAGAGAGGAGTTATTTAACATAATATTCTTTCATCTAATTGTTAGAATCATCTCTTTTGTAGCAATGATGATACTAAGAGCGTTTTGGGAATGCAAAGATTAACTTTAAGAAGAATGATAAAACTCAATGATGAGTGAAAATGTGCAAAGAAAAACAAAGTAAAGTAAGAATTCACTGATGACTTCAGTGATTTATCATTTATTTCAGTGAGTTATTGGGTATCATGAGAAATCTGGAGTCAGCCAGGTTTGCTTAAGATGTTCAGCTGAACTTGGTCAGTGCTTCTTTTCTTTGCAATTTGAATGTTTATTCCATGTCCCATGTAGAATTAAAAAAATCTTCTTCGTGCGATCTGACCATAAATGTGGCAGCAAACAGGTTTCAGGAAAAATGTAAACACACTGCAAAATATAGTGACATTTGTGACAAGTATTAATCTCAAATAAAATTGCACAAAGCCACCTACTGTAGAGAGCAAACAACGAGTGTGAGGGAGTTGTTTCAATAACCAAAAGATAACTGATATTTGCATTAAGTCTGTGTAGTCTGGTGCTTGTGAACGATGACATGATGAGAGAGAGAGAGAGACAGAATCAGTGCAAAGAGCAGAGCTGTGACACTGTTAAAAAGCCAGACTGCTTATTCAGTGACATGACAACTCCCTATGGATCCCTCCTCCGTGCACCAAACCACAGCATGGCTTTGAACTCTGCAAGGAAAAAATGTTGCTGTGGCTGATGACATAAGGGCTTTCATGCTCATCTAATCTTCATAGACATTCAGTAGAACAGAATTCTGGCACAACGGGACTGTAAACAATAATGACCTCTGTGTTTCTCTTATATGCATGAAAGAAGCTCTTTATAAAACTGGCTCACCAATTAGGGATGCACATCCCATCCTGTCATCATGTAGTGATAACATGACGATGACTACTTTTGTTAGCAATCTTCTAAACTGCGTCACAAAGTATTTCACATACTACTTTCATCAGTTTGTTTCCAAGGGGCTGTTCATGGGCTACGTTCCCTGTGCACAATTATACTGTCTTCTCTCCAGAGTCACAAGACTGCCGATTCAGGTCCATACAGGAGGGAGGGGGGAGTTTCCTGAGGGTGAGTGAAGTACTTCACAAATATATGTTTGATTTTTGGGGGGGGGGAATCCAAATCCCACTCATCTGATCATGGTGTTCAAGCTGGATAAAATGCATACCTATCATAAATATTACTGAGCAGCTACAGTTTAATCTTGATAATGATGATCCTGATAAACTGATATAAAGGTACCACATACAGTAACCTACAGCGCTCTACATAGTTAATAAACAGCCTGGTGTAATTATTAAAAGTGTCCTTTAAAGGCAGTGACTGGCTTCCTGATCAAAATTCTTGACAATAACCCACGAGTGTTTGGAGAATGGCCTTTGCTCTTAAAAACACAAAAGGTGCATAAAGACAAATCAACATTTTTTTAGGGGCCAAACTCTTTGAAACCAACTAATAAAGAAAGAGTAAAGATTAATGTCAAACTCTGATGTTTAATACACCAAGAAACAGGCAGTAAACTTGTGCTGAGTTCAAAGAGAATTCAATACAAAGTATTATTAGTAGTTTACTTTTATTCTCTGCCTATAATAAACGTAGCAACAATCACGTGATCTCTGTTGAATTATTGGTGATGCCACATGCACTCAGGTTAATTAATCAATGCATATTGAGTAACCAGATAAGCGTCCTCTGAATTCTGCAAATCCCCTGCTGTTCCTGCGGACAGCTGTGCGCACTGCACCGGTTAAGTGTCTGTTGATGCTTCACTGACACACTGAAACTTATTTTCAGTCTTTCACTTGAATTAGCTAAAATCACACCGCGGCAACTTCACTAGGTTAGAGCCTTGAAAATAAACAAAATGTCAGGGAAACAACATCCGCACCCTTCACTAAAAAGAACATCATGACACTTACCCAACTCGGAGCGTCAACCCTCCCCCTTTCACGACGGATCTAACTTCTTATTTTTAAAATGTAAACGGAGGCAAGAAGAATCCTGCTTCACAAAATGCTTCAGCCGCATCAAATGACCCTCTTCTAGCCAAGTCACCTACTCATACTGTACATGCTCCTCTGCAGCAGGGAGCGATGCGTCTCACTGGGAAGAGACAGGGTGGATACAGAGCACCGTGTTCACAGTGAAGCACACGTGATGCGCAAAAAAGAGAGAGAGAGCTGAGAAAACTACTTGCCATACCATATCCCACCTTTTCACTGAGCTCTCATGAGCTGTAAGCGGTGAAACGCTATTGCAAATATCTGCAGTGTGTCTGTAAACTCACGACATGAAGCCATGATTCAGATTTCCGCAATTAATAATTAATCTATCAGACCTGCAGCATGTTGTGGCATTAATTTGCTGGAAGTATTGTGGACCTGCTTTCCCCTTATCATTTTGCTCAAATTACATGCATGGATAAATGATTCCCCTCTGCCTCCTACAGTATGTGGTGTTTACAGCTTTCAAGGATGATTCAGATAATAATTTTTTAAAAAAGCTAAGCAAAACCATATCATCACACACACAATGAGGACACATGTAAACTGAGAAAATATAATCCTGATTGAAAAGATGTGGACTACTTCATGTTTGTCTTCACTGCCAACTTTGTTAAATGGAGTGTGTGTAGGGGGCTTCAAACTACTCACTCACTACGAAATTGAATTGATAAGTGAACATTTCTTGTCCATCTGAAGCTACAGTATCAACCTGGGTTCCTTGAATATAGCGAGTCCCCTGGTCTATCTTAAAGGACTAATATTTATGGTAAAATAGGATGAATGCGATTGATGTAAAATTCTGCCCCCCTTAATTTTCTATAAACATGTTACAAAACTTTGCTTGGTGGAAAGCAATGAAATTTGAAATGTGTTAACATCTTCAACAAGTCCAAAGTTTGACTGAACCAATATCATCAAACTGCAGTCGGCTTCATTAAAATTAGTAATAAAGGCACCAAAAATAGGCTCACAAATAGCGAAGATTCAATCAGGTTTCCAAATGGAGTTCAGTTCTTTGCCTGAAAACTAATTATTCACTGAACTTGTCTTGACCCAAGAAAATAATGGAAAGAGGTTGATAAATGAAAGGATGCATATGAGTCCGAAGTTAAATTCACATTTAGACTGCTGGTGCTTTTAAAATAGATTGTTATTGTACGGGTTTCAACAATTTCCTCAGCTCACCCCAAAGTGGCAATTTTCATTAAAAAAAAGAAAGACATTTTTAACAAACACCTTTGCACCTTTAATGCTTGGCCCCCTAATAAAAATGCACTGTTAGATAAGGTCATAATTTCCCTGTTGAGCTTACTGACACACCAGGTGGTCAAACCTCATTTCTCAAGTTCCTCTGTTGCTATGGGGATAACTGGTCTATACACAGCAGACCCACTTATTATGAACATGTCCACACCTCTCTCTGTGGCTTCAGGGGAAGGTTAACATAACCTATTAAGCACCCAACGTGAGATGCACAATTGGCTAAAGTGCTAAAATGCTCCGTATTAAATTTCTGCTTCTGATTTACTTTATTGTGTTTCCAATGCAGGTACAGATGGCACTTCTATGCTTTGTGCTTGATAATTAGTTTACAGAAATGATAAACACAAGAAGAACAAACATGATACTGACGTTTTTTTGTCCATATTTTAAAATAAATGAGAATCTACTTCAGAAAATCAATTGATAAACTTTTAATGGATAAAACAACCAGACAGGAATGTATGTTTTTGGCAAATCCAGCAAACTAAATACCAAACAAATTAAGGTATATTCCAAATCAAATATTTGCATAAAGCAGTCCTGTTTTCTACTCTTCACCCAGAGATATTAAAGTGATAACTACCATGGTACAAACGATGTGGCAAAATCTCTGATGGTAGACAATCCTTGCACGGTATATATTATCGTATCGCCCAGTCCTAAATGTAATACCGGCTGCCATATCTGCCTTGTAAGATAAGATATAGGATTTTATTTATCCAGAGGGAAATTGTTGTGTGGAAGTAGGTAAAAGTGCTACGAGCCCATAGAGAGAAAAAAAATAATTCAAGGCCACGTTTTACTACACTGAGCGCTCAAAATGTTATTGTGTGCGAACAAGATACAATTTGTTCGCGTGTTTTGATTAATTCGTTACCACATATTGATTAATTTGTTACCACGTTTTGATTCATTCGTGCGCACGAGATAAGTGTATATACAGAGAGCCAGCACAACAGACCAGCCTTTCTCCCCGTAGCATAAAGTGCACTGCACCTAATTGCCTCAACAATCCCTTGCAAAGCAAGTGTTGTCAACATGCCTTGATAACTCATCTCCAAGCTAACGTAAAGCTTAAAGGTGTAGTCTATGATTCTGGAGAAAGCTTGTTGATATTTGAACTCAACAGCCAAACAAATACATCCCTCTCTTCAGTGCTGCTTCAAATTCGCGTGAGTAACTCACAGCATTAGTTTTATCCTGTGCACAAGCTCAAGTTGTGACATATTATACCGAAGTGTTTAGTGGAAACGCGGCTAAAGCGTCAGCATTTGACGACCTGGGCTGGTGGCTCTACCCGAGTCGCTCTGTTTGTTTCCCGTTTACAGAGCCAGGGCTGTGTATGAACACAGGACTTTATTTTCATCGCACACATAGAACAGAAAGCTAGCGGACCGAGAAGAGATATTCACTGAATTTGACAAAAACTGTTTTGGATTAGAATCGTAGACCACATCTTTAATTAAAGAGTCTCTCTCCATAGCTATCACCGAGGACGTGCCTTAAGCAGATGCCAGCTGCAATGAATTACTTGGCCTTGAGAACTGCCAGAATTATTCAGTTATTTAGCGAACAAATTAATCAAAACGTGCGAACGAATTAATCAAAATGTGTGAACGAATTGTATCTCGTGCGCATTTTTTTTTCTCTCTATGGCCACTACGGGGCTCCGTAGAGTGCAAATATAAAAAGTGCAAATATGAAATATCAATAGAAAGGTGCAAATATGAAAATCTCAATAAACAGATATCGGAAATCCAAAATATTCCACATAAGGATCATAAGTTGCTCTCAAGATGCTTCTTGGTGAGAAAATCTGTCTTGTGGTCTCTTTTGAGAATAAAAAAAAATCTAAGTTACATTTGACATTTTTTGGTCTAATTAGAGAGCCCCATTGTGAGAATATACAGGTGTACAAGTGCAGCTGTGTTTGAACATCTCAAGTAACATTAACTAATTACAACTTATGTAACTGTACCAGACAGTGTTGACTAGCAAGGTTTCTAATACATGTTGTCCTCAAGGCTGTGGTGATGTGGAAATTCAAAAGTGATGAATAGTCTGGAGTCCCTGAATAAACTTCATTTGATCCTGGC
The DNA here is from genome assembly GCA_003416845.1 of Oplegnathus fasciatus. NCBI lineage: Eukaryota > Metazoa > Chordata > Actinopteri > Centrarchiformes > Oplegnathidae > Oplegnathus > Oplegnathus fasciatus. The sequence goes on from NTHP01000022.1 coordinate 2,582,810, forward strand.
ATCAAGGCAGAATGGTTAATATTTTCAGGAAATGATCACATGTCGATAGATCTGAATGGTCAGAAAATGCAGCTGCTAGTTTCCACCACAAATCTTCCTCAACTGGAGCAGAGACAAGTGTTTTTGTAACTAGCTAACTACATAACTATATCTCTTCATCCTGGTAATCTCACTTTAGCTTTATATTAGCCTGAATATCTATTGACATATATGCTAATGTTACAATAATAATCCGACAGGCTAACGTAACGTACAGGTATGTTAGCTTAATAAAACAACAGCAATAAAAATGATTTTTGACTTTTGACTTTCCTCATTGCGATTTGACCATTAAGCTAAACAAAGATGGCAGCCAAAAGTGACATATTTTCCAGCTCGTTTTGTAAGACACCAAATAAATGTGTACCAGCCATGGAAAGTAACTAAGAGTACATTTACTCAAGTACTGTACTTGAAAACAATCTGTAACAAGTTGTAGCTAAAATTAGCTTCAGATCCACTGGCATATACAACATATAACATTAAAAATCACTAATAATACAGTAGCCTAATCAAATAATATACAATATAACACTGACAGGGGCATTCTGCTGCTAACAAGTACTTTTACTGTTCATACAAGTACATTTTGCTGATAACACTTCAGTACATTTATGTAAGTAAGATTTTGTATCGCAGGACTTTTACTTGTATTTGGTTTGGATGTTATTTGTTTTTCTTCTCTCAAAGGTTCAATGAAAGAAACATTTGACGTCTTTAAAACAATAAGGGAATATAAAAACATTTTTGTAAAAGGCAGGAGACATGACGTAGCACCAATAGCATGCTAAAGCAGAAAACACATTGAGTTAAAGTTAAAGCTCCACACAGGACTTAGCACACCTCTAAAGGATGTTGGCAGTGCTTTATTTTTATTTTAAGGCTTCCAGATATTTTGTTGGACATACCAGCAGTATTAACAAATTATTTAAAACTGTTTATTACTGTTTGCTCACTTAAGTAGTGTTTTTATCAATGCGTGTGTAGTGATATATTTTCACCAGAAAAATGTCATGGTGTCAAGTTTGGAAACTGTGGGAAGAGTTTGATGAAAATAAAGCTGATCAATACAGAAAAGAATATTTCATCATCAGGGCAGACAGTTCAACAATTAAACTATACAATACTAATCTACCTACACTGGGATTTATACAAAAAAATATGATGTCATTCTACACTAAATAGTCATGTTTATGTGCAGTATATGAGTCTATAATCCTGACCTTTTTGACAGGGGGCTTTGCATGTCTTGGTCTCCCTATCCTGGAGTTCCTCGCCACTGCCATCTGCTACAACTGGCTGTCTATCAAACAACATACAAGCATGTGTGTATGCTTCCTTTAGCTTCACTCTGAAGAGGGACTAGCTCACAACTGTCTGTATTTTCATGTTATGAATACTTCCCCGCAACCGTAAAACATATTACTTTCTGTATTAGTCAAATATTAATATTATTAAAAAATCATTATGCATTTAGGCAAAAAAAAAAAAGTATTTTATCTTAAGTAAAATCTTCATCTTCTATTCATACCCTCAACTTTAATATAACATGGAAAGACATACTAAATAATGCTGGTCATGTGCTCGGAGAGGGACCACAGACTGGAGTATCTGTGGTCTGCTTCTAACCACTACAACACAGATATCTGAGAACTGCGCTTACAGTAACACTTTAAAATGATGAGGAAATGGATAAAACTCTGCCTAGGTTGAAGACTTAAACTCTTGATGATGGTGATCTTGATGAAGCACACCACCTAGAACTTCTAAGGACATTTTGTCGTGATGTACCTCTTAGATTTTAGTTTAAAGCAGATTCTAAATATAAATAAAAAATATGAAAAATAATGACAACACAGACACAGGAATACCACAGAAATTATAGTCTTGTAATTCAATGTATTCACATTACAACATCCACATGGGTTCAGTTTGTGACAACTTCTAATGATCTTCAAATATATTCACTGTATGATACATAATACCAATATAGGCACTTCCAGTAAGTCTGGCAATATTGAAGCTACAGTATAGTGTCTAAATTACAAAATGGTAAAAATAAATAATGTATATCTAAAAGAGTTTTTGTAGTTTTAAAATTTCTTTACTGTACAGCATATATGTATATTGTACAAAATGGAGCATCAACCTGCAAGAAAATTAATTATTTTACTTTCACAAATACTGTGTATTTGGACATATTCTTCCTTGTGTAGGTATTAGTACATATGGTAAGTGCAAGGTACTAGTGAGAAGAAAGCAATTATTTAATCATGTGTCAACTATATAAAAATACTCATCTCATTGTTGTTTTTTTTACATAATTGTAAAGCTTGTTTGGTTTCCATGGTTACAACTATGCTACATGTGTGAATAAGTATGACAATCAAATAAAACCAATTAAGACATGAAAAATACTAATAATATCAAAACTGATATACTATATCAGCTCAAATGCAGGTGTTGATGTGACTGGGGGCAAAATGCATACATGGTCCACTCTAAAAAAATGAGATCACCAACAAACTAACACAGTTTCACCCTTAAAAATGAGAGATATTGTGTGATGAATGCTCTACTACTGTTGCCAGTGAGGATCTCTGATCTGCAGGCTAAGCTGTTGGCAGATCAAAGAGGAAGCGCAAGGAGAAATATGCTATAAGACCGTCTGCGAATAACAATTTCATTTGAGTATGCAAGAGGAATTGAAGAACTACATCCTGCGTCACTTTACCCTTCATTATTTCACCACCTCTACTTGTGAGTAAAAGTAGCATCAACCTCTACTATATAGTAAAAGCTAGCCAAACACAGGACAGAGTCACATTAGAGAGGCCAATGGAAGAATTCAAATGGACAGAGACACAAATGCACGCTCTCTTGCTCGCTCACACACACTGTAGTTGTAGTTATGTAATTGTATAACCTGGAAACCTGAAATGGAAACTAGAAGAGGGAGTTACATCATCCCAATTAATGACAGAAAGAAAAAATTCTGGGCCGCTTTAGTTAAGATGTTGGTGTGGTATTGAATAACTTGCCTGTCTAACATTGGTGATATCTCATCAGGTTTTTCAAAAGCTGAATAAAATGTATCCATTGTGTCTGTAATGATGATTATAGCTCAATAGCTCATTAGGGATGAATTGCGGGCAACATACAGAAAACAGCAGGCATGTTTGTCATAAAATACAATGAGTGAAGCAACACATGGTCATTAGAAGCCAAAAAAAAAGAAAAGAAACTTATTCTGATTCAGTGGCTTCTAACAAATTTGGTCTGATATAGGGTTCTGTCCAATGCCTTTCTAATCAATGGGTCAACCAATTATCTTCAACTCATGTGGCCTAAGCTGCGGTAGGTTGAGTTCCTCACCCCCCCCCCCCC
>NTHP01000022.1:2592414-2602601 GCA_003416845.1 Oplegnathus fasciatus
AATAGATAACGGGAATGTAAACAGGTGAGCAGGTAGTAATCAGTAAGTAACAGCAGTGGGGTGAAGTACTGACAGTATTAATAAGGTGCAAGTGAAGGAAAGTGACAGTAATGAGGATGTGAGTTCAAAAGTCAGCGTGAATACTCAAGCTGGATCAATGAAATTTCAACACACCGAAGGTAACACTGTATTTGATAGCTTTGTAATTAAAGAAAGAAGAAAAAAAAGAAAATAGCATGTTCTGAGACAGGTATTTGAGTTTAATAAGTTGGGTTGAGTTTATAAGCCGTTGTTAATTCCAGAGGAATACTCTTTGAAAGAACTGCCCCATTTATGCATCATTTATTTATTATTGGAAACATAATTCTCTATATATGTATATTATTGTGTACTTGACAAACATGTTTGCATGTTCAGCTGATCTGCTGTGCACTGACTAAAGGACTCAATAAAGAACTGAACACCGTCTCCATTTTCCCTATATTTAGTATATAATTACATAGTCCTTTCCTGGAACCTTCCTGCAAATTTACAATTACATGCCAGTTCTTTTCTGGGAAATTAAAAACAAAAACCTATGGGCCCCATTAAACAAAGTTTTACCAATGATATACTGTTAGTTTGAATATGAAACAAATGCATCTAATATCTGAAATGAGTCAAAAGCGTCCGTGAAAGTAATTTACACAGAGGCCTAAAGAATATACGGTGATGGTGGGACAGCTGAGGAGCAGCAGCATGTGTGCTGTCTATGACGTCCGTATGGATGGGAATGAAGGACAGCTATTGCGAGGTTTCCCGGTTGCCTTGGTAACTGACCCCAAGTGTCATCCCATACACTATACAGTAGAATGCCGTTGTTCCTGAAGAGCAGCGAGCTGCTAATGTAAAGCACAAGGAAAGTCATCAAAAGATGGGATCTCAGGGATCTGCAACTTGATGGAATTTCTTGATAGGTGAGAGGACATAAATGGGTGGAAAAAGAACAAGGGGAAGAGGAGCTCTGAGATCCAGCTGTCACCATGACTACATCTTTAACTAGATGGGTAGAGTTCACAGGCATTGCAAGGTTAGCTTCCCCAAATTAATGTCTCATGTCTTTGTGATATGTTGAAGAAACAATGGCCAGATGTATTCTAACTGAGTTATCCAAATAAATACAAGACATGTTCATATTTACGAATAAGACTTAAGCTTAGAGAATTATTCTGTACCACGATACAGATTCCAGACACCCAGATCCTGGTTCACACATTGTAATCAATTTCAGAAAGCCTGGTGAAGGGTCAGCAAGGTGAACAAATCTTATCCTCAAGGCTCTGTCAACATGCTTTCTTGTGCTCCATGACAAAAGTGTTTGTGTATGTGTATATGTATGACAGTGTGTATGCTTTGTATACATGCCTGAGCATGTTCTGCATTAAGTAGGAGTTGTATTGCTTTGCTGCTTTTTTCAAGGTCGTTGGTCTCTCAAGGCTGTCAGTGTAATCAGAGGCTGCTGCTCCACCTGAATGACAGTTGCCCGGGTACCCTGCTTGCGTCACCACATCTAGCAGCGCTGAAACTATTGTCACTGAAGAGCATTTCTCCTGTGAGGCTACCGCACTCTGTGTCTCCCCCCATAGACCCCAGAGTGGCTTGTAACAAGCTGCTTGTGTCACCAAGCTGAAGTGGCAGGGTGCATAAGGGCCTGAGCTTGACCCAGAGGCAATTAGCTGAGATTAGCAGCCATTCAGTGCCAAGGGGACATACTGTAACAAAGGTCACTGAGGGTGGCATTAGGCTGAAGGCATGACTAGATTCTGTTTGTTACAGCAGCACTGTGGCCACTTTATTAGGTACACCAGTACAATGCAATCTAATACAACTGTTCTGCCATAAAGTTGACTTTTATGATGACTATTTTTTTTTGACACTGTCATAGAGGTGTTAATTCAGTTATGTTTTAGTATTGAGGTTGTAGTTAGTGGTTGTGTTGTACTGGACAAAAAATGGCCATAGGTTATAGGTCAGCATGAGGTTTGACCAGAGAACAAGTTTTTAAAGCACAGGTTATTAGGGGAACAACACAGGCGGAGAGAGATGCAGGCTTCTGTCTTGTATTATCTCGTTTGAATATTATTGCGTATTTGTACGTATAAAAGTGTTAAATTTTTCTTGCCATAGCTTCAATGATAACAAGGATGGGATGGGACTAACTGAAAGAAGCAATAGTATATATGCTATATGGATATATAAAATCAAATCAAAATGATATAATCATGGCTTCAAAAATGACCATAACACCGACACCTCAACATTCTCAACAAAACCTCAACCGAACCCTCACAAGGGCATGATTTAGTACTGCAGTGCTACTGTATTGGACTGTAGTGTATTATACTGTGCAGGTGTTTGTGTTGTGTTCCCCCCGGCAGACAAACATCACATTGATGACAGTTCATTGATCTTTAATTTAGCAAATACAAACAAGGTCTAAATTGACATCAGAGACGGTTCACGCACCTGCTCATAGAACTCGTTGACAATGCCCTCTGTCCACTGTAGATGCAGATCTTTGCACTTCAGAGGCCCATTGATGTCAGCCAGTTTAATGCACATCTGGCAGACCAGCAACCTGTCATTCTCGTTAGACCAATCAATACCTGTGGATGGATCATCGCCCACCTAGGGGATCGGCAAATAGACATGTTGACATTTAACATATTCAAACATGTTGGCTGACACAGCATGCGTTATGCAGATACTGTGTAAATGTGATGCCATTGATCTGCAGTTCAAAGATTGTGTATTCACGTTAATGTCTAGAGGATTTATTAATCAGAGAGAAGACATGCAGCAACACTGGAATGCACTGTGAATGAGACAAAAGCAATGAGGACTTTTAATCGTAGCTTCCACCAGTATTATGAGTGTATAAGCTGACTTTTTCCTGTGATGAAATGTGCTTTATTTAAAAATGCAGAGGTTACAATCACTAGCCTTTAAATAAGTTATGACCACTTACAGTTTCTGTAAGATATAACTAGTTATGCAGTTCTCTGAATTAAATCACTGAATTTTTTAATTATCAACATATTTCTATGGATGTGGCAGCACTCAAACACATGACATCGGATCTCGCATTAATCTCAATACTGTTTGAATGAATTCGTCGGTCCTAGTAATGCTTAATGAGCTTCAGATCTGGAGAGGGAGGACCACTGACTTATCATTCTAACTTGGGAAGCTGACGGGATCAAGTGCAAAACTTGATGGGTATTTCACAGACAGCTAATTTGCTTCCAGGAAGAGCAGAGCAGGGTGCACTACACTGAGAGACACTGCTGTTACTTTTGCTGCTAAGCCAGCGAGCTCAATGTTAGCTGACAGGCCGTGGCCATCGAGCACCACCACTGTACTAATACTCACAATGGAAAAACCCAAGACTCTCAAATTCAAAAGCCAACATTTTGTCTGCACTTAAAGCTTGGGTAGGCAATGTCTTTTAGAAGCATTTTTTGTTATATTTGTTGAAATTATCTTTATATCCAGACAGCCAGACATTTCATTCGGACCGAATGAAATGACGGCTAGGTGGCTAAAGCTACCGAACTGGTCGCACAAGAGTGGCAGAGAAAGGAAAGAAAGACAGAAGAAGAAAAGGCAGCCAAAAAGAGGTTGGATAAAACAAGAGGTCAAACCAGAGTCAGCATCAGTATGGATTTTCAACTATGGACGAACGAACTGAGGGAGTTGAGGGGCTGAGAAATGATGCTGTGAATACTAACGACAGCCACGTTGGTTGTTTATGTTCATTATGATAATGTTTGGTGTTTTCAAACATGTGAATGAGACATGAGGTAGTTGGACAGTTAGCGACGACAATGATGCGTTGTGCTCCTCTCCCCAACGCTCTCTCGTGGACTCGTCCTCCAGCAGTAGTCAGGCGGAGCACGTTTGTGTGTTTTGAGGGGAGTGGCTTTGGGGGGAGAACTGACGGGAGGGGCGGTTGGATACTTTCAAAATCTAGCTTACTCTTGCTGGTTTCTCCAACACTGCCTACCCTAGCTTTAAACGAGTTCTTGAAATGCTGCAGGGCGCTTTGTGTTGTACGCTTGAGCTGGACATACTGCAAGTGCTGCAATGCTCTACACAAACAATAAAGCAATAAAGCTTTCCCCCCGATATTAAAAGAGCTGAGGTATGAATGTATGAGGCAAGCAATTCCACAGAACACACTTGACTCATAAAACTGAATAATACTGCTACTATTTAAAGTTTACCAGACAATTCATTGTTCAGCCAATCTAGTTTCCAAAGACAAGAAAATAAAAGAAGCATTCAAACATAAACTTTTCACTTTATGTGAATTTCGGTATTCATAACCCAGTGTTTGCGTTGACCTAAAATTCCAAACCCCCGAAATTGCTTAAGTTAAAGATAAATAAACAAAGTTTTTAAGCTCATCATGTTGACAGATTAACATTTTCAAGGGATTTAATCACCATATCAATAAACTCTTTAGATCAAACAGTCATATATTTTCAATATTTAACGTCAAACAATTATGCTTATGGAACTACCTTGGCATTGAACTCGGCTAGGAAGTCAAAGTGCTTCTTCAGATCAGTGGCCAGTATGGCCTCAATGACCAGGAAACGGAAACGCTTGAACTCCACGTGGTCCAGGTTGACGAGGAAGTTGTACTCTGGCCGCGACATGAAGAGGTTCCAGGCTGAGGCAGCGTGGTGGTTTTCCAGAACGGATCGATCATTGTAGAGCACTGCCTGCAAACACACAAACGCTTCACATTTACATAAACAAGTACAAAAATGCCTATATATGAATCCAGTTACTAGTTACTACAGCACCAGAAGAAATGGGAAAACCAGATCATGCTTCCAAAGTATTGTCAAGACAATTAGAGCCACTGTGCTACATTGCTATTCCTTGACAGATAAGAGATCTTTCAGTATCATGATAGCCTGTTTACCTAAATTTAGGAGATATGTCTAGACAATACAGTTTACATCTAAACAGAACTACCAAATCCAACCTCAACACCAGACAAGCAATGAGGAGTTACTGTAACTGGTGACTGTCTGATTACACAGTCAAAGACTGATGATTCACCTCAGCTTTGCCAGTGAAATAGACAGTAGAAGAAAATGGCCATTCAAATAATCATCAAAGGTAGAGAGTGTGTAACGGTAAAGATCTTTTTCTATATAGGCCGAATAGCACGAGTACCTGTGGGGCGCTGGTGGCCACGAGGAAAGCATTGGTGCGCCCGGGGTGGTCGTAGTCGTGCATTGCGGCAGCCACATAAAGGGCCATGAGCTCCAGAGCAGGTATGAGGCCTGACATGCAGCCATAACCATCCTCTGACACAGTGTAGGTCTTTGAAACCAGGAAGCCCATATGACTGTGTGTTATTCCGCTGTCGGAGTCTAGCCGCAAGGGAACAGACAAAGTGAGGAGGGTGAAGAGCAGGGTGGCAGAATTTACACACATACTGTACTGTCATGTGCATATGCCTAAACACACACACTCTAGAGCACACGCACACACACACACACACACACACACACACACACACACATACACACAGAAAGACACACTTGAACATTCAAATCCACTTATATGTGGATCAAAGGGATGGCCCTAGTAAGGCATACAAATGAGGTTATGGAAATATGGGTAAGAGGGAACTCTAATCTGCCTTCAATTTCATGCTGTTCTAGACTTCAAATAGTGTTTGGTGCGTAAATGCAAGCGCCAAAAGCCTGAGTAAGATAAGACAAACTGTGAGTAGGATAAGAACACACACTCCTGCAGGTCTGATGCTCTGACATTAATGAGATGGCTCACAGTAAAGCTACAGGCAGATCTAAAAAAAATCTAAATAAAAAAGTCTGGCCTGCATATAGACACTCTTTATGGTAATAAATGGCTTAACAAAAGTTTGAAGACTGAACAAAAAGGTATTGAGAAATCATGTGTTCTTATTTGGCATCTTAACTTGATGTTAACAACTTTGGACTGATGGATTCACATCTACACCAGCACCCCCACCAGGACATGCAAATGCCTGCATGCACTGTATGTATTAATGGACACACCTGAGTCACTGGCAGAGCCGTGGTCAGTAATGAGGCTGGGAAGACCAGGAACAGCCTGCGTGGTGAGGTACCAGACTGCATGAAGCACGTCTGTGGCGTGCACCCTGTTGTGATCTGGGTCAGGAGATAAAGCAAGTCTGTTCAGTGTGTGTACTCTTCTCCACCAGGGTGCACTGTTGGGCTGCTTGTGTTTCTTGTAACAACATAAAGGCTGCATACAGTCATATATGACTGACACTGGAAAAACGGTATGACATTTCCCTCTAGTGGCTGGTTTCATTGTTACAGCTGCAAACAAGGTTATTAAAAACATAAGAAGGAGAGAGATGTTCAAGCTTACATGGTATGTCTCTGTAACCATTCTCGAGGGCGTGGAAGTAGTTCATGAATTCTTTTACTGGGATTTTGAAGGTCTCAAACAGGCCAGTGTCTTCAAAGAGCCTGTAGGAGACCTGAAACACAAAAATCCAATTGTTAGAGAGTCTGTGAACATCACCACACTTGGATAATCAACATGTAAGAAGTGTACGATCATAAAAAAAACCCGGAAATCGTTATCAATAAATGCTAGGATTGTGGTATTGTAGATAAAATGACACAATTATATGATAGTCTATTCATTTATGAATGAAATGAAACATAATGTTAAGAAGAATCTCTGCAGTCTGCATTACTTAAGCATTTTATTGCTGAAATTTTGTCCAAATCCTATGTATCATTATGCGAATAATCAATTAACTCTGTGCTCACCTGACTGAGGATCCGTCCACATTTCCCATTGGTCTTCTCCATCATAGTGAAGATGGGGAAGTTCCAATTGTTTAGCTGACTCATCAAAGGCTCTAAGTCCTTCATTATTAACGGCTCTGGAGCCAGAATAGTTTTGTCCTGTACAAGTGACACATGATGAAAAGCGGTAAGATAAATAGATGTAAATAATGTATGTTCCAATATGACTTTAATATGTGTATTTGTTGTGTTTCATTACCAGAGTTATATTGTATCAGCAGTCGCCTTACCTCAGGAGGTATTAGTGGGTGGAGGATGACGTTCTGGGCAGGGTTTTTTCCCTCCTCTGTGTCCTCCTCTGTATGTGCTACATCACTGCTGTCACTGTGGTTGGCTTCGTGGGTGCTGTCATAGTCTGATGACACAACCACTTGGTCCTCTGCTAATAAAAAGGAAAAAACAAGGAGATGTCACACTGCGGCCTAAGGGAAAAATCCACTGTTAATCTCCTTAAGCTGATGCATATCGTCATGTTTTTTGGGGTGCTGAATTTACTTATCTGGTATATCCACTTCCCCTAATCCCGGTGTGTTATAGTTGGTTATTTTCTGCACTTCTCACAGTGAAAGACTCAGAGACGGTGAGTGCTCTTGTTCATTAGCACTGGTGTATGTCTGTGATGCTTTATACAGTAGTCTAGATTTCTGACTGGATTTCTAACTGATTGGTTGTTGAATATTGGTGCAAAATGGTGAATGTGCTTAGAATTTTTTCCCCTGTGACTATAACTGACTGAGACCAAAATCTGGTGTTTCCCTTAAGATGTAAATGGTTATTATCTTGAAACTATCTTGACTTGACATCACAACATCTAGGTTATGTATGGAGAACACCAATACGTAACTGATTACTTGGGACAGTTATTTGTTTGTTTGGGATTTTATGCAGCTGTATAGTATGAGACATACATTCTTTATTTGCGTGTTTTGAATATGTGTGCTGTATGTATTAGGCTTCCTGTATCCGTAAATTGGTTGCAGACAGTCTCAGAGGGAGAGAGAAACACTGATACAGTATATATGCCCACAAACGCTATTTTTATTCTGCTTGGAGGTAGTAGCGGTAATGACAGAAAGAAAGAGACTAAGAGCATACCTGACCGTGGTATCCTGTCTCCCTTGTCTATTGAGCCCTCCCCATGGCTCAGCTTGATGTATGGTCTCCCACAGCTGTAGACGAGAGGGGTTTAACAGGTTAGAGATAAAGTGCATAAAAGGGAAATGTTTCATTTTAACTCCGTAGCGTAGGACATCCCCTGTTGTAATGCTGTGATATTTGCAGCTGGTGCTGTGCATCTTCAACTACTGCATATATATGTCAGAGTCAATCAATTTCAATGATTTTGAAAGAAGAACAACATCAATGCTACAGACTGCACACTGAAAGACTGTTAAAGGTCAAAAAACAACATCTTATCAGGGTGAATTTTATCCTCTGCTCAGACATTTACGTCCAAATTTGGTATTAAAACACCTACTAATCAAGTGCAAGAATTTATAGTATAGTATGGAATAGTTTTTGTAGCATTAGAGGACATTTTAATTACTCTGGTGAGAAAATTTGGTGTTTATCATGATGTTGAGAACTCCACGTTTTGTTTGGCGGAACAGAAAAAAATTGTCCAGACCCCCAAATCAACAAAAAATGTTAAAATAAAAAACACTGGGGGACAAATGCGGAACAGTACGTGTGTTTGTAGAAAGCCTTTCCTGTCTGTAGCTGCGCCAAAGAATTGGGAATAATGCCATTCACTACATCTGTCTTTGATGTCTAACCGGTCGGCAGAAGTTGTCAAGAAAAAAACATGATGGGATTCCTACTGTGCTGTCCCCACATGAAACAGACGTCGTACAGATGCTTCAAGAAAAATACTCATTAATGGACTTAATGGATGCACACATTAACACAATGCAATGAGAATAAACAACAAAACAAATTCGAAACAGTTGCTGATACTGGCGCTGTTATAAATGACTCATTAGAAACTGAGCCCACCCTCTTTGAGCTTTATGACAAATCGGCGTCAGCCACAGGAACAGCTCACTGCTAGCCACAATCTTACAGACAGATGAAAATATTCACACTTATTGACTGGTTTATTAATCAAACAGCAAATATTATCCTTTACGGAAAGAGCCTTGAGCCGGCCTGCGCTGGTTAGTTAGCTGTGTGACACCACAGAGAGCCTCCCGAGCTGCTCTCAACAGCTTTTCCATGTTTCTCCACTGAGGCCTCTGTCAGGCTGTAGGTGGTTCCAATTAAAATACCTCTCCCCAAATGTTGTAAAACCTGCCTTCTCAGGGCAGGAAATGCCTGCCGTTAGAGCATGGTGTCACAGGGAGCACAAAGGCCTGTAGTGTGTCTATCTCCTTCTGATAAATTGTTTCTTGAACACTTTTGAGCTGTACCCACCCTGCCTAATGGTCCTGAGGCCCCAACAAAGGGAGTTCTGTTGTGTTTGCATGGCCAGGTTGGACCACTGTGTGTAATGCCTAGCAGGTGTGGAATATAAAATAGTTTGATAGTTTGGCGGGCGAACAGTTAGTACATTATTGTCAGGGGGGTCTGGGCAGGCAGCAGCGCTTGGCTTAAAAGGTTTACTTTTAATGAAAGTTGAAGAACTGGCAGACACTCTTCCTATTCTGCTAATGCAGCAGAATAGCTTCAGCTACTGACATTGAGCCGTCAGCACAGAATGTAAATAAGAAGGCCAGCCATTTTCACTCGAGGAATCTGTCAGTCATGTATCAAGTGACTCTGCTTTTATCACAAAAAAAACTTCTTAAGTGTAGTTACAGTAGTTAGCACTGTAGTCACAGTAATTTAACTGTCCTAGTGCAATATATCTTAAGTATGAAGAAAAATACATTCCCGTATGTTTCTGTTTCAACCCTGTCTCCTAGAAGTCACGTTTATATACTAATAATTTGTTTTGCCTCATACCTTTGGGAAGAATGTAACTGCTGCCTGCAAATATGTTTGTTCAGTCGGGGAAAGATCCTGCAGCCTGTGGTATGGTTAGATTTAGGCAACAAAAACACTTTGGTTATGGTTAGGAAAAGTTAATGGTTTCAAGTCAGTGTGGAGTTTTTTATTATTTAACCAAAACCAAAATTTTCTCTAACCTTAACCAAGTGCTGTGAGTCCCTAAACACAACCATCAAAACACTGATTATGCTGCAGTTGCTACAAGTGGACACCATTTTTCTAATGAATTTCTAATGACATTGTAGGGAAAACACATTAAATATGTTAATTAATCGATTACTCAGTCTAAAATGAATTTTTTAAATT
>NTHP01000022.1:2602608-2624283 GCA_003416845.1 Oplegnathus fasciatus
TTTTTTTTATAAATTTGTATCCAGCCAAAGTAAATTGTCAACAGTCAATTGGGAATCTTTCTCTCAAGTAGAAAACGACTCCTGTTCTCACACACATACAAAAGCACCTTGGCATTCTCCAGCACAAACCTTAATGAAGTTAATTATCCTGCAGTAGGAAATACTGCATAAATTGCAACATTGTCTGCTTTTTCTGAGAACAGCCCCGCTGCCTTTCCTCCTCCCATGTTGCTTATCTTAATGTCTCGAGCCATGCAATAAGCTCTGACTGGCCTCTGCCCGCTCCCCTCTCCGCCGTAGTTTACTCCCAGATTTTATACTCAACCACTCACAGCAGGTTGACAGATTACCTTTGGTTCAGAGCCCAAACGGACAGTGTCCAAGCCACGATAAACACAGCAGCCATTATTTCTGCTTCCAGTAATCTACCTACTCTGGAGCCAGATGACGTGAAGAAGATAACAGCACAGTGGCCGGGGCTAAGGGAAATGGAAGGTATTCAATCGCCCTCTTTTTACTGGGTCTGTCTGATAAAAAAGCCGATACTGTAGCTTTGAAGTTGGTGTTATTCCTTCTTAACGCTGTACGTCACTGAAAGCTGACATGATGGAAAAAGGAGGGAGAAAAAAGAAGCCTAATGTCCTAATTAAGATTGTACAGATTTGATGATGGAGCAGAGAGAAGGCAATTGAAGCCATGTGTTCATTTTCTCCCAACCTCCCCTCCATGTGTTCTCTCTCTCTCCTTCCCTCTTACAATGATTTCTGCCTTTCACTTCTCTGAGAGGACTCATTACATATCAGGAATGGTTATTGGTGTCTTGCTTGATCTGTAAATAAATGTCTATGTTACTGTTACTACAGGTCTCAAAAGATATAACACTGACAAATACAGGTTACGGTACATAAATTACAAAAACACTCCCTTCTACTCCCCAAAACTTGTGATTGTTGTGTTAAAGCCCACTTGAGAGATGATGTGTTGGCAGGTTGCCGATTGCTAAGAGACCATCACAGGTTTGTTTCCAACAACAGCAACTGGTTGTCAGTAGGCATGGGCCCTGTTTAAGTGTCTTTTAGCTCAACTCTGAAGCCTTACCAGCCCTCTTTTTAATTTTAGGCATCTGGATAAGAGCCAGATGCCTAAAACTAACTTCATATGAAGTGTTACTCAGAAGAGAGTCCTCTCAGCTGCAGTAAACTAAACCCAGGGACTCTCTGTACTCTCCAATTGTGTCTGTATAACCCTTGCCAGAAGAAGCAGCTGTGACAGTGTGTCTAAGCGTGTGTGTGCGTGTGTGTGTGTTAATTGCGGGGTTCTGGTGACTGGGGAGAGGCCCAGGTGTTTGTTTATACTCACACCACCATAAGTGGCCATAGCTGGGGCCTGCTGCTGGGCTGGGCTGAGCTTTAAGACCAGGCGACAGGGCTTTGTGTACAGAAGCTGCTCAGTGTGCTTACATTTACAGAACTTGTTCAAGTATCACACTGTCATTGTGCAAACAGACCCAAACAAGCCACTGACAGACGCAGCCCACACAGTTCTTTAGAGGGCTCAAGACGCAAAACAAAACAGTGTGCAGATTTTTTTTTTCTGTGCAGTAAACAATATAATTTAGAACTGAAGGTTGGATATAACGTAGTCATCAGTTGTATACTTTTGTATCAGTTTTCTGGTATATTACATCAGTTTTACAATATGGATGAACTGTAACATAGAATCTATTACAGTTTTTATGAAGAGGTGTAAAAATGTTTTATTAAAGGCTTATTAAATGGTTGAATGTACAGTACATAGTATTTTAGTACTATTTGTATAATGACTAACACCTACTATGATTAACTTTCACTCAAGTCTGTAACATAGCAGAGGCACAGCAGTCTTTGTTTTGTTATGATTTGGGGTAGGCCAGGACCACTATGGAGATCAATGATATTAACTTTTAATGTTTTTATCCTGTGTCATGCTGCAATCTCATGCATAAGTCCTTGTTTGTGTAATATGCTATTCATAGTTAGTTTTATTTGATTTCATTTTTCATTTTTGTCTCAGCACGTCCATGTTAGTTTAAATTTGTGTTTTTTGTATTTTCTGTCTTCTTCTTTGTTGCGTAAATATTTGGACACGTGTGTTATGTATTGATTGTTTTTGACAGAATAAAAACAAAACAAACCATTTGTTTTTTATCAACTAGCAGACACACAATGTAACAGTTTTGTTGTCCACAATACATGTGTATTGAAAACCTCTCCCTGACCAAGGCTACATAAAAGCTTGTAAGCTTGTGATGAAATCTTATTTTCTTTAAATATTTTATCTTTATATTTAATTGTTCAGTAACCAATTTTAAAAAATAATTAAAAACATCATTTTATCTCAGTATTTGCCCTAAAAGTGAGTAGGTGGGTGAGTCTTTCTTTAAGTGCTAACTCGTCTGAAACTGTATCATTAGTATACATTAGGATGTTTCTACATTTCAACAAACATGTTCTGCGAACTTGGATACAGAGACACGTAACTGGAAAACTGTGTTTTGTAGTATTACCTCACCTGAACCCTCAGAATCCGCAAATAATGTGCTTTCTTAGAGGCAGCAAACAATGCACTCAAAGCACAAACTGATATGTGCAAAATGTGCAAGGAAAATCACACACATAAATACACAAACACTTGTTTTTTTCACAAATTGCAATGCAAGACTGAGAAGTTCACCCCCTGCAGCAGGCCAAAGGGACACAAACAGAATTCTGTTCGGCCCATATGGTATACGCGCACACAGAGGCCAAAAGTACATGGAAACTTGAACAAAGCACTTGATCAAACACCTGAACACGACACATGTAATTGTTAAACATCTCAGTCCAAAACCATGAGCATTTATCTGCTACTATATCTGTCACCACTTTTCTGGGAAAGCCTTCCACAAGATTTTTGAACCTGGCTACTGGGATTTTCACCTGTTCAGTCACAAGAGCATGAGTGAGGTTGGGCACTGCTTTGGGAGATAAGCCGGCATTCAGGTTCATCCAAACAGTGTTCGATGGGGTAAAGGTCTAAGGGAAACCCAGAACTCCACTTCGAAAACATTTTCTTTATGGACTTGGTTTGTGCACGGGGACGCTGAAACAGGAAATGGCCTTCCACAAACTGTTGCCACAAAGCTGGAGGCAAACTATTGTCTAAAATGTCACTGTATGTTGTAAAATCAGGATTTCTTGTGATTGGAACAAACGGGCAAAAGCATAAAAAACAGCCCCAAATCATGTAAGTACACAAAAGTGAGGGGACAGATGTGTCGACACACTTTTGGCCTTATACTGTATTTATGGTAGCAGTATTTTGTATATCAAAACACATTACAGCAGTTCTTGGAGTAGGTCCGATTTCTGCAGAAGAGTCAATTCATATTTAATACACATTATTTAATACACTGTCCAGTTGCAGAAGTTGCCTTTGCTCACGTGTCACATGATCCATCCAGATGGATGCAGCAGCACACCGATCCGCCCTTTCTAAGAAATGTTAAGAAAAAACCCTTCTGTATGTGCCAAAAAAGGTAAAAAGTCATGAAAATATTACTGCACCTAATATTTGAATCTAAAACCACATGAGTATCAGATAATGGCCATAAACAAAGCAAATACTGTAGGTGTATCTAGCTGCAGGCACTGTCTGGCTGGCTAGTTAGCATATTTTCTCCAGGCAGCTTGGCTTGAACAATTACTTTGGAAGACAGGAGCCACATGTTTTTACAAGAACAGTTCAGTTTTACAGTACAGCCACAATCAATTAACAACTTCATGAAACAAATCTCCTCACAACAAAAAAATACTTAACAATACAAAGCCAAAGATCAGCTGGCTTCTTTCACTGGAAACAACATGGATGACTAAACTTGAGACAGACATCATTTCAGCTATACCAGCTATACTCAGCACAATAAACCTTCTGAAAAAAAAAACAAAAAGACATGGCAATTCTTCTGGAAACATCAAATTTCTGCAAAACTGTCCACCCAAAATGAGTTTCTAAATTAATCTCGGGTGTGAAATAGGCCATGCAGTTGCAGTCATGCTTCATTTTACATCTACAGCACCTAGTTTCAACAATTGTTAACAAGCTTTAGGGGGTTTGCAAAAACGGTGTGTTCGTTTTTATCTTAAATTTCACTGACTGGTCCGGTAAGTACGTGAGCGAGCTGATTCAAATCTCAAGTTTTAGACTTAAAGCTTGTAGTGAAAACTAAGCTCATGAGGTGTATTCTGTCTTTACGAGGTTCAAAGAAATTGACAGGTTGCACTTTCTTATTTTGGAGATAAATCTTCTTGTATTAGAATGGAAGGTTTCTTAATGCATTAAATACAGAAAGGGAGAAACAAAATCTACTGTCTTTCTGTGTGTCTGCACATACACTTCAAAAACAAATGCAACAAAACAACACAACGGTTGTCATCAGTTGAAACTCTAGTGTTTGAATCCATGCAGGCTGTTTTCAGACATGTCTTTGAGTCAGGCATCAGACGTGGCTTTCTGAAGTTCTACTGCACATTAATAATTAAGCTCCAGCTTCAGTTTAGAGATCAGACAAATGCTCTTATGCAACATTTGAAAATTAAACTAACTTTGAACAACAACACACACACATATACACAAATCTATACTATGTAGTGTCTGTGCCCCCAGTTTGGCACACCACAAACATCTGTGACGATGCTTTGCAGCACAGAGCCGCCCAGAAGCGTCTGTATATGCAGACAAACGCTGGCCCCCATCAGAAGACTTTCGTGCCCGTGACACAAACTGAATAAGGTAGATGAAACACGAAGAGACTCTTTCTTGTTGAGGCACAGTTAATATTTTAAAAACAGGGAGCATGTCTAGTACCGCTTCCCACATCATAAAAACACTGTATGCACAATAACTCATATTCAAGTACACGTGAACGTGCACAGCTGAAAATTTTCAAGCTGAATCTCCATTTTCCACCCCTTTGAAATTCACAAGAAACATTATTTCCCTGAGCTGTTCTGAGATAATCCAAACATAACGTCACAGTAATCACAAAGTAATTGTAAGGAATGCAATCTCTGCACTGATCACAGTAAATCATGCTGAAATATTTTTTACTCTAATAAATTAATACCCTGTATTAATCCTACATTTAATGCATCAATGTGATTTGCTAGCAAAACAGAAAACAGCAGAAACAAACACAGTTATTTGTTGTGTTTTCAACAATACGGAACTGTTGTGTCTTGACGTTTTTACTGATTCACTGCATCTGCATTAACACAATGGAACTATCAGGCTATGTTTTGAAAAACAAAATGCACCCAGGCATAAACCCCAGCACACAAATACATGTTTTCATGCACACACACGCACACACACACACACACACACACACACACACACACACACACACACATAACCTGTAACACTTTTCTCCCAAAAACTACAAATCCGCACATTATATCACATGCAGATCTACCTCTGAACCATGATGCTTCTGTGTAGCCTGAGTCTTGTGCTATCTTCAGCACTAATGTGCTGAGAGTTGAAGTGTGTCTTAGTTATTCAGGTTAATGCGTTCGCCCATGGGGCATATTTCCATTCTGGCTCCCATTGCACACACATCCCTTTCCGATCTGCTGCACCATTACTGTTCACTCACGCTGATGTTTTTAGTGTAACTGCAGCCACACTCTTAACCTACAGAGTGATGTGTCATACTGTGGCAGCCATTGTGGGAGTCCTCCTTAAAGCAGTAGGATCTAATTAGTATATTGAAACACACATTTCTAGGGCTTTGCTTCAAACTCCTTTTGGGCAAGGAAAAAATAATATGGCAAGCAAAAAATAAAGTAAAAATGGGAATGCATTTGCTAAATCCACAACTGGAGCACAAGTGAAAGTAAGTTTCTGAGCATAGGAGAGGTGTACTGTATGCTGAGAGAGAACAGAACAATATAAGAATGAGACATCAGTTATTCAGCTGTAGCCCAGGTACCTGCAGGTGAGAGTTTCATGGTAGGGTTTGATGCTGGCGCTGCGGTCCCTTCGGACGGGCCCGGGCTCGATGGTGGGCAGGCCTGTGGCCGAGGTGGTGGTGGTCCACGTGGAAGAGATCCTCCTTAGAAGACCAGGGTGAAGACTCCGCCTCAAACGCTGCACACACACACACAGGAAAATACACACACAGTTAACACTACTGCAAATCCCCTCTCATCACTTTTTTTTATAAATGAATAACATCATCACACATAACTAACTGCGGGAATAAAAATAAAACATGGCTGTAATTGTGTTTGAATTTAGATAAAAGCTCTAAAAGTACTCCCACCTGTAAGATAAAGTTCATGCTTATTGGCTTTGTCTGCGGTCAAATGGATCATCTAGATGAGACAGTTGTTTTTCCTGAATCTTCCCAAGACGAAACAAATGACGCAGGTGATATAACCTGGAAAATGTTTCAGGATTGAAGGCACTCATTTTTTTCTTCATTGCATCCAAAGAGAGTCAACACTGCGGCCATCACTGATATTGGCAGGCAACTGTGCCAAAAGCTGTGCTCATGGTACATTACTAGATACAATGTCAGTATTGCATTGCACAGATACATTTCATCATAGGGATTCTGCCTCTCTGCTTTTCATTCTCTCTGTAAGTCTCTTTGTCTCGTTCTCTCAGTCTGTTTCTTTATCTGTCTTTTCTTTGCTCTTTCTCTGGGATTCCCAGCGGTCCGTGCCCTTGTTATGCCTCCATCTGTTCGGTGCCATGCAGCAGCTTGGCACAGCAGCGCTAAACATGGCAGGCTCTCTCTCTCAGTCTTCTGCAGCGTGACCTAGTAAAGATCGCCTCAGAATCCTGAATGAGCCCATTCACAACACAGCTTCATATACTGAGTGCAAGCACACACACTTATACACGCTGTCGGTTTAGATCACTTTAGTGGACATTCACTTTGGGAGCTTTAACATTACAATAACTGTTCTGATTTTTAGCATGTGCTGAATTCAGTTGCAGATTAACCAATTTGTGAATGCAAATGCATACTTGTATATACGCAGATCCACAGACCAGGGGTCTCCCCAAGAAAATCCTGTTCATGATGGTGCTATGATTACAAAAATGTATTACCAACATGTTTTGTATAGTGTGTACTAACATTGCAAGAAAATATGCGTTCAGCTCCCAATTTTGGAAGTGGAATAATAGTGCAATGGTATGTTTTCACAGCACCATAGTTCCAGTCTTTAATGAAAGCCCTGTACACACACACCAAAAGCAGAAACACACATGACAGAAACACAAACACACACATCACCATCGGCAACAACAACTGGCAAAACCAGGCCATCCTCACAAAAAATAAGAGGAAAAAAGAAATTACAGCTGATCCCTGCTGCTGTCAGTGTTGATTCAAGTCTTTAAGTGACATCAGTGTAACTTCAAACATTTTACAAATAGTTCAGGGTTTTGTCATTCATGTTTTTTTTTTAGGTTTGTACAGTATGGTTTTTTTGCAGCACAAAGAACATGTCCTGTGTTGGACAGAAAATGAGATTTGGAGAAGTGTTTGGAAGGCATCGGTATGCACTACGATGGGCATCAAACTCTTAGCCAGGAGGCAGAAAAGCAAGCGCAGGGCTTTCCACTCCTGCATTAACCACCTTCACTCCTCCTGCTATTCTCCTCCGGGGCATTTAGAACCGGGCCCGTCATCTCTGGGGAGCGGAGCCTTAATGAGTGCAGCCTTCACTGGCCACTCCGCAGGCGCAGTTTGTCTTAGCTACTTTTACAAAGTTCAGACGATGTAAAAATACACCTGTCAGCCAAGCGATTGACTTGATGGCGTAGCAGCCATGGACCACACACCAGCTTCCAAGACAGCCAGGATAGGTATCTTCCTCAGATAAATAACTGGATCCATAATCGTGCTGGGGGTCCAGTTTTGTTGAAACATACTCGTCCCTCTTTGTAACCTTTTGAGAGATGTGTTCACCTTCATGTTGCCTCTCTTCTTCTACTCGACACACACACACACACACACACACACACACACACACACACACACTGTCTGGCTCTGCACATCTGTCATGTTGACACAGCTGTGGCTATGAAAGGGAGAACAGTGCTCCGAGCAGTAGACGCGCTCTATTTTTCTTCACTCAACTCTATGAAAATACACTCCTTCATTTGATGCTAAAAGCTCTGAGAGCAGGAAGCACTCATTAGCTGAAACATGGGCTGAAAGATTAACATGTGTGTGGAGCGCTGTCTGCTGTATAAATCATTTGACCCTAATAAAGTGGACTGCATTTCCATCTAAGGATTATTTCTGCTGTTTCCAAAAAAAATTGCTTTATGTCTGGCCATTGACTCCTTTTGATTAACTATTCTGGCTTTTGATATTAAGGTGAAATATCCTCACTTTCATCTAGACTTCCTAGTACGGCATATCTTACCAGTAAAGTGTAAATCATGACACTTGGTCTTCATTCATTTCCTTACCTTGTGGATGGATGTCTTCTCTCCTTTCTCTGGTCCCTCCTCTGAGTCGGAGAAGGTATAGGCATCGCTGGGGTTAAGCAGGGGAGCAGGGCGTGGCCGGTGCAGCGGCTGGAAGGTGAGCTGGGTGGTTAGCAGGTTGCTGACGGCCCGCAGTGAGGTGCAGGTGTTGGGGGGCAGAGAGGGGTCAGCCAGCAGGTCTGTGATTAGTCCGTGGGCTTCTCCCATCACTGCTATGTCCACCATGACAGAGGTGCCTGATGACTATGGGGTGACAGGGAGACAGAGAAACAAGAAATAAACATCATTGCTGCTGTGGCTAATGTGAGTTGATGCTAATTAATGGCTGGGTCTGATAGTGGCTGTGTGCAGCTTCTCGATGGCAGGTGTGAAAAGCAGGTGTGTAAACTATGTCAGCAGCTCCCGTGTGAGGATATAATGTGGTTAATGATGAAATTGGCATCACCAATGCTGAAGTTATACAGTAGTTTACAGTTTTAACTTTCTCAGAGGTGGAAATTGAGAAAGTGCATTTACTCAAATACTATTGTAAAGTATAATTCTGAGGTATTTGTACTTGACTAACAATATTTTTATATAAACAATGGGTCATATTACTATGTCTAACGTGAAAGGTGTTGTGCGTAGAGACAAACCTACTGAGAATTATCACCCAACTCTTCATTTTCCTTCATCTCTACACAGTGTTTGACGTCTTTAGCTCATTCTTTTGCTTGCACTGTTTTGGTTCAGTCTCTCTGCTGTTATCAGTGTTGTTTTCAGTTGCAGCAGACAGCTGATAGCTCTGACAAAAAACCCACTGCACACTACCTGCCCAGCACCAAACCACAGACAAACAAAGTTAGCGACTAGCTGGTGAACATAGTGGAGCGTTTAGCAGCTAAAGAGCCAGATATTTTTCTCAGGAGTTGGTGGAGACCAAAACTGAACTAAAAAGATTTAGGAGTTACTATTGGACTTACATTTGTCAAATGGACAGAAACATGATTTCAAATGAATGCTAATGTTGCTCCATGTTATATACATATTCAATGTGTAAAAGGGCAATTTGCAGTATTTTAAGTTAATGCTATTTTCTACTTTTTTTTAATCTCTCTTTACACAGTAAATTAAACTACACAACAATGTATAAACATTAGGTTAAACTTCGACATTAAAGAGCGACTTAACAGCAGCTCAAAATCTTGTTTTTGCTGACCTCCAGTGGTTTAACTTTTCACCTCGCTACAGTGATGTAGAAGTGTACCCCAGGGTGTTTCAGTGCATCGTGATGTCATTGTTAGACATGGTTACATGTGCAACAGAGTACACTTCTAGCCAAACATCTACACCCATTGGTGATGCTGACTGGGATTATAGATGTACACACAAAACAGCCAACAGCAGTGAAACAGTGCTTTTCAGCTGGCATCAGCAACAATAATCAAATATTATAGTATATAATAATACACTGATGAAGGCCATTCCGCCTGCATCATGAGTACTTTCACTTTTAATACCAATATATTATGTTTTGATGATAATTCTAACATATTTTTCTTTATGTTGGATTTTGAATGCAGGACTTTTACCTATAATGCAGTATTATTACATTGCTGTATTGCTACTTTTACTAAAGGATTTGAATACTTTTTTCACCACTAGCCTTTCTTCACTCAAAATATTATATCACAGCAACAACTATGGCTGTAAAAATAAACATTTGTCAGGAGCTTTGTCCCATGTTAATAGAGAATGTATTATATGAAGACAATGACAGCGCACACAGCCATAACCAAATCATGTTTTAAAAGTGCACTCAGCTTAGGGAAAAATCAGCATGGCACAAAATAATTATGATACCCATAAACAAAACCCAAACAAAACAATATGAAACTAAGAAAACAATAGACAATTGATTTTGGACCACTATCAAAGGAGACATATTCAAACACAGTGTTGGACGAAGATTCTGCCAAGCTTTGTTACGTGCATTATAGCTGTTGTATCACACCAAGCTTCGCACATGCAGGCACACACACACACACGTGCACACTTACAGCCACTCACACATCAAAGGCTTTATTCTACACCTTATATGACTCCTTTTAGCTCGGAGAAAGCAAAAACATGAGTAGGAGCAGGGAGTGGCACTTCACAGTAGTAGGAGTTGACATACTTGCAGCCTTTTAGACATCTGCACAACAACATTAAGTCGAAACATGTTCAGCACAGCTGTGCAAGACTTGATGATTAATAAATGGACTCATTAGCAATGTCTCAGCTAGAATCTGACCTTTGACTTTCTCACTCCTGACCCTCAGACGGCCAACAGCCGTCGTTTGTTTCTGACCGTCTGCCCCACAGCTTTGAAGGCACCAGCGTAGTGTGAGCCGGCCTTGTTTTTGCAGAGTAAAGTGAAAAGTTCACAACCCACTCTTAATTGCTGTGCCTAGAGCAGTTGAACAACCACAACTAAACACAGGTCAGTCTTGGCTGCCAGCAAATTTATCTAATAAGCTCACGAGTTCCCTTTTTCCCTAAAGAATGTTATCAGATTTTTCTCCCCCAATGTCCCATTCACTTTGACACCAGCTGCCAGGCACCCTGAATTATTCTGTTTACATTGGCTAAGTGGCAAGAGGTTGACCTGAACAACACATGTGTGAACACCTTTCATTCGTCTCCACTTGTGGGAACAGTGAAGTTTTCGCATTTTATTTTCCTAGTCATATCTGATAAGTCACTGTATTTATACAATTTTCCTATTGGTCTGCAAAAATACAAAAGGCGTGTGTTCACCGGGTGTGAGGGCATTCCTCCACACGTGGTGATCCACACGTGATGATGACACACATTCATTGACAAATCTGCACTGGGACCAAGCTAATCTCTTTTAAAGACACGCAGGCGGCCTGTGGGACGGTTCATGGAACATTTCTGGACAGACAACTATTGTACTCCTCTCATCCCTCCTCTCTTCTACATCTTCTTCTTCTCCTCCCTCTCCTCTTTCCTATACTCTGCTCTAATGCA
The DNA here is from genome assembly GCA_003416845.1 of Oplegnathus fasciatus. Classification (NCBI taxonomy): domain Eukaryota; kingdom Metazoa; phylum Chordata; class Actinopteri; order Centrarchiformes; family Oplegnathidae; genus Oplegnathus; species Oplegnathus fasciatus. Next base: position 2,614,156 of record NTHP01000022.1, read on the forward strand.
TGCTGTGACGATAAGATGTAAACACCTGTCTCTCAGCTCATTTACAGGCTGATTTAGGAGTTTGCTAAAGAGGGGGTTTAAGAAGAATATAGCTGCTGGAGAACATCTGGCTGGTCTCAGCATCTCCAAACATGCATGCGTGCACACACACACACACACACACACACACACACACACACACACACACACACAAGCTCATGTGCAACTATTACAAACTTAACCCCTTGTTCTCACACCACAGCCAACATAAGTAACATACAAAGACTGACACACAAATATATAGTGACATTGGCACATTAACAAATACAAAGGGCATGCAGCACAGAGACACATGTGTGCACCCAGATAAACACACTTTGCAAGGAGCATTGTGTCACTAAGCTTGACTAACTCCAAAAGTGGACCTGAGTAGCCATAAAATGGGAGGGCATGATAAATGTGTTGGGTTTGATTTTGCACTGGGAGCAAGCCACTTAATGCTCAAAACCTGACATGAAAAATAAAGTCTGGTGAAAGGCTCCAGGTGCATGGGTAGCATTTGAGGCGTGAGCTTTGGGACACAGTGGGGATCTTGCTTCCACTGAAATTGTACTTTTCTTACTGACCTGAAAAAAATGGAAATACCTGTCTGCTGCAATATACAAGCCATTATTTTGGTGCATTAGAAAGAACGTGCTGTTAAAATATATCTACCTTTAAAAACTCTCTCTGAACCTCTCTGCAGAATGTTTGTGTGACAAGGAGCTTTGAGCTATTAAACCAAGTTGAGTGCAGGGAAAGATAAAGAATGCAAAGTCCCGACCATCCCTGGCTCACGCTTTTACATATCTCTTGAAAAGTTGTGTCTTGGCTGGAAGATACACTCCTGATGTTCCTAATCTTCCAACAATCTGCAAACTAAAACTTCAGAATCATCAGTGGACATCCTGTAACAGATCAAATTGTGAATAAGTTACATAATATCATAAGGTTACATAAGCATTTCCTGTCAGGTTAGATGATCAGTTTCATTCATCAGCCGTGGCCACCTCTGTAGCAGCAGGCTTCACTTTCTGAGAGGACAGATCTCATACGAGCCCCACAGAGTGACCCCTGCCTGGGAAAAAAAGCACTGAGTATCACAGAAAAAAGCTTTTGGACAGATGTTATGATGGAGCGTTTCAAAATTCTTAATATTTTTATGAAAGTACCATGGTGAATGTTCTCCTAAGACACATCTGCAGTGTTTGTAAATTCCTTCATACGCTGTGATGAAAGTCAATGTATTTTAACCTTCCAGTTAGGCTGTGTATGTTTTTAATGACTTATTTCTAAATGGTTCCCTAAGCATACATAGTCTTTTACTGCTGCCTTACACCACATTCATAGTAACACACATTCACATCTGGGAACTGTCAACAACCGTCTGCCACTGGCTCACACTCCTCTCTGCAGAGATTTTTCTGAGAAATACACCCTTCAGAGTTAGTCAGGGATCCAGCACCTCGGAGAGTTGTGTGGAGGAGATATGGGAGTAACTACTTTAAATTATGGAGCAAAAAAGAAAAAGGCGGCCTCTTTGATCATCGAAACAACAGCTTCCTTGGTTTGAAAATGAATCATCATTCCTCTGTTTCCAAGTAAGATGGATCGATCTTTCTTTTTAAAGGCAACATACACACACACAGTCGGTGGCCATGAAAACAGCTGGCAGCAGCAGGCCAGCCTGTTGGGAAAGTGACAAGCTGATAACCCCTCATCTGGTCAGATTAATACACATTGGATGAGCTGCTTGAATTTACACTGGCTTTTGATGTTTGATTTTGGATGACAGAGAGATTTTAGATAAATAGAAATGCTGGAAACAATAATAAAACTTTCATTTTTGCCTTTTGGACAGTGAAAACAACTGTGACCTACTGTCCTGACCCAGCATCACTAACAGAGTGTTAAAGGAATAGTTTGGGAAATACACCTTTTTGCTTTCTTGCCTAAAGATTAGAAGATTGATACCACTATCATCTCTCTGTGGTAAATATGAAGCAACCACCAGTAGCTGGCTAGAGCCAGTTAGCTGTAGAATAACTGGCTCTAGATTCATCTTTGCTTTACAGACATGAGAGTGGTATCGATCTTCTCGTCTTACTCTCATCAAGAGAGCAAATCTGGGTATTTTTAAATAAATGAAGCAGTCATGCATATGTTGCACTTTAGCTTGTGGACCAGTGCTCTTAGGGAAGGACAAGTAATGAAGATTACAATTGCATAGCATTCAAATACATTGCTCAAGGGCACCTTAGCAGTGGGGTCATTTAGAGCAATATTTATTCCATTTTAAATACTTAGGAGCTTACTTTTGTGCTACTGCGGATTAACTGTAGTGACCTTGTGCTATCCGAGAAGTAATGTTTTTGGAGCATGTGGATTCTTTCCTGCTTGCAGCCATTTGGTATTTTTGTGGCTGGCCAATCTTCTGCATTTAACCAGCAGGATGCACAGTGCTTTAAAAAGGCAGGGAAGTTCCTGATTGGACTGATGCCAGCCCTTGACACACCCACTGATCCTCCTAATCCGGCCCCTGTGTGATATTTGGTCACAAGCCCCCAGCTTTTGTTGAGATGCTACATTTGATAAAACTGACTACCAGCATCAATAAACAGTTTTTATGACCTCAACAAGCCAAGTCATATACTAAACCATGCACGGACATTCTGTTATGACATTTTACTATGAATAACAACAGTGTACATGATCAATGGTCTTAATTGCCTGTGTGAACACAGTTTGGAACAGTACGTCAATAGACATGCCATAGATTAACACCCGCGCAGCAGTTCATGTAAACCAAACCAAGGGCCAGTCAAAACAAACCAGCAATCACTCCTGAAGAGTGAAAAGCTGTTTGTCCACACAGCGTCTCTGTATTCAAGGCCCTACTCAGCTGCGTGTTTAGCTTTAGTTGCAGTAAAAAAACTAAAATGGACCAAATAATATTTGCAAATAATTCTTAGTACTGGATTTTGTACAAGATCGATTTGACTAGGTTTGACTAGAAATGTTTGATTTAAAAGCTTATTTACGATGTGTTTTTGGATGAATGACTAACTCAAACCACACCCATGCATGATATGATATAACAAAAAAATAAATCATGCTGAAAATGATTTGCTAATGCATCCATAATTTGTAAACTTGTACCGATAGACTTCATATATGTGTATGCATAAAATGTACATATTTCATGTTAAACATAATTTCTTACAAACACCATCGGCCGTTGCAACACGACTGAGCAATGGAAAGTAACCATTGAAATTGTTGGTGCTCCTGCTGTGTCCACATGTTTTTGCCAATAACTCTGCAGAAGACAGATGAAGTGCATTTGGTGCAACAAACAAAACTCTGATCCTTCTGTCTAATGATGATTATTAATGGGATACACAGTCAAAGAGGTCACATTTTTGTAATTTCTGAGACGGTCCACTTCATGCACTTTTAACCCCTCAGCTCCCTCATCTAAACATGCAGTCCTCTAAGCCTCTAGTAAAACAGCAGTGATATGTGGGCTTCTTAAAATTTTGCAATGGTGAGAATATAATGTATCCCACAGGAGAGCTAGAGACTGGACAAATGCCTCGGGGGCCGACTGGAGAAAGAAAGGTATTTGATTCTCTTAGTAAACACATTTCAATAATGTGAGCAGCTCCAGCTCTTCGTAAGGCACACACATACACACGGTCCATTGCTTATTTTACAATTAACCCCTCGCACAAATCCTCACACTCTGAGAAATGCAGGAATGTGCTGAGCAAGAAGCTGGGGAATATATTAAAAAATACTTAGGTGTGTCCATTATTTTGTCTTAGGTTGATTTCATTTACACAGAACTCTCGAAAAATCATTACCGTGCAGTTTTCTATTTCAGTGGCAGTGCAGTTAGTGTAATGGCCCTGATTACATCTGTCGAGATGGATTAGTTGAAGAGGAGCCTGGGAGATGGTGATGTTCTCTACTTAAAATAACAGAGCAGTGATACAGTGTGAATCACAGCAGAACGGTAACACAAAACTCCACTGAGACACTCCTCGCTCCCTGCCTCAGCTCCTGCAGCCAAAACTACGCCCAGCAGCACTGCACTTCCCACCTCCCAACCAACCCTCACCCCAACCGCGACCCAACTCCCCTCACAGCCCCTCCGTCAGCTCAGACCGAAGCTGTGCTGAGCCAGGTCCTCGGCTGCAGCCAGGATACAATTACACGCTATTACATATTTTATTAAAAGGGGGTGTGTTGGGGGATGTGTGAGGGGGGGGGATCAAAACAAAACAAAAATGAATAACTGCCTCATTAAAGATTTACTGGGAAAGGTCAAGCCAATTGACCCCTAACATGCAGCCATCTCATCTCCAAGGAGAGGCTTGTTTTTCCTTCCACATATTTCAGGGTGTTTGATTCCAATAAAGGAGCCAAAAAAACAGAGATAAAGTGACAGACGCACAGACAGACTGGTGGAGGCAGAAGCAAGAAATGCTGGCATAAAGGACAGAGCAAACAAAAGAGATGCATGAGGTGAAACAGATGGCTTACGCTGGGCGATGAGTGAGCGAGGATTTACCACATGACACAAGTGGTTAAACATATATCCATCATCAGCACTGCAGCGGGCACAGTCATGAGTTTTTACAAATCTTGCAAACTGAAAAGGCGTACTATAAATAAAACCAAGTTAAAGTGTCATTCTACTTTGCAGTTTCTCTCAGAGTAATGGCACCAGCTCAGAGGTGTTTTACTGTTGTACGTCATAAAAAGTAGGAGCTTGAAAATTGCTAATGCCTCTGTATTATTTGTGGCAGATCCAATTATTTACGAGGCAGAGGACAGTCAAAAGTGCATGTTTTCAGTCACTTTCAGCCTAAAATTTGGTCTTGCCACAGGACCCAATTTAATGAGAAAATACTCTACTAGACCATCATGATGGGACCAACCAGAAAAAGGGCAGTGACCTTTTTCATCTCCCAAACCCACAGTTTAAGAAACCCTGATCTCAAGTGTTTGAAGTGCTCACAGTGATTTTGAGAAATCTTCAACATGACTGCAATGTCATGGCTTGTCTGCCTCACAGACCACTCTTCCAGCCTTTCTGTAATTTAGAATAACAGTCACAAGATCCGGGCCTACAAACACTCTTTTCTCTGATAATCTCCCCGGGTAATGTTCCAAAACCAATGTGTTTTCAAGTCGAATACAAATATTTAAATAGCTCTTTCCATACATAACTTCACTGTCAATTCCTAAGCTAAAACATCCACCGCAAGCTTTGGACGGGAAAAAAAAAAAAGGAGCGGTTTGGAAAATGAGCCTGCTAATGTGTGCATGTTGGCGAATACGACACAGTGGAGATCAATCAAGCTCTCTGGTCACCGGCTAAAGAGCGGAGTGTGTGATTTACACACTCGACGAGGTGCCATGGCATAGTGAGGCACTACCAGCCTCTTTGACCAGCAACCTGGTCCAAGAGAGCAGAGCCAAGGGAAAATAGCCACGAGATGGAGAGCGATGCCAACATAAGCCTCGACTTCTTACGCGTCTTGTCAGTCTCTGGACTATTACAGGATTCCACTGACGAATGCATAGCACCAATCCAAATAAAAAGAAGACTGAACTGACCACTGAGTCTAAATGGCAGCTTAGGGAATGCATCAATCAAAAAATATGTGCTTGCCTACTAACCCCACATAACAAATTGATATGAGCCTTGGACAATATTTCAAAAGGGTAACATGCTATTTGAAAATTTCTCCGCTCAGAGGGGATAATACTGTAAGGCTGATTTTGGGAACAGATATACCACTACATGCGTCTTAGCATCTCTAGGAAATTACACAGTGTGTAATTTGATTTCAAGCCCAATCCTGCGCTGCACAGTTATGATCACTATTCATGAAAAATCCCCTAATTTTCTCCCAACCACAACTTTTTCGGCATTTATTGCTACCCGAGCATACACTGTCAGCACAAACGCCTTGTCTATTCATTTCTAAAGGATATCCTCCTGATAGGAGAACATGCAGTACAGAACACACACATACTGTATATGGCCACGCCAACGCCAAGGGCATTGTTTGTTCGTCATATGCTCCGGAGTCCTGCCCTGTGGCTCTGTAGCAGCTCAATACATCATTCCCGAACACGCACACATTCTCCCCCCAAAAGATGGGAAAGGTAATCTCAAGGATGTGGCTGTGTGTGTGTGTGTCTGCCCTCTACAAGCTGTGCCCCCTGAGCCGAGTCCTTCTAGTTTCAATTCCCTGGCCTTTAATGGCTTGTGCAGCGCCTTACAGACCTGCGTCCTTTAGACTAACAGAGTACAACAAGGACTCTGGTGGGAAGTGACACCTCTGGACATGCTGTTTAACCACGGTTAAAATGAGTGGGTGAACAGGCCTGTTAGTGGTAGGATTTCTGCTATTTGCGTCATTTATAAGGTGTGCGTAGGCGAGTGACAGGGATCAGGGAGCTAGTTCCTGTTTGTGTGTGTTTTCCTGTCAGCTGTTTATCATTATTGTTATTACTAGTGTGTCTCTCTTTTTCTGTGGACTGTACTAACCTGTGATCCTCGGGAGCCTCTCTTGTGGTCCCAATCTGAGCGGGGGAGCATCTGTGGGAAAGCAAAGACAGAGACATGTTCAAACCACAGTCCTGCACATCCTTTTTCTGTTAGCGGCCTACAACGGACTTGCCTCCTCACAAAGGCAACACCATAATGGAGATATATTGTGTTCTGTGCTCTGTAGCTGAAAAGAGGAGGAGCAGGAGTGGTGATGCAAAGAGTCGAGGGCGTGTGGGGGGAATGGAAACGCTCATAAATGCAAAAATGGGTTTTGTCTATTTTTTTCACTTTCCATTAAGCACAGACGTCTAATGCAATTTCACAGTCAGGTTTGGTTTACTTTAGCTCCTATTCACTGCCTAAGGGGCTCGTGGAGGCTGAGGATTTTTATGCTGTCTAATTACCAGCCACTGTGTCCTCCCACAGGCCTCGTAAACCCGTTTTCCACTTTCTTGGGAGTCACCGAATGCATCAGTGCAGCTCTGTCACAGATTTTTGGTGAAGACGTTGCAGGAGAGCCAAGTCAACATTAACCCCTCCCACCCCCCGCCTGTGTCAGGGCTTTCTGGCCCAGAACTGAGAAGCCCCAAGAAGCCCAGCATGTCGCTGTGACAAATTGCTGCTACACACACTGAGGCAACAGGCTCAGTATAAGAGCCAAACTGATAATTCAGGTGTAATTTACTGTGCCAGTGGAGGTCATTGAGTTGTGTCATGCTGTGAGTGAAAACATTGGGAAAACAGTGGGTTTTTGCCAGTGCTATGGGCCTGTCTGGACAGTGGTGTTGTTTTGTGGAGTGTTTTCCCACAGTGCTGCTTACTTCTAAACAAATACAATAGTGAAGTTACTGTTCCTGGTGCCTTGCAATAAGGTAGTTTAGTTTGTCCATTTTACACATTTTTCTCACTTACTTTACCACTAGTGGTGTCTAAACATGCATTCCAATTCAATGGAGGTGAATGGGAAATTTGTTTGTGTTGCTTAAAGCATTAAAAATTAAATAAAATAATTCAGCAGCAATGTGTCTGGGCAGAAACAATGTCCTGAGTATATAATCCACAAACCTCAAACAAACAATGACCTGGCTGTCATCACATTTTGATTCAAATATTGCTAAATTTCCCAGAAAAAACAGTGAAGACAGATAGAAATCTATTCAATGTGTTACAATCAAAACTGTTCCAACTTTGGTAGACAATTGTGCAATCATGTAAGATCCCATCACTCATAGCAAAAAGCTGATTGAGAAAATGTGTTTTCAGGGCCGTTTAAGACCTGTACGGTAAATCAAATTGGGAGTCATAGCAGGTTTAAATCCCATGTTTTTGGTGATGCCTTTCTCTACATTTTGATCACCAAATGTGCCTTTGATATATTCAGCTGGGCGGGGCACAAGGTCTGGTCTGTTGGCTTGTTACTTTGTGGGATAGTTATTTGTATGCCTCATCCTTTGGTCAAGGTTCTGGTAACAATGGGTTCTGCTCCACAGAACATGGTGACCCTGACAGTAAGCAAACAAGGTCACCATCATAACAATCATACATAACACGATGCACACCCATTCATAAAGTGCGACCGCTTTTCCACAGTTTGACATTTAGGGTTTTGTTTTTTTTTTAAAATGCCCTTTCTCAACAAACATCTTCATTCTCTCATCTTCCATTTTCTAGCCCAAGGACTGCAGCTATGAAGAGCCTGGATTCTCCGATCGTCAGCATGATAATATCTGTGAGCCACTTTAAAGCTCCATCAAGCGTGCACGTACCTTCTCATGCATTAAAATAACCATATTAGATGGAAAAGGAAGTTAACAAGCAATCAGCTGTGTAAAAGGCTCATGTATGACATGTAAATTACTGTGAATGATAGTATTAGCCAGCCAGTGAGCTGTTTGTCTCATTCTTTACTGCTCTGACAACCTGGTTTTGCTTTTACAGTATAGGAGCTGGCAGCAGCTCCTCCACGGTCATAGCGGAGTCCTACTCCATTAGAAGGTCCTAGTATCAGTGAGGCTGTCCAGGCGCACACACATAAACAGCCTTTCGGTCTTACGGTCTTATGTAACCAAACCTTTCATCCCCATGCTCTGAGAGACAGACCCAGACTATACACAGAAGTCTACATGCAGCCTTTGATGTGCCAAAACAAAAAAACCCACACAAAATCAAAGCTGAGCATAAAATTTGAGCGGCGCAGATAGCCTCGTGCACAGAGTGACTTTTACAGGCCACAGTGGAGTTCATTTCCTCTGTGACTGGCTCAAAAATCGAATCAAGCAAATGCGTGTGGATGGTGTGCTACTCACTTACTAAACCAAACAGTGGATGCAGTCTGGTGCCACTGTGTTCAAATGTTTTCAACCAGTGCTGGAAAATCGGTAAACACAATTTTGGTGTTAGTGCTTTGAAACTTCAAACCACCAGTGTTAGAATAAACAAGAAATTACTGTAACACAAACATCATCTATTTTTCAAAGGCAAAAATCAACAATATCAGTCACAAGAGTCAAAAAAGAACAGCATAACTAGGCAATAATCTCACAGGGGCTAAAATTTATACATAGCAAAAAAGACAAGAAATATGACAATACAAAGAGGCTATATGTCTTCTGTTCAAGCCAGTTAATCCTTTACAAACAATAATGATAAAAAAAACAGAAACAAAAAGTCTTGTTCAAGCTTTATTGCCTTGTTTTGCTTCAGGAGGATCTAAGATTATACTTAAAACATGTGACAGTTCACTGCCAATATTATGTCTGAAGAGGTAAAACCACACATGAATGATTTCTTAGATATCTCCTGGTTTTTCATGGACACCCTCCAGGCAGCATAACACAGCCGAAGCAGTAAAATTTCCAAATGGATTTGTTTTTGTCCTAAAACTCCAGTGCACCTACTGGGAAAAATAACAACTTTGTAGAAGTTATGCCCTTTGTTTCACCCTCTGCTAGATTCATTATGCCGCCCCATAACTCACAATAAGCCAGGTCTAGCAGTGGCTTTCCATCACTTATAGCAATACTCGTGATTTATAAGAGACTGAAACCAGTTCTCGGGAGAAAAAAATGCTTTGTGTCTTTGAAAGTGGAAGTATGTCTTTCAATCACGGCGCAATAGCTACCAGAGTAACATGACACACTCAATAAGGTCTAAGGCATTTTTATAGGAGTCTGGCTCTATTGTGAATGCATTCTGGAGATTTACTGTACTTTCATGATCCAGAGTGATACTCTGAAGAAACAAACAAGAGACAGAAGTGATAACAGCTGCATGTTAATAGAAGGTGACGCCAAGTAAAAAGGATCTTTCCATAGAATGAACTGGAAATGAGTAATGATAAAATCATACTGAGCTCAAGAACCCCTTCATCTGCACCACTCCTCATGCTCCAAATCTCTCAATTTGAATTGAATTTAAACTGGATGCTGTTTAATGTTTTTAATACAAGACATAGTGATTCTGGCATTGTCAACATTAAGGTTTGGTGTCTTTGTTTCTTTTTTTCAGTAGGTTTGGTCAAGTTTGCATTCTACTGCTAA
>NTHP01000022.1:2624295-2646790 GCA_003416845.1 Oplegnathus fasciatus
AAAAAATATACTTAATATCTGCTTGACACTAATTAGTAATCCTATTTGTGAATTTTCCTTCTAAAAACAATGTGGATGTTTGTTTGCCAGATCATTATTAATATTTATATTTATGTTCAAGTTCCCCTGGTTGAGAATCTCTGCTCTAGTGGTTTCTATCCATGCAGATAGTTGTGGTTTTATGTGCCCAGGTTTTGAGTAATCGGTTTAATTTCTGCTTCCACCCCAATATTGTGGACATAAATGGAATTTCGTTTGTGGCGCTCACAGCACTGGAGAATCACATTTAAAAACTTCAACAGCAATGTGTCTTTCCAGGAACAATGTCCTGGTTACTGTGGATAACCCACAAACCTCACTGTCAACAGTTTTCTTTGGAACTATTTTCTACCTATGAGGCCTGTATACAGCGAGGTCTGTGGAACATCCAGAGCCACCGAGACATTGTTCCTGGAAAGAGATGTTGCTGTTGATTTTTAAAAGTCATTTTCAATGCTGTGAGCACCAAAAACAAAATTCCATTCACCATCACTGTTTTAGGGTGGAGGCAGAAATCTCAGAGAGGGATATCTCAAAACTTGGACAAGTTAAACCAGTATGTTCTGCATGGCTGGATACCACTAGAACTAAGTGAGAAAATACTTTTTTTAGTAATTTGGATCAAATGACCCCTTGAAGGAGACTCCAGTCTGAGCAGTCTGAGTTAGCCAAATACAGTGAGCGTTTTTCAAATGTTACTTTTTAGTACAAATTCATTCTTCATGTTACCTCGAATGATGTTTCATAGCTAAGCTGCGGCACTAGCAAACTTCCTGGTAGTTGCATATAGGTTTGTTGCCAAAGCAAAACACTGGACATGACTACCAGGGTGAAGATACAGACTCGATTCGTCTGACTTAGACTGATGAAACCTCATATTACCTTCGGCTGAACTTCAGTATGCCTTTTGCCAAAACAAGGATTGTGGAACTTGTCCATGATTTCTTACAGTGTGGTCACTCTAAGATGGAATCACTTGTGGAGAAGAGGGATGTTTATAGATTTAGATTTTGACCTGTGTCTTGGTACAAGAAGTCTTGTCTTTTACTGTCCAGCTTGATGACAGTTTGTTGAGAAACATTTATAGGCATAAAGGTAAATAATGGGAAGCACACTCATAAGTAGGTGATATGAAAATGTCAGAAATACAAAGAAAGCAGCCAGCCAAAATATGCCTGCCGCCCTCTGTAAATGAGCGGCACTCTCATGACTCAAAATAGTGCCAGCCAAGTAAACTCCCAGCCTTCCTCTCACCCAGAGTGTTAAGAGGGCAGCAGTGTGGATGCCAGTATGCAGCCATGCCCTGTCCACCACCATGGCTCGGAGCCACAGCCCACAGCAAGCTGCCGTGCCTCTGAGGTGCTGGGTAAACACCATGGTGTCAAAGCACAAACAAACTACTGGAATATGCTTGTTGTTTGACTTGCTCCCGCCAATAACCAGTTGAGAACCACTTCCCTGTGGGTGCGAAGTGGTGGGAGCTACAGCAGCAGCACCCATAGTGAGGCTTAACTTTCATACGGATCAACCTGAAGCCTCGCAATGAGCCCGACCCACTGTCATCAACTTACTACAGAGTACTTTTCTAAATCTGTCTGGAAAGGGAACCGGAAACTGCCTCGTCCTAATATAGCTCGGTGCAATTTAACTGCGAGCAGTGTTTCTTAATCATTCATTCATGATCAGGCCTTCATTCTTCTTTCTCTGCCTCCCGCGTCCTATTTTGTCCCTCATTACTGGCTTCATATGAGTGGAGTTGATGTGTGTCGACTCGGATCTTCAGTAGCCGCGTTAGCTTGTTAGCGCATTGGATTTACTGGGACCCGTACTCAGTGTCCATTGAGGACACAGTTATGAGAAGTGCCGACTAGAGATCTTCTGTTTGGAGAAGAGGGAAGGAGGAGAAGAGAGAGTGCTGATCTTACAGTATGGTTGGGTTAATTAAGGCAATGTTGCGGGGCCAGGAGATCAGTCTGCAGGTTTTCCAATCTGCTTGACCCAGGGGTTTTATGCACCACCTCTCTGTCCAATTAAACTCACTATGCTCTCACTTACAGTTAGGTCTGCAAAGTCATGAATTCACACATATGCCTACTGACGTAAGTGCACACACACACACACACACACACATGCACTCAGACTCACACCCACTGCCTCGAGGTCTCCATATATTCTTACTTTTCCCTCCTTTGTTCTTTTATCACTGCTCTCTGTCAAAGATATTCTGACGTCTGCAGTGCTTGACTCACCCTGCACTCACTTTCATTTCAGCCGGCAAAAAAGAAAGTAGGTCAGATTCTACTAAGTCTCACTATATGAAGGCTTCAGAAATGACAGCGGCTTAGTCGTAAGGACACCATCAAGGCAACAATCGAATATCCTTGTACTCACTTTCATGGGTGTTAGAGCCACAGTAAACTCTAAATTGCTCATCAAAATGCTTTGAAAATGAGGTGTAATCTTGTTTTGCACCCCCAGGTGGAGGTATTCTCATGATTAGCTGTCTCTTGGGACCCTCTATTCTTGTTGTTTTATGACAATGTTTTAAAAAATCTTGACAATGTGTATTTAAAAGATTCACATCTTGGATAATGAGAGAATTTTGCTGCACTGGTTGGAGAAACTGATGTACTATAATACTTCCCGTACATTTTAAAATCTCCATTAATTGCTACCTAATCTTCAAGTGCAGGAAGCTTTGATAATTGAACCCTCTGGTCTACCTGGTGCTCTTTATCTGTTGCGTACTCTGAAGTGTAGACAGGTACAGACTTTTTTATAACTGTCGGCCTTAAAGATGTCTAAACTTAGCATTTGAACTGCAGAAACAGCCAGCTATGTAAATTAGCAACATCACTGATATTACAAAAAAAATAAAATAAAAAAAGTTATATAAACTAAAAAAGGTATAATATATGGGAATGAGAAGTGGGGTGTTCTTTCTATCCACAATGTATTTACTTTCTCACTCTTTGTATTTTCCACTCTCTTACATTTTCATTAAATAAAAGGATAAAATATCATCCTCCTTGGAAAATCTCTTCATAAACTGTCCTGAATTTAATTGGACACAAGGCAATAGTAATGCGAGAAGGCAAAGGAAAATAGATATTAAATTGCTAAGAATTAATAGGGGTGTGTACAGTATACAGTAAAACTGCAGGAATAGAGTGTGGAAAGGCTCGGGTCCAGGCAGACACAAATTTCTGACCCAAACTGTCTCCCAAACTGGCTCTTTGTCCCAGTGACTCCAAAAACCTCGCCGCACCTTCTCCTCTGCCACATGCACCCCGAGCATGGCAGCCATCCGCTGGGAGGACACTTATAAATCCTTCCCTGACTGCCTGCCGAGGGGAAAGCATGGAGAATCATTCCTATTCACGCTGGCTAATGTTTTACAGGTTTTACCGAGGGGGTCAGTCATCGTGGGTCATTTGCGTCATCGCTGGAGGGAAGGGAACTGTTGGGCTGAGGTGGGCTGCCAAAGCGGAGGGGGCCGTGCTCAGGGAATGAGGAACACACTTGTGTGTGTATGTGAAGATTAGCACACGCACACCTAAAAGCTGTTTGGCATCAACACACTCTCACATTTTCTGTCTCATGCACCGGCCTGCAAAGCAAACACACACTCACACACTTAATGAACAAAACCACACTTGCATGTGCACTCGAAACGCTCACATGCACAAATATGATCCCATGATGTATTTGACACACCAGCACTGCATCTGCACTCTGGGTCCTGTTTACCCCTCCCCTACTCTTCACACTTTCTTACTCAGACTCTTCTAATTTCTGAAGTGTGACTAATGGGATTTATCGTCTTTACGTTTCCTGGGAGAGACTTAGCCTGATCCTAGAAGAAACCCAGTGTATGAGTCTCTACCAGAGATAGATCTGTCAGTCTCCCAGGATGAAAGCGCAGGCCACAAGGATGCCGTGGCCTAGAGAAAACCTCAATGGGAGTACCCCATATTCTGACCTCAAAAACTATCAAACACGACGGCATGAAATGTGTCACAAAGCGAAAATCTCTTCATGAAGGCCTATATGGATAGTATAAAAAGGTTTTTAAAGCCTCATCCATGTGGTTTCATGATTAAAAAGCATCATCTTCTATTTTTTTGTGACATTATTTGTGTAAATGTTTGTTTTTCCTTGCTCATGAGCTCTGGCCGACTCCTTCACAGGCAGTTAGGTTCCCAGCTCCGCACATTCAGCTGGGTGAAAAAGAGGGGATCTGGCTGGCTAGGCCTGGCAGCGCACCTCAAAACAGCATGCCAACGCCATTAGCGTATAATGGTCCAGTCAGGATTACTGCTGGGGCCTGGAGAGCTGAGAAGGGAACACAGCACTCACTTGTTTGTTTGTTTTACAAGCCTCTGCCCTGTTCAGTCTGCAAGGTGCCAGTGGGCTTTGTGTGGTTTAATTCACAGTTGATTCAAACGGTGTACAGTGTGTCAACAATAGTGGCTACTCTATGGCCACAGCACACTTGTTTCGAAGAGTTATGTCAGAGTAAATAGGTTATGACTCTGCAATTCATTTAATAAATCTAAGCTAACTTGTCTTCCTCTGAAATACAGACATTAAGCTTGAGCTGTCACTCATTCTGTGGTCGATATGTTATCCTCAGAGGTGACTACACCTGCTTGTTGATTGGCTAATTAGATGCACATCAAGAGTGCAACTAATTCTCTCTTACGTGCTTTTCATGTGTTACTGGACTGGCTTCATGTTCATCAAAAAAAAAAAGGACAGCACTGCGATAAAGAGTGCATTTCCCCATCATCCATCAACTTGGGCGATTCAGCTCTTCAGCCTTCTTCAGCCACTTGGGTATTTTCCAGCTGAGCTTTCATCACAAAATGGAAATGGTAATATTGATTTATGTGTCTTCTTAAAGACTTTCGGTAGCGTTTATGAATTACATTATGAAGGGCCCGACGATTAGGAGTGTAGGCTGATAAAAAGGGTTAAGCCACAGTTTTCCCTATTTTGTTGCTCACAGGTCATATTTAAGCAATGAAAAAGTGATAGATTTGTGCTAGTTTAGTGCACAGTGCAGGTCTCAGACAACAGGGCTGGGTGCTACAGTTCCACTGTAAAATGTTTTTATGAAGCCATAAGTCTGACTGGGACAGGAGGCAATATTTCTTTTGGAGGAGGCGATCTACGTCAAAAGGGGTTTTCAAAGTTAATGAACAGTTGAATAACAAAACAATTTAGACCTGACCTTGACGTGAGAACGGAAGCAAACGCACTGGACTTTTGAATCGTGCTAATTTTGGCTGAATAATGACGTGTGGAAATTTACCTTTTGATATAACACTTGTGAATTTCCACTACACACTGTTCTAGCTTTAGTGTCCCATTTGCTTTGCTATTAGATAATTCACTGAATGGGGAATGAGAATCTGAGAACACAGAGTTCAGTCAAAGGCAAAGCAGTATGGGAATTTGTGCATGCATGCTGCCTCCAGTGCATACATTATTTCATCTTTTATTCACAGGCCTGACTCAGCAAGGTCTGTGTTCTGTGTTTTGTCTGTGCTCATCAGAGAAAGGACCACACACACACACACACACACACACACACACACACATCTCCCCGACTATTTCAGCTGCACATAGAACATTTACAATCCCATCAAGATTCCCACAGGACTCCAGTAAACAAACAGACAGCGACTGCCCGCTCAAGCATATGCCTTTAAATCACATCCCTACATCCTTTATAAATCACTGATGTAGAAACATAAACGTACAGTCAGGACAGCACCTATGTACTGACTGATGTGCTCAAAGCGTGTGCATGCATAAAAGTGTGTGAATGCCAGGCTCTAATAAACAGCATGTGTACCTGTGTGGGGGCATAAATCTCTGCTTCCTCTTTTTGCAGGTGGAAGGATTTGCATTACAGAGCCTGTTCCCCTAGGAGAGGCTCAGGTCAGCCTCATGGGCAAGTTTTCCACCGTTAGCTTGTAAAACGCTTGCTTTGTCAGTGAAATTCACAGAGGGTTCCAGTTCCCCACGTAGAAGGAATGCAGGGGTCTGTGAGGACCGTGAAGGTACTGGGGAACAAGAGAAGGCCCTCCCTGACACACTCTGGTGGGCTTCTCTCTAAGCACAGAGCATTAAGAATGGGCCATCACCCTGATAGCCATCCTGGAAACCTGGCTTAGAGCAAAGCAAACAGGGGGATAAGATATAGGAGGTGCTGGTTGTCCTCTGGAGAAATAGGCCGCAGGCTCCACGAGTGATAGAAAGCCATCGTCTTCGATCGCACCCTCGCTGAGGCTCACTGAGGCTTAGCAAACAATACACAATATATACTATCTTAAAGCTCTCTGCCCAGCTCGCCTAAATGATATATGATGTGATAATAACGAAAAAATACTGTGGTAATAATATGTTGTCACTGCGTCGTGCAGCAGTTATGCCTTTGGCAATGGTATATCATGATGTATGGTTCCAGTGGAGCTCTACTGAAAAGTGACAAGAGCTCTGTGACTGGACCACCCAGAATGATTGTTCATAGGCCCACTGCGGAGGCACATTTATTTCAAACTGTGAATTTGTGAGTGGATACATGTTTTATATGTGTTTATATGCGTGTACGCCAGTGGTGGAAGAAGTATTGAGATCCTTTACTTAAGTAAAGTTTTTGCCACTTGGGGATAGCACAACATTCTGTAAACACAACATTGACATATTATCATCTTATAAAGTTGTTATGATGAACGTGTTCACAAACAGCTGCAGATTTAAACATCCAGCAGATATAGTATGGAGCACTAGCAACATTGGTTATAGTTTTTGCTAAACTACAGCTAATAACAACATTAGTAATACATGTTTTTGGCCACCGGGTGAATGTAAGTACAATATTCACTCTCCTTTTAGCTCTGTTTTGGTCTTCACCAACTTCTGGGGAAAATATCAGGTACTTTAGCTGCTAAATGCTCCACTGTGTTCACCAGCTTGTCGCTAACTTTTTTCTGTCTGCTGTTTGGTGCTGGGAAAGTCGCGTACAGTGGGTTTATCAGAGCTTGTTTGCTGAAAACAGCTGTCTGCGATGTCTAGAAACGAAATTGATGAAGGCGGTGACATTAAACCCAGCAGGTGATAATTCTCTGTGGGTTCGTCGCTACAGGCGACACTTTGAACATTACATGTAGTCATTTGATTCATTGTTAATATAGAATTATTGGTGCAGCATTAAGTTAAAGCATGTGAGTTTTACCAGCACAAAGCAATGAGGCTGCATGAAAAAACGCAGCTCTCTCACTCATTTGAACGAGGCCAATCCAGTGGCGCAGAGGGGGTGCCAACGCAGGGGGCTTCGAAAAAAAAAGCTGAACCTGGCTGAACTTTTGCTGCAGTATGATGTGATATTATCCGGCAAGGTGCTGCATTGGTCAATTGTATATATGCAAGCAAGCCTGGTGGATTACTTTGTAACGTGAACACCGTATTTCTACTAGGTACCTCACGATAGTCACGCCAAAAGACATATATTTGTCTCTTACTTATAATCTCAATGTAGGTTTTGTATGTAAAATCCTGATCCTAATATTAACTAATAACTGTAAGTGTCAGATAAATGTAGTGGAGTAAAAAGTACAATATTTCTCTATGAAATGTAGTGGAGACGAAGTATAACGTTGCATAAAATGGAAATATTCAAGTAAATGTACATTCTACAATTGGTGTAAGCACGTGAGTGAGTTTACATGCATGTTTGTTTGTCACAGTGCGTGTCTGTATATATAACAAAGTTGGTCTTTTGTGTGTTTACACCATGTGTCTGTGCGTTTGTCCATGTATACAGTTATCCATGTATACAGGTGTACAGTAAACATACAGTACATCCCTATACATATGCTTGTGTGTGGCTGGGTGTGCATACAGATGTGCAATAGGGTCCATGTATGCATGTGTGCTCAGGATCTGGAACAGCATGAAGGCCAACCACAAGCTAGAAAAACATTGTTAAAAAACTTTGTTAGTCTGCTGTTTAAACATGGAAGGAATCCTAGTAAAAATACACAAAGCATTTGTTTCTTTTTTTCACACTCAACAACACGGAGCAAAACTCTCTTGAAAGAACACTTTGCTCCTGGATCTTCTCGATCAGAGCCACTGGTGCCACCCACACACACCAGGCCAAACAGCTACTTGTGTTTACCTCGCCATGTGACTGAAGCTACGGTACGTCCAGTGACGTCAGCTTACATTCCTCACATTCATCAGTCTCAGTTCTCACTGATACTGTCTCAGATGCTGTGGAACAGAGGGGGCAGAGATCATACATTATAAAAGCAGCAATCACTCACTGTGTTTGCTATATTTATCTTTTTCTGATAAAATAAATAAGCACTACTTTGTGTTTGCCATCTGTTTTTGTAAGCAGTTGTGTGCTCATGAACAGCTATTGCCTGAAATAGTCTTCCTGTTCCACTTTAAACATGGAATCCATAAATAATTGCAAAACTGCTGTCAAGAGATGGATACAGGGAACAAACAACTCACTACATAAATATGCATGAATACTTCAACTTTAAACTACAGTATGTTTTGTTTGGTGCTTTTGCTTGTCGTGTCTGCAGCTTATTGTTAAATTAGTGTCTTTTTCTCTCTTGTATTATGGAGGACAACAGTGACAATGAGGATTTTACAGTTTAAGGTATGTATGTATCTATGTTCCCAGACAATGTTGTTTTTTTTTCTTTGTTGCTGTTGTTTTTGTTTAACATTTAACCAAAATCACACCTAACTACACCCGGGATTCAGGATGCAAACCCCAGTCTGTGGTGTACCAGTCCTAAACTTTGTACGACCCCCGTCCACCCCTAACCACCTCCCAACGGGTTTCATGCAGTACAAAAACATAGCACCTCCTTCTCTTTAGAAAACGTTGCATGTGAACATAATCTAGGCAGCAAATACATTTCCCTCACGTAAATGGGATAACATATAAAGGTAATTTCTTTGTTTTGTTAATATGTATGTGTACAATAAATTCGATCATGAACATGAACACAGGAAACACCAGAGTGTCACTTTGTTGTTGTTGTTAGGAAAAAACCTGTCCGTCTGGTTCCCTTTCCTGACTAGTTTTTCTCCTTGACAAAATGGTGGCGTCATACTTCATGCATTCTGCTGCTGAAAGCCACAAAAACTCTCACAACAGAGAAAGTTTAAGACAACACAACTCTAAAAGGGCTTCTAAATTCTTAGCCTATCCTTAACAGTCCACTCTGCGGCACAGCTGAGGAAACAATTAGCTAAAACCTTTGCCTTTCACATTGTGCTCCCCACGACGTGGTCCAAAGACACCACAGAACAGCAGGCTCATCTTGCTACCATCTGAAGAAGCAGAGAAAACATGAGTGTGATGGAGGCTGCGTTTAACCTCACTCAGTCATTACACTGTCCAAATCCACATTTGTTATTCTCTTAATTGGCCAATCAGTAATGATGGCAGGATAATTAATCAAACAATGAAAAGAAAGATTAATCCTGGTTTTAAGATCGTGTTCAGCAGAGGTTCATGTCCCGTGTATGTCCGACAAAGTGGGTCTGTAGCCTGAGGCTAGTGTGACTTCTCATCTGTAATTGCTGTAATTGCACTTTCCGTAGACCATGGAAAAGCAGAAACAAATAACGTCTGCTGCAACTCTGGATAAATGACGACCATCAGCCAGGATTGTTTTCACAATCCTGGCTCAAAAAATACCCAATTGGAAAGGATAATCCAGTATAATGGGAAGTACTTCAATTAATTAGAGAGGTAGACTAGAAGAGAGGTATCATAAAACTGAGCCATAAACAGCTTCAACTGCATGGTTGATAAGGCTGTACTGTGCAGGACTTGTAAATACAAAATGGCCACCCTGGAGTTAAAAACTGTGAACATTTGGGTAAATGGTCATATTTTTTCCATCTGAAAAATCTGCATGTTTATTATTTGCATGTGTGCATTAATCTAATGGAAAACAGACCCCAAAACAAATTAGTTCTCCCCATATAACCTGATTAGTACAGCTGCAATGTATCTGGTGCAGACAACCAGCGGTGATAAAGAGGAGGGGTGGGGGTGTGTGAACGGAGACCTCATAGATCTGGCCGTCACTGACACTGTCATCTGGAAAAACCCAGAATACAAGAAGGGAGGAAGAAACTGCAGACAGACCTCACCCAACCTGCATCCACATCCAAAACATTCACCGTCAGTGATTACAACATTATAGAACTAATCACAGCAACAATAATGAGCTGTCAGAAGTTGGAAGCCAATGGCTAAATGACGGCTGTCAGGTCGAAGGGAGATTGTTTTAGTAGAACAGTGCATTTTCCATGTGTCACATTTCATTCCAATCTTTTATACACTGTGATACCAACTGAGTAGATTAACACGGATGGGCTGTAACACGACGGTACTGCTGATGAGAGGGGTTCACTTAAAGGAGTAGTTCAGTATTTTGGGAGGTACACTTTTTTTGCTTTCTTGCCGAGAGTTGAATTAGAAGATCAATACCACTCTAATATCTGTCCGTTAAATATGAAGCTACATCCTGGAGATGTAAGCTTAGCATAAAGGCTGGAAAAATTGGGTTTTTGTATGGATCAAACAAATGAGATATAACAGGTTAATTACTGAGCTTAAAAGATGCTGGTAGACAGACAGAGCCAGGGTAGCTGTTTCACATCTTTCAAATCTTTATGCTAAGCTAAGCTAAGCTAAGCTAACAGTCTCCTGTCTGTAGCTTCAATAACAGACAAATATAAGAGTCATATCAACCTTTTGATCTAACTTTTCGCAAGGAAGCAGATAACTATATTTCCCGAAATGTCAAAGTATTTCTTTGAAAATGATTCCCCAATACTTTCCAAACATTTCTGCAGTGTGTAAATCCACCCTGCCTGGCTCTAACACTCACCTTGTCCTCGTCCTTGACTGGATTTGATCTCTCTGCTGAGCTGGCAGTGCAACGCTAAACTGTGGGCAACCAGGGGACCTGTGCTGGCAGAATGGGCCTTGCCCTGGGCAATAATGCCCTCAACTATGGCTCACTGGGCTATGGTTCGATAGTGCTCCCAGGATCTCGGGTCAAAACTCCAGTCACATGCAACAGTGCACTAATGGGTATGGCTCTGTCTGTCCCCAGGCCTCAGAAACAAGTCAAGGCCAAGTCAGCCAGAAACCCAGCCGTGACTCGGGGCTGAGCTGTAAGGCGGCGCTTTTTTATGGCCATCATCTGGTATGGCTGCCTTTCTGGCAAACCGCACAGAATCACACGCACTCATGAACTACCCCTCTTGTTTCCTCTGTCTGCCTCTTTTTCCTCCCTCGCACACAGCCACACATCCACGGAGAAACTTCACACACACGCATGCACCTGTGTCAGACGGCCTGTTTTCCACTGGGGTCTAATTGATTGGAAAATGAAGACGGACGCCTGTGCCAGGCGAGCCCTGTTGATTAGCGAGAGACACAGAGTCTATTACAGTGGTCCTGCTCCCGACCCAAACACATCACCCAGACAACCAGTCAGTCTTCGTTGTTAGCCACCAATCACACTCCTGACTGGATGAGTGACGGAGCCAAGCACCCACATGACAGAGAGGCGGCGGTAGATCACTGATGGTTTGGGAGACAGCAATACCCCTTTCCTCAGCAGCGACACACCACTTTCAATAGGGGAAGGAAATGGGTTGGAAATGGGCAGTGTAATGCTTTCAGCCCCAGCCTGTCTGAGCAATGACAACAGACATAACACAGAGCCATTAACGGCTTCACTGTGTGAGTGTTTGGCTAGCCAGACGACCGGCCGCTGCTAGCTAGAGATTGAGGCTGGCCTGATTATTGACATTTTGATGGTTTCAGGCTTGGAAAAAGTCAGTCTCTACGGAACTCTGATAGATTTTGACTATCGTACTGAAAAAGCTTTTGCGGTACTTTGAATTGCGCATATACACACTTTATTGGAGTGGTACATCCAAATGTAACTGACTTAATGTGAAACTCGTTACTAATGAATTAATAGAGTATCTGTGCACTCCAGCAACCATAAAATTAGACAAGTGATCATTTTTCATTATACTCCTTTTTCAATTCAGTAATAAACTAAACCTGAACTTGCTTTATTGTCCTCTGGCACCCTGGGGATGGCTGGAGCTGTATTCATCTTAGGTAGGCACGGATACACAAGGGAGTATGTTTCTTTTTCATCCAAGCCGGCCCTCTCACCAGAGCGAGTAAAGAGAAAGGAAAAGGCAAAACTGTGAAGAGGAAGAGCCCGTAGAAACGAGAGGGGTCGGCCGTTCAGTGGAATTCAACAGTGCATGAAAGGCAGGGAGAAAAATGAATACATCTGGCGTGGAAATAGGTGGTTTGTCGGGCATTACAGAGTTTGGAGAAGAGAGAAAGGAGAGGGGAAGGGAGAGGACAGAGAGTAAAATGGGGGCTAATCATGAAAGAGACAGAGCTGGGAGGCAAGAGGAGACAGAGGATGACTAAAATAGGGACAGTGAAGAAAGAGCGAGAGAGGGCTCAGAGTGAGACACAGAGAGATGGGGATGAAATGAAAAAAAGAAGAAGTGGAAGGTAAAAGAGAGCAAAGTGCGGGGCTGTAATCATACCAGCACGTTGTGAAACTATAGATTAGGGGGAGGTGATTTTAGCTCGAGGAGTAATGTCTCCATCCGGAGCCGGAGCTTTGCGCGCACATAGGACGAGATGTGGGGGAAAGGAAAAAAAATGAACGCACCTCCCCAGAGTGGGGAGCACTGTGTTACCATGGAAACAGCTCTGACGTCAGAGCAGGCATTATGTGATTACTCATAGAGTCTGTTGAGGAGCGGGCCAATAAAACAGGGACCATTACTCACACACAGGGAGATGGCCAGAGCTCATGTTACACACATGCTTGCATATGCACACAGACTCACATACACACACTAGACACAAACAAAAGCATAAGGAAACACACTTGTATACGCACACAAAGTACCAACTCATTCTAGCTTAAATATAAAGCAGACTGATGATACACTGTATGAACATTTTTACAATCCAGACTCAGGAAAATCGTCACAGTTTTACAAGGGCTCCTGATTTGGAATGCATAATGTGCAAATTCAACGTTTGCTCGATAACGTTGGTGCTGAGGAATGAGGCAATAACCTGAGCACTCAGCGCTCAGTGCTAAAACCTCAACACGAGCGTCCCCTCGGTGACTGTGGACCACAAGTCTGACTCTCCGTCCCGACAACGAGGAGCGCAAACACTACCTCATCAGCACAACCACAACCAGGATATCGCTGGCAGAATCTGCATGTTCTGCATTCCACACACTTTGACCCATGTCTGACAAAGTACATCAAACATGCACGCTGACATGTACACTATTGTGCGTCACAACACACACAAACACACACACACACAAGCATGCACACTTCCTCTCGCCATCTCCCACACATTCTCCACTGGGAGTTAAAACACTGTTAGGGCTGATAAGGATCCAGGCAAACAGTGTGGATAAACAGTCACTCTGGTAATTAAGAACCACGGGCCTATCAGAGAAGAGTATGCAGAGACAAACATGTGATCCAGACTCCATTACTGGGGCCATATGCATTCCCACCACAAAGACCATTAGGTGAGTCCAGACAGACGGCGAGAGTCACCAGAACTCAAAAAGCCGAGGGTGGCTCCAGTAGTTTCAGCTCTGATCATATGAACTGTGTTTTCACCCAAAACGTCTACTATGTATATGTCACAAAATCGAAACAAATAAAACGGCTGCACATGTACGATATCTTGATAAACAGCTACGTAGAGATATTTTCAGACATGAAATACAAGACCTCTCTTTGTTAAAGTAATGGCTTTTTGTAACTCAGACATAGGTATCCCTTATGTAAATATTTTTTAACCTCTTTTGCCCTGGACTGAGAGGGTTTTCTTGTCTGTCTATTTGGCATAGGAAAATACCAGTGTAATACAGCTCTCTTAATAAGGCGAACAAGGGGTGAACAAGATGTGTATTTAACCTCACTGCTGTGACTTTTGCTGTTAAAACTTTTATGTAAAAGTGCCTCCGGCACTGCCATCACATCTACTGTACAAGACAATGTGTAACTCTGAAAAGGGCTTAAAGTTATAATCTTGAAGATTCTAATTTTGTTGTCTTTCGTGGCACCTATGGCGATAATTGGTAATTGCAGGTGTGTTTTTGGATCTTACTTCAGTTTCATTGTCTGTAGTCATCAATCTTTTCTTTGTTTGTTCGGCCATAGAAACCATTTACTCACAACGCCAGCAGAGACCGGAAAAAACAGTACACCGCTTCACACACAGGTGAGTTGAAGAGCAGTCTGTTGCGTTAAAAGCCTTGTTAAAAGCCTAACTGTGCGCCGCTTGTGATTTTTCCGCGAAAGTCGCCACTGACACCCGGATCGTAATACAGCAAATGCGAGGGCTTTCATCAGTGGGCCACAAGCTCAATCACCATTGTGTTACCTCATTCGGCGATAGATGATGACTTAACAGACATTTATTTAAATGAAAATCATATTATATGATTATATCTTTAAGGCTCGTTGCTTTCAGTTTTGTATTTTCACCAAAAGATACACAATTTACATTCCTTTGAAGTAAGTAAAAAAAAAAAAATCATTAATAGAAAAGTTTATACAACAGAGTGCTTGTGGTATTTACAAATGATACATGTTCACTCATCAAGTACAGTATTTATAATAAACAGAAATATTCTAAGTTTTTTTAAGCTATAGAATAAAAATGAATAATGAATAACCTCAATACTATAATAATAATAATACTATTCCAACTTTGAGTTTCATTTCATAAGCACACACATCAAATATTGCAAAGTAATGCGTCTCCTCATTGTTTTTTCTTGAAAAAGTGTCTGCTGCAAGTGAGACAGATCAGCACTGATCCAAACACATTGTACCTGCAGCTGAGTGACTTCAGCAGCTCCAGCCAAAAGGATCTATCTCTCTCTGTTCATACATGAAGTGTGAGCTTCATCCAGCATCAGTTTATCCTCATCTGCAGTATCTGTATTTTCAACTGTCCTTAATGTGCATGACGCAAGTTCAGTTATTGCATTTGGGACAAGTGCTCCATGTCACTTCTCTGCCACAAATGTGACTGAGCACTGGCCAAAACCTGATATACTATACTCTGCACCATCGCTAATTTGGTTACAATGATACCATATCTGAGTTGATCTGATTAGAGGTTTACAAGCCCAATAGCACACACTCCTTCTGCCTGTCCCTGAACATATCTTATTTGTGCACCTACTAGCAAACACGCATGCATACATTCAAGCGTCGCAGTGCGAGTGTGTGTGCACCATGTGCGTGTGTACATGTGCTGAAACAAGCTGCAGTCCACCTGGCAGGCCAGTGAACTTAATGAGTCTCGTATTCATGCAGCATGCGCAGCCACATCCGCTGCCTGAGGCTCTGACCAGGTGCTCTGACACAACACATATTCAAACAACGTGAGCAGGATCCTCCCAGAGGGCAATACCTCTTGAAATATCACCGTGACCAACAACATACCACCCAGGAGGAACAGTTTCCTTTAAAACTTCACTCTAATAACATTAACTGACAATAACTAACTTTTTAAAGCGTGGGAGGCTCCCCAAACAAGATCAGAAACAGGGTGATTGAGTTACTTTCTAAATGTAATTTATTACTGACTAACTTTTGAAGAGTATAATCAAATTGCATTTAATCATATTGCTTTTATAAATGCAGCATATTAAGTTAAATGGGCAATCCACTCCAATTTCATGGCAGTAAAATGATTTAAGGTACTCCAAATACTACTACCAACCTACCTTTACAAACGACGTGTGAAGTTATGTCAAATATTGTGTCTATAATCTTTTAATCAGTGCCTTTTTTGTTTTAATATGTGCTTCTGGCAACTCCACTTCAGATATATCTAATATGATAATAATCTGATTTTCTCCTTAACAATAATGCACAAGAAATGCTGCATTAAAAAGTGTGATATTACTTCAATATTATCACCAATGTTATTATTATCTCTAAATATTGTAGTATCACCATGAGTAACTAACCGACTCACAAGACACTATGCCATGGCCAGGCTTTGCCATGCAAGCAATTTGGCCATTTGGTTTCTTGCTCAAGGACACTTCGACATGCGGACAAGAGGAGCCAGGGATTTAACCAAAAACCCAGTGATTAATGGACAACCTACTCCACCTCCTGAGCCGCAGGTGCCCTAAATTGTTTATAAGGAATTGTTAACATATTGTTTATTAGGGCTTTTTCACAAAGATTTTGTTCCCGTGCACCAAAAAACCCCAGCTGTTAAAGACATTGTTCACCATAGAATCTGGTGAAGAAAAGATTGGAGGAATTGGAAGAAGAGCTAATTATGCTGTAGATCAGCCGGAGCCCCTCACAGTATCAGAAATAATTTTTTAAAAAAACATAAAGCAGCAAAATTACAGAATCTGTATGCTATAAATGGCTATAAATGGTTTTCACAATGATTTCTGCAGTGTTTTCCTTTCTTATTTTAATAATCAAAATTTATTTTCATTAGGTTTGTGATTTCCATTACACATTTAAGAGCGTCTCTATACACACTGGTATAAAAACAGTGAGAAATGTTCAAAGATATAGAGGCAGAACAGTTGGCCCTGTAGGAAGTATCCTGGCCTGGCCTGGCCTGGGTCCATACATGGTCCAGTCAACTCAGACCTAGCAACACAAATATAATAATGAATCACAGCTGCAGGGTCTGAAGAGAAGGCCTCCTCCTTACTTTACTTCCCAAAAACCTTCTCAAAACACTCCCTCACTCTCCCACTCCTCTCCTTTCTTCCTCACTTTCTTCTCTCACTAAAGTCAAGTAGGTAGACCTCTCACTCTGGAGAGCCATTTCAGCAATCATTACAGTAGGCTGGGCTTTCCCTGCAGTAATAGCTGTGTTGCTGCTGATGAGAGGCCTCACAGAGTTGACTCTTTCCCACCCCTTTTGCTCATGATCCTCAGACTTCCTTAGAACAAACGTCAAACTTTTCAGGGCCTATGAGGAGGACCCAGGAGGAGATGAGTGTTTTGTGAATTTGTTGTTAGGCTCCAAATGTGTGAGAGCAAGGGTTTATTTGCAGCCCACAGGGTAGCTGTCTGCTCCAACCTGCAGCCAGGCCCCGCGGATATGAACGACTTGGCCAGAGCAATGCTACAGGGGCAGTGGTGAAGGGCACTACAGGACTTTGAAGAGTGTGTATGTGTGTGTGTCCAACATGCATCATCTCCCCTAATGTTTTCTCTCAAATGTGACCCCTGGTTTCAGTTCCTTTCCAGCAGCTGACCACCATATGTAAAAGGCCCGCACAGGTCCACTGAATCCCTGTCTAATGGGCTGCACAGATGCCACTTTCCTGGAACAATTCCTCCTGTGTGTGTGTGTGTGTGTGTGTCCCTGTCTTTCTCTGTGCAAACAGACTCTAACGTTCCACACATTTCCCTCAATATGTTTCACCACTGTCTGGAAACAATGAAAGGTGCTGGGTGAGAAGTGGGGAGGGGAGAAAAAAGTGGAAGAATTGTGGAAAATGGCACGGCGGGAGAAAGGGAAACACATAAGGGGGAAAGTTATGCTGCTGTTTGGACAAGCGTTGTTGAGGGTAAGTAAAAAGGGAAGTACGTAAACTAACAGCAGGTCAGTCGTGAGGGGAGGAGAGAGGAGGAGAAGGAGAAGGAGAGAGTGAGGGCAGATTATTGACTTAATGGCAGAATCGAGGCTGTCAAGGGCTTCAGAGACACTGTTTGTGTAGTTTGGACTGGGCCTGGTAGAGCGTGCGGCGTGATGATGGAAATCTTACACTCACTCAAAACAAGCCCACTGACCTTTTCATCTACCGGCCCCTGAATCAGTCTTAACATTCTGCCAACGTGGAAATGAATGAGTGCTTATTGCATCTGTGGCAACATCACAGGCTCCGGCCCCCTTTTACGCAGGTGTGTGTGTGCTGTGCATGCATGTGCAAGTGTGTTTCATGAATGTTGTCTGTTTGTACTTCCTTCGTCATCCAAGCGCATTCCTGCCATCGAGCAACAATGTCTGCACATGTGAAATGAGGCGGGAATAATCTTTATAAGCATGTAATGTTGTCGGGTCTGCTCTCAGCTCGCTGTCCCTCAGCAACAGAGTATACAACCGCGAGGGGCTGGGCGTGACGAGAAACGTAAAGCCCTCAGTCACAGTAAATTGAGTTGCTTCTTGAAGGTGACCAATCTTCATTACCACTGACATTTCAGAAATAATGAGCTCATCATAGACAGTGCGAGCAGCCTCTCACTGGAGGAGCCACCATTTTGTTTTCTGGACTTTGTCTGAATTCTGAACACACAGAAAAAAGGCCCGACCCAACATCTGCCTGAGACGACATAGCCTCTGACTCGTCCCTGGGGAAAAGATAACAAATGAAGAGGACACGGCTGCCAAACAGAGCTAGATTAAAAACTAAACAATATCAACATATAAGTCGCACACAGCCAAGCTTATGATTGAGATCAATAGGCATTGATGTTTCCCTTTTCCATAGATTTGGGATATTCTGCAGATTTTTCTCAAAAATTGGGAAGTGACTGCCAGCTGCAGCTTGGCAGGTAGTGTGGCAAAGCAATTCTTTGAAATGGAGAAAAATGCTCTGACCCCATTATGGACCGAGACACTTATATGCAACATAGATGAAATCCAAAAATATCTATCAAAGGTGATCCAAGAAAGATTCCAGGGTAAATGCCCTGAAATGAGTTGTTTACATAGAGAATAAGTCAAACCTGTGATGGTCATATACAAATCACATGAACTCTCACATTGCAGGCTGGACTGTTTTACCCGCCACTTTGTCCAACAAAGAACTGCTGCGAGCATAGTGAACAAAGACACTGTATCCATGATTTGATTCAATCAACTGAATTTGTGAAATGCCTGAGTTTTTTTTTCCTCGTTACCACAAATTATGTCGAGGATCGGTTACACCACAAACCGTGCTGTGTGTACCAGGTTTGGAGAGTGAAATCAGATTAGATGAAACATTATCATCTCCCACAGGGGACTGAGTTCAGACTCACATGGTGGCACATGAAAAACCAACGAACTGACAAAAAAACACTTGATAGGAAAGCAGAGGAATAAAGCAGTTGGGGCAGCAGAAACTAGCTGTAAATACGACACTGACACATTATCACCATTTGGGTTGATATACCAAACTTACATTATACATATTCACTCTCCTTTTAGCTCTGTTTTAGTCTCCACCAACTCCTGAGTGAAATACTGGCTCTTTAGCCGCAAAATGCTCCACTATTGTCACCAGCAAGTCGCTAACTTTGTCTGCTGTTTGGTGTTGGTAGTGTACAGAGAGCTTTCCAAGGCGTTCTCGCTGCTGCTACTGTTGAAAACAACGTAACAGTAAAGTAGTGGGCTGTAAAACCAAAAAAAAAAAAATGTGGTGAAAGATGCTAAAGCCCTCCACAGAGGGGAGCTGAAGGGAAAAATGTTGATTATAGCCGCTTTAAAATTCAGATAATAGAAAAGTAGCGATAGAAACATCTCAGAAAGCTTTGGTTTGCATTTTGTTGTTCTCCAGTGGGAATGCATGTCAACCTGGAGCTGTGCGATCTACCCAATCTCTTGGAACAAGCACTACGACAGGCACCTTTACAGTTTCAATAAAAGGAGAAATAGCAGAGAGATAAAGAGAGCCTATTGCTCTGTAACACGTCTAACTAACTGACAGACCAGAAAGAAAGGCTTTATGTAACGTCTGAAAGTGCCAGAGTGATGGCAGAGGAGCAGATTGCCCCTGGCTGATGGAGCCAGTGGAGAACTGAACTAGTGGTTCTCTTGGGCCCAGCATCACCTCGTCTTCGCTACATCCACCTTACATAACAGGAGTAGCTGAAAGGCATACTGTAGAAGCTGCTCCAGGTTCCTTTCTACTCCTCTGAGACCTGTTTAAAGAAATCCCACCAGATATGACCTGAATGACCCATTAACACCCTCCCTTTTGTCATGCTGTACCTCTTTTGAAAGCGCACAAGCTGACGACCACATGAGTTCCCGCTTGTGCACTGCCACAAACCCAAATGAGACCCGGCTAAAGTTCCTGTGCCGTTGATCCTTTTTCTGTGGGTATTTTAATGGAAAATAAAGGCAGAGTAGAAAGTGTGCATACAGAATAGGTGCACATGTGTGCATGTCTCTGTGTGTGTGCGTGCGTGCAGGCTCATCTGTGCAACATCTGCTCAACCAGCCCAAGGCTCCTCGCCTCTTGAGAAGTGGGTCACGTTTCCCGATGACGTCAAAAGTCCTTCTGCCTCTCCAGTTTGTGGAGCTTTGCCAAAACCACCACATGCCATTCCTCGTCCTTATAATGGAAACGCTTTCTCCAAAGCCTTGATGAATCACCTGCCAAACCTCTCCCAATTCTTCAATCTTAACACTGAAGTGGGTCTGACCATGACAGCGAGACATAAGGTGGAGGGTTGATTATTCACGGAGGAAAAAACATGATAAAAAATGTCAACACACATTCTTACATTATCTCAAAGAGGAGACCAACAAGAGAGAGGTAAAAGAAAGGTACAGAATTACAGACAGACAATGTCGGCACCAAATCTGCAATGTGGTCTCAGAGCCTCGATCCTGAAGACCTGACACTAAACTCTTTCCATTGTCAATGGAGAAGACAGATCAGAGAAAAATAAAAAAGAGAGAAGAGAAGAGGTGTCTGCCACAGTAGGTATAGTGATTTAATTTAAGCTGTCCAGTCCTGGAGGAGACAACACAGGGATCAGCGAGAGTATGAATGGAACAGCAGCTAATGGAAAACATTATGGAGAGAGAGAACGTGGACAGAGAAACCTGAGGCAGCCCCAGGCACATAACCATTAAAACAAAGGCTCAGTACGCCTATTCTAACCTCAATCACATTGTTGTAAGTCCCATTTTCAATTTTCACCTTCTCTTTACACAGAGCATGTGGCTATGTGTTATCTGGGCGGACGAAGGGCTGTGGATGGGGATTCATTTGAAGTTGTCTGAAACAATGCCACACGTCTTATCAACGAGGCTCGCGTGTTGTCATGGCATGTCTTTTCTCACTTCTTCTTTTCCAGGTGAAGACGTGACCCAAACCAGCATCCATGGATCAGGTTTGGCTTGTGCTCCACAAGGCAATTAGCTGGTGAGCTTGGCTATCTTGGGCAGGAAGGGGTGCTTGGAACCAACGGCCCACTATCTCCACTACACAGGACTTGTCTGACCACACACACACACACACACACACATGCACATGCACAGAAAAGCTTGCTGTTCATAGTCATCAATTGTTGGCCGAGTATAAACGGATGTCACCTACACAAGAACACGTCAGCTCTGACATCGTTTAGTGTCTCCAGGCAATGCAGAGCATAGCAGCAACAAATCAATGAGACCTTGCCTAGCCAGTCTGCTGGACTGTGTGTGTGTGTGTGTGTGTGTGTGTGTGTGTGTGTGTATTAGCAGGTGGTTACAGTGTATAGAAAAGATGTACTGGAGGGGTCACTGTTTTATCATACTCCTCACTGACAAAAAGCCAAGGGCCCGAGCAGGGATTTGGGAAAACGGACTGAGTACAAGCCACAGCTCCTGCCTTCGTCTCACCAATTCTCTAACAACTGAGCAGAGACTTACACCTTCAAACTGAATAATACAGTGTGTAGCTGAACTCTTGCAAGTGTGGGAATATCTCGGGGCCCTCTGGATGTCTTGTCCTCACCATGTACCTAACAAGTGAACGTTAACTTGAGACGACATTCACTTCACAAAAAAATTAAATTAAATATTCATTGCGCTTAGTACATTGAAGGGAAAAAAGTTCCTCTAAACTTTTTCTAGTGTCCCACATTAATAAGTGATAATGCACAAACTTCCACACACACACCTCTTTCTACGAGGAATCGTGCTAACAAACACAGATAAATAGGAAACACTAGAATCACAGAGCAAAAGTGTTTCTAAAACTTTCCAAAAACAAGCAGACTGCTTTTTAATTTTTCACTTCTTTACCCATTTATTGCTATTTTTAATTAATAAAAATAACTCATTTCCTTGAGCTGACCATTAGCGGTTTCTATTTGCAGAGTGGATTCAGAGATGTGACCAAAGTGGCTCCACGTTGTTAAACTGAGCATCATAACCAGCATTCCAGCACTGGTATTTGTTCGTATATGGTGCGTCCATAAGTATCTAAATCATACACACTGTATACCATCATGCAAATTCAGCACAGCGCTACAGCGCTATACATTGCGCTTTTAATATCTGACTAATTGAAAGTGACTGTGCGAAAACAGCCCTTAACCCAAGCCCTAA
>NTHP01000023.1:26077-49591 GCA_003416845.1 Oplegnathus fasciatus
TTACCAGCTGTTTAGTTTTTAAAAGGTTTCCAGGGATTCTTGAGTGGGTTCCAGAGGTCCTTGACGAGGTTCCAGTTGTTCTTGAGAAGGTTCCAAGACTCCTTGAGGGTCAAATGGTCTGCAAGGGGTTACAGGAGTCCTCGGGGGCCTCAAATGGTCCTTGATGGGGCTGAAATGGTCCTTGAATGGGCTCGAATGGCGTTTGAGGGGTTCCAGGGGTCCCCCAGGAGGCTCAGGTGGTCCTTGAGGAGGTTCCAGGGTTCCTTGAGGAGGTGCCGGGAATCCATGAGGGGGCTCCAGGGGTCCTTGAGGGGGTTCAAATGGTCCTTGATGGGGCTGAAATGGTCCTTGAATGGGCTCGAATGGCGTTTGAGGGGTTCCAGGGGTCCCTCAGGAGGCTCAGGTGGTCCTTGAGGGGGCTGAAATGGTCCTTGAATGGGCTCAAATGGTGCTTTAGGCGNTGGCTATTTCTATTAGTTTCTAATAGTTATTCTTAATGCCTGCCACCGGGTCGGGGTTTTCCGCAATATCAGATGAAACAGCGCTGGGGTTTGCTCTGGCTGAATTCCAATTGCTTCAGCCGCTAACTGAAGGTCCGTCTCTGGGGCTGCCGCCCGCTCTCCTCCAGGCAAAGTAGTCTCCTTGCAGCGGGGAGTGAAGCGGAGGGAACATGTAACCTAACGTTCGGTGAAACACTACCGCCTTTGTCCACAGGGACCGCCAAAATCAACACAAAATGAAAAGTTTCACAGAGTTGCTTTAAGTACAAATTCGAATGCAGGACTTTTACTTCTAACAGAGTATTTCTACGCTGTGGTATTACTACTTTTACTGGAGTAGAGGATCTGAGTACTTCTTCCACCTCTGCAAAAAAGCAAGTGCATTCACACACTCACACTCACACACACACACTCACACTCACACACTCACACTCACACACTCACACTCACACACACACACTCACACACACACACTCACACTCACACACTCACACTCACACACTCACACACTGGGGTCCTGGCTGAGTCCCTTCACATTCCAGGCTGGAAGCAGGACGGCCTCTCCAATCACAAAAACCAAACCAGGAGAATAAAAACATTCAAATGAAGGAAGAAAAGACGAAGCTGCTGCTTTTAATATTTATTCACCTGCTTTCACTTAAAAAAATCAAAGTCTCTGACCAACTTCAGCTGTGATTTATCTTCGAGTTCAGTTTTAATTGTAGAGAAAAAAACACTTTTTCATGAGACAAAGAGGTCAAAAATGAACAAAGGGTGAACGAACGCCTGTTTGCATGTCTGCCTGTGTGTGTGGAAGCAGCCATAACTAATGGATTACCTACCTCACAGGCAGAGATAATGGATCTGCATATTACTGTAATCTGTCCCTCCTGTTGTTACAACAACACACTCATGCAGGACTATTTACTGGCGACACATTGACATGAAAGAACGAGTAACTATGCAAAGTTACTGAAGTTATTAAAGAAATACTGCAACGTAGCAGTATAATAACATGCTGTTGTGTCAGTCACACACACATAACACATTGTCCCACATACTCGCCAAAAAACAAACAAACAAAAGCACACAGAGGTTTATAAAAAATGATTTTAAATCACAGCACCGACATCGACAGTCGGACCAAATAAGTCAAAACATACACCAAGAAAGGATATACTCAATCAATCAATCCGTCCATCAATCAAATGTATTTATTTAAAGTGCTTGACAAGCAATTGACAAAACGTAGGATACTAAAAATGGATTTAGAGACGGATGCACACCAAACAACCAGAAAAGCACAATAAAAGATAAAACAAGCAATAAAAATAACAATAAAAAAAATACAATTATTAAATACAAAAGTTAGTAAAATGTTAACGAAATAAAATGGAATAAAATAATAATAATAATCAGCCGTAAAGTGGAATCAAATGAATAATAATAAATAATAAAAACCATAAAATTATAAAACACTACATAAAAGCCAGACTCAACACATGGGTTTTTACTGATTTCTTTGCAAAAAAAAAAAAGGATTTTAATTTCAGTTTGACTTTAAAGATCTAAAAGATTGAACAAAGCTCAGCTGGACAGTTTTTAGGTTTTTAAGTTTGAGAATGTTTGAAGTGGCCTCCTCCAAGTCTCGAGCCGTTCTTCCTTCAGTAATTAAGTTCAGTTTGTTTATCCAGGTGAGAACGATGATATTCAGGCTGGAAATGGAGCTTTTTTTCCCTACAGTTTAAGTTGTGGTTAATCCCTTCATCACCTCACCCTGCCTGAACCATCAATAAACACTTTTATAGACAGATGTAAAAAGCCTTTTTTCACACAGTAAAAACAAAATACGAGAATCAGACAGATGAATTCAAAGCAGGGTTGCATGAGAATAAATGAGGCCCCTTGAAGGAGACATAAAACAAAGTTAAAGGCCTGATTCTGTGTTTGCTTCTGTGTTTTATCACCGTTAGCCGAGCCAAACAAACGTTTGAAGGCAGTCTTGTCTTTCTGGTCTCTGTCCAGAGCTGCCCAGTGGACCACACAGCTACAGACTGGAGGAGCTGGCCTACACGAGGAGCGGAGACAAAGGAGACTCGGCTAACATCGGTGAGAAAACGCTTCATAGCTAAAGTGGAAGGACAAGTAAGACAGTTTAAACTGCGTGATTAAACTCAGTGTCACCAAACTGATGTAACACAGAAAGTGGTGGAGCAAAATTTCTTTGTGAGTGGTAACTAAAATAAAAGCATATTTAAAAAAAAGCACCTCTGAAGTTCACTAATTAACATGTTATGTCCCGTTTTTCTTGGCTGGGACTAGTGACTTCCTGGAGTCTCCACTGGTTGCCTAGCAACTGGCCCTGGCCAACAAATAGTCCGGCACATAACCCCCTCATAAAACCGTGAATTGAGGTTTTTACATTTCAGCTTATGTGTGGATTTAACAAAGAAGATACAACGTGCTACTTACTGAGCTTTAAAGGACACATCCAGGCTAGCTTTTTCCCCCTGCTTCCAGTCTTTATGCTAAGCTAAGCTAACTAACCGTCCGCTGGCTGTAGCTTCATAATTAGCTTCATAATTTACACACCGACAGGAGAGTGGTATCAATCTTCTCATCTAACTCTCGACAAGAAAGCAAATGAGCTTATTTCCTGTCTAATATTAATTAGAAATGAGAGTTAAGACCGGTGACAGGTTTTGAATTAGCTGCACTCTTTCCACACAGGAAGTAAAGCGGCGGTTTAACTGTAATAAATTAAAAGATGGATGATTATTCATGAGCAATGACAGCCGACCCAAACTTCATCAACAAGAAGCCAAAGACTCCACTCAGAGTTTTCTCTCTGTCTTTTTCTCCAGGAGTGGTAGCTCGTCATCCCCTCTTCTTCCCTTACCTGAAAAAACACCTGACTTCTTCTGTGGTGGAGGAATACTTCT
This sequence comes from Oplegnathus fasciatus, assembly GCA_003416845.1. Classification (NCBI taxonomy): domain Eukaryota; kingdom Metazoa; phylum Chordata; class Actinopteri; order Centrarchiformes; family Oplegnathidae; genus Oplegnathus; species Oplegnathus fasciatus. The sequence continues at coordinate 29,520 of NTHP01000023.1, forward strand.
CCCACCTCATCCGCCCGGGAGCGAACAACGCCGTCACACGGTGAGAAGAGAAATACTGTGTGTGTGTGTGCTGAGAGGAAGAAAGTGAGACATGGATTTATGAGTGTTTGCATGAGGTGTTGACAGCTGATTGGGAAGGCCCTTGTTACCCAGAAATCACCTGGGTCTGTGTGTTGTTACTGTGATAAAAACCGAAACCAGGAGTCATACGTGGACGGGGATCAGGAGTAGATTTTATCTGTTGTAGGACGTCTCAGATGTTTCGGCACTTTTAAAGTTTGGTAAACAGAAGCCATCAGATCAGTTTCCTGCAGGTGAAGAAGGTCTGATGTCGAAGCGTCCACAGTTTTCAGACTTACGACACATCGCAAACCTCAAAGGTGCTGGATGCACAAAGAAATGAATTCATCCACACATCAGTCTTCACCACAGACAGCCAGTCTTCCGCCTTTGTTCAGACATTCATGGTCCCCAGAGCATGAATCCAAATGACTCTGGTGATCCTCTGGCTTTTCCTCCAGCACCACCATGAGGTCCACATTTTTGGTTTTGTAATGAACTGCCTTGACGACTATTGGATGGATTGCCATGAAATCTGGAAATGAAATTAATTCATGATCCCCAGAGGACAACTTGTGGCTATTTATACCTTTGATCATCTGACTTTTCTTCTAGCGCCATCATCTGGTCCAAGTTTTGTTTTTCGTCCAAGAAATCGTTTGGTGTAAGGAGGTCATAAAACTCAGTCCAAGTCTTCAGTCAGTCTTTTTCTCGTCTTGACGTTCCAATAAAATCAAACATGTTTAATATTATCAGAGGTTTTTAGTCTTGGCTCATGCAAACAGTGAAGTTCAGTGACGTGAACATTGTCAACAACCAATAGATGCGCTCTCTCCAGCACCAAACAGGAAGCAGCGGACCGGGTAGATAGTAAACATGGAGGGGACTCCGAGGAGGCACAAGGCACTGTACACATGAGGGCTGCTTCTGTTTCTGCTCCAGCGTTCAACAGTTTTTCTTCTTGTAAATTTCCACCAGGAGCAGGATGAGAAATAATCTCAAAAGGAATCTAGTCGTAGTCTTGCAAGTAGTGACCCTGTATGATCCCCAGTCTTTGCAAAATCTGTAGTCAGTGACTAAAAACTCTGTGACTCATGACACATTGTCCTTACAAGTGAGAGCCTGTCAGGCTTTGTTAGTGATGACAAAATATATTAAACTGCAAAAATCTGAACTGCATACGATAATTCATCATATTATGTTGTGTTGAACAGCTTCATTAAGGATTGAATGTATAGTGTGTGTGTAAAAGAGAGGATGTGGTTGTGTTTGTGTGTGTGTGTACGTCGCACTTAAGTTTTAGACAGTTGAGGAACAAACACTTCAACTCCTCCACCCAGCATTCAGAGATTTCAACAGAACACACACACACACACTGACACACACACTGACACACTGACACACACACTGACACACAGACACACACACACAGACAGACAGCATGCAGCAGCAGCGATTAGCGGCTGTGGTTGGTGTAATCGCTGTCAGACGTCGGCCTTCAGCAACAAGACACAACAGAGCGAAAACAAGACGCACAATCTGCGGCTGAACAGATATTAGTCACGATCGAGACACACACACACACACACACACACACACACACACACACACAGCTAGCATGACATTCAAACTGTAGGAAAACCACACTAACCTCCTCCTTGTTTGTTTTCTTCCTCTTCTCTCAGTATTTATCTGTTGAGCACGCCAGTACGACTCCTCGCTTCATGCTGCAGGCTGTCAGCTCAGTTTTAAATAAAAGCCTGAACTTTTTAATCCCAAGGTCACAATAAGTTAAATTCCCTCATATTTTTCATATTTGACATATTTTAACTCATTCCTGTTTGTCCAACCTTTTACCTCTCCAAGCTGCAACTCATCTCATTAATACATCACTACTGACTTTATCTTTAAAAACTCAGTTATTGGTTGTTTTGTGTTTAACATCCCTGATTATAACCTATGAAGATCCACAGTTTGTCTCTATATTTAACCTGCTATAAAACATTACAAGCTATATCATTAATAATCCCAACCAGCTACAGATACTGGGGATGTACTGTAGCCACCATGAATGTATAAAACTGGCAGTCAACAGTCTGCTGTAGTTGAAATATTAAATGTCCCATATTGTTCAGTTTTCAGAATTCTGTCTCGGGTTAAAAATGTTTTTCATGATCTTTATGAATCCTTTTAAACCTTATTAGATTATTTACATAAGCATTCAAATTATTAAAATGTATACATTTTTGCATATAATTCACATAAAATGAAGAATATGCCTTCAAAATACTGGACTCTGATTGGTTGATAACAATTAATCTCACATGTCCTCTGCTCTCCTTGAAGAAAAATTCAGAACCCAAACGGGAGAAGTTTATATTTTCAGGTTTCATGGTGGCGCCCCCTGCTGGAACATATTTAGTTCCCTTAGATCTTGCTGAACGCTCGCTGAACGAGCTACACAACAAACATCCACCTGGGAAAAGTACACTGCTAATGTCAGTTTGTTGGTCAGATAGCTTTTAGTTAGTCAGCAGCACATTAAACAGCTTAAAAACGTCAGTTCAGATGCTGAATGATGTGGTCCACTACACTTACCAGCACAAATGCTTTTGTTTTGTTTTTGTATTTGTTTATATTGTTTTTCAGCCCCCCTGCTGGCTCAGCTGTCAGTCAAACACATAGGTGATATTTCCCCAAAGACCCTTTATGCTTTATTTTAATAATATAAAAGTCTTAAACAAATAGTTTTGTTGGGGAATTTTGGGAAATGCACTTATTTGCTTTTGTCGAGAGACAGATGAGAAGATTGACATCAAACTCATGTCTGTGCAGAAAGCTCAAGCCGGGAAGCGATTAGCCGAGCTTAGCATAAGAACTGTTGGTTGTACACCAAACAACACCTTTAAAGATCACATAAGATGTTGAGTCTCATTTAAAAATGACAAGTTGTGGCTTTATGGAGAGTTACTTGCTAGAACTATTTCTTGGTAACCAGCAACCTGGCGCATTGACTTCCTGGAGTCTTGTTGTCGCTGTAAGGTTGCCAGGCAACCACCTAAGACTTGAGTACATTTGGGTTTTTGGACCATTGATCCAAAAAACATAAGAAGTTTAAAAAAATATTTTTAACATTCTATAAAGTAAAAATCAACAGATTAATCAGTAATGAAAGTAATTGTTAGTTATACTTCCCAGTAGTGGCACTGAGTGCATTGCAGGGTTGTTGCCTTCTGATTGCATGACGTTTCACAGCTGTTTGTTATATTGAGTCCACCAGCATAACTGGAGGGAATCTAAAATCCTTTTTAAAACATCTTAGCCATGTTGCTGGCTCCGTTTTCAAACCCCACAAATACCACACTGACAAAGATTTAACAGAGTGCTGAAGACACTGAAGGACGGCTGTGGTTCAGACCATTATACTGTAGTCAGGAAGAAAACCACAACTGACTGAGAGAAACCAGGAACACAACTTCCACTGAAACCAAGACACAATATAAACACGCGACTGTCATAACCCTCCTCCAAGGTAATCACCCTGTAGTGACACAGCAGCGTAGACACAATAGAAGCCAGGGGTTTGAAGTTTTAACATCTGGAGGTTCAGTTTGTCTCCAAACAAAAGTATTGATTGAACTTTAAGACGAAGACAAACGAAGATCACAAATACTTTGAGGGAGCTGGCAGAAGGTAAACCACTGGGGGGCATTCAAAGCCTCACGGGTGCTGGACGAAATATATGTTTGTTAAAATGATGAGTTGTTCACATTTTGCTCTCCAGTGCAGTCATAGGTACCAAATTATATTGATTTATGTCGTAGAATATGTACAGAAAATCTCTGCAACATGTTTTCAGAAAGACTGAATGAAGGAAATCCTCAATGAGAAAAGACATTGTCGGCACTACTCGGCTTGCTTTTCTTATTTAAAGTATCCTTGGGTTATATTATAGACTCTTCAAATCAATTATTATTATTAAACGAGTCATTAAAGTATTATGACAAGTGAATAAAATATGTTGGTGCCAGAACTTCTTTCCATTGCAAATAGATTAGTAGTAGATTGATGCACCTGCTTTAGTCTTTTTTGCTTCTAGAAAATTCTTTAAACAAGTTGATTTCTGTCGGAAACAGCTTTCGACTGAAACAACATGATAAGAGCTAGCTTAAGCTGGGCTTATACTGTACAATTAATTATTATGTATTATTAGTCATTAATTATTAATATTGTCATTTGTATTAACCCGCATTACCATTAGCCCTTTTGCCCATTGACAATTCCAATCAAGTTTTATTCAAACAAGAATCCCTGGAAATGTTGACAAAAAGGAGAAAGGCAGTGTTGATTTGCACAATTCTATTTCAAACAGAAACAAGACCAAAAGTCTACGCTCATTCTAGCGGCTCTGTGAGTCTGTACTTTGGCACAATGTTGCTTCGAGCTAAATGCTAATGTCAGCATGTTAACATCATACACTGTATAGAACAAATGGACGTAGCCACCGTGACGTCACCGATTGGTTTGTGGACTCACGTTTTGAAGCCTCGAGTCTGGCATTTTGACCGTTGCCGTCTTGGACATTTGGAGCCAGAAGTGACCATATTTTGACGAGAGAGTGGAGCTGGGGAAGCGCGAAAGGTAGCTAGCTTGGTTAGCAAGGTGCATCCGTAGTTCATGTTAACTGTGATATTAATTCAGATGCTAAATTTGGCTAGCGAAAAACAGGCTTAAAGCAAAATGTACTTTGTCTTTTAGTACAACCGAACACTTAACAAAGACGTTTTTAGGCGACCAAAATGTTCCAGTGAACCTTCATGAAGTGAAAACACAGTGTGAAAGGATCAAACTTCAGGGACGGAAACACGGACAACACCGAAAAACAAGTTCACGGCTATTTAAATGTACACAGTGCCGTGCATATGCATTGCTACGCCTCTATCCTGACTGACAGGTCACCGTGGTAGCAACTTGTCAATCACAAGGTAGCCACGCCCTAAAGCATACCCTGCTTTATCGTCTGTTTTACTCTAAATGGAACCATAATTTACTAAATGAACAACATGCTGTGCTGAAGAAGACTTGAAAATAGTGATTGAGACCATAAATGCATTAGGAAAATTTCATTTTGCTCTGAACTCAAAGTGAACCTCATGGTGGCGCTAGAGGGAAAGTCAGAGGATCACCTGAGCCCCATGAATATCTGAACAAAACTTCATGGCAATCCATCCAATACTTGTTGAGATATTTCAGCGGACCGTTAGCTTCTGGTGGCTAATGTTAGCTAATGTTAGCAATCTGACATGTGTAATACCACTTGTGGCCACTGAGGGCGCTGCTGAGCAAATGTTACACTTTAAGATATTAAAGCTGCACAAACCGGACAAGACGAGTAGCTCCACGGAGAACCAGCTGTAGGTGTTAATGTGCAGGTATGACGGAGGATTTTGGGGAAATGGTTGAACACGTGCACGGCCGGCGGACATGTTTGAGCGATGACTCAGCGCGCGGCGTGTTAGCGATTAGCGTAATGAAGAGGTGGAGGCCGTAAAGCTCGCTGACCTGCGTCTCCTCTCACACCCCGAAACGCCTCCCTGCCGCCACAGACGCTTCATTAGTGCACCTCCACCGCTCGTTAAACCTGCAGGAGGCCCGCGCACACACACACACACTTAACTGCTTACAGACACACACACACTCACAGGTTTTGCATATGATCACATTTGACCCTTCCCCCCTCCTCTCTGTGCAACTGCAAACATATACGTGGGAAAACACACACTTTTGCACACACACATACATGCTGACCAAATGTGGTTAACCATGACACACACACACACACACACACGCTGACACACATTTCGTAGAAACTGCAACACAGCTAAAAGAGAACACACACACATGCATCAAGAACACACACACTCTCACACTTTGCTCACAAACCACGGGTATCCGGAAAACAAACTGCGCACACACACACACACACACACCCACACACACACACACACACACACACACACACTCNGTGTGTGTGTGTGTGTGTGTGTGTGTGTGGGTGTGTGTGTGTGTGTTTTTCCTGTTTGAATGTGTGTGTGTGTGTGTGTGTGTGTGTGTGTGTGTGTGTGTGTGTTTCAACCACATTTATTCAGCAGTGTGTTTTAAAAGTGTGAAGGTGGGCATTGCCATGGTTACGAGTGTGGTTTTTTTTGTGTGTGTTTTTTTTGTGGTTTGTAGATACACTCTGCCGGGGATCCACGCCCTCAACTTCGTCCTGCAGAGTTCACTGGGAGGGGGAGGGGTGGCCTCTCTACGCAGCGACCCCCAGGTAACACACACACACACACACATATATCACTTCAGAGGACTTGACATTGACTTACATTCATTTCCTGGAGACTTACTCTAACCTTAAACCAGGTCTTCACCTTAAAACTTACGATTTACGTTATGGGGACTTGAGTTTTGTCCCCAAAAGGAAGGCCGGTCCCCACAATGTGACTGTTTAAACATATTTATGTCCCCACAACGTCAGTAAACATGTCCACACACACACACAGAAATCAGAATCAGAAATCAGTTTACTGCCAAGTTATTTTGGTGCATAATGATCACAATAAACATCGTAACAGAAAAGAAAACAAAAGTCCTGCAAAAGTCAAGAATCAGATCAGTTTTAAAATGAAAAGAGCTGCACAGTGTTTAAAAAGAAGAGCGTTGGATGTGCAAACAGCCATGACTTTCTACTCTTTCTTCACTCTGGAGTTTCTGTCCACTTCTTCCTCTTTCTGATGTCGCTCTTTCATCACCTCGTTTCACGTCCAGTCACTGTTTATAGCAGCAAACATTCAAACAGCTAAAACTGATCCGAGCGGAACTTACACTGTTCCCAGTTCAGATACAGGACAGCAGAGCCGCCGTTGTATTATACATTTTCAAAAAAGCTGGACTTACCTACAAATTATAAATAATATATTCACAGTTTCAAATGCATGCAAATATTAATCCTGCACACTGCATATACATGTGTATACTGTACATAATCACCCACTTCATGTAGAGTATATAAAGTGATCTATTACATTACTTATTCAGTATTTATGCCTTTGCACTTACAATTTACAGAACCTTGACTTGTATGTAGACATTGTATGTTGTTGGTCATTGTTGCCTTTTGAATATATTTATATATATTTATATATGTCTTTTTTCACCTACTTGAATGTACACAACAGGTAAATGTTTATTTTTATCTCTCTTTGCTCAGCTTTGTTGTCCTTGTTTTTAGCTGTATGTCTGTTTCAGTCTTCCAGTAAATGATTCTGTGTGTAACATGGAGAGCAACTTAAAACCTGAGTCAGACTCCTTTTACATGCTCGTTCACATACTTGGCCAATAAAGCTGATTCTGGCGTTGCGAGGTTAAGATATTATGAAGTATGTATTCCCAACAAAACATAAAAATCAGCAGCTAAAAGGTTTGAAAAGCCTCCTTTTTCTACTTCATGGTGGGAGCATCAGAAAGCAGCTAACCAGTCCTTTGTCCTCCTTTAACACTCTCCTTTTCGCTCTTTCTGCCTCCTTCACCCTCCTCCTCCTCCTCCTCCTCCTCCTTCTCTCTCCATCCCTCGTTCAGACGCTCCTGTAAAGTTTTTTACCGCCTCGCTGGAATCCACAGCACATCAAAGAAACACACACACACACTTCACACTCGGGCTTTGACCTATAAAACTCAAACACACACAACGTGCAAATTCAAACACATCAAGGTGGAAACAAACGAGTTCATCTTGTAAGAACGAAGACCGTTTTTATGCTTTTGTTGTTTTACGCCGTTGCTTTCATTCCTGTCTTTTCTCAGGGTAAAGCCTACGGTCAGATGCTGCTCGACTTGAAGCTGAAAGGACTGCCTGACCTCAAATCACTGGTGGACTGAACGAGAGAGAGTGAGTGAGAGACACTGAGAGGAAGAAGGAAGTTAATGAGAGAGAGCGAGAGAGAGCTGTGGGAAATGGAGACATAAAAACACAACAAGAAATGAAAGTGAAAGCAAAGAAAACTCATGAGGGTCATTTATGGATCATGTAAAAGAGATTATTTTTTTTGTCCTCAACCCAAATAAGGGAAAACCCGAAGAGCACAAGATTACAGGAACAAACCTCATAGAGTTTTATAACCTGTACCACATATGGGATTTAGCTCAGATTCACAGGATTTGATTCACACTGCGAACCAAAAGAGAGCATTCAGGAAAGTTTCAAATAAAACACCACCACAAAGTATTTTAATAAGCTCTGTAGCACCAAGAGGCTCCACAGCAACTTTAACGCTTGTTTGCATCGACTGTCTGAAGTCACCACAGCATTAATGAGATGCTTTATTATCTCAAATCACAGATGTTCAGTTCAGTTTCCCTTCTCACAGCTGCCTTTACTACACAGAGTAACGGGGTCAGTATTACGGTTTACAAAATACCTGGATTCAGGGTAGCTCAAGGAGCTAACATATCTCTTAGCAAACCTTTTACCCCTCCCCTCTTTTTTATTAGTAAAGATCAATGTACAAAAAAGGTAGCAGCTTCTGATTTTTAGCCGATTCTGGTCGACGCTTTTGCTGGTTAAAATAACAAACCTCACCTGCAGATTCTGTTGTCTGGTCCGACTTGGCCAAAGATTGCTTGTGAGGGAAAGAAACACCACTCCACGGCCTTGAGCGGTTCAGTAACAGTTGGTAGGACTTCTGTTTGTCTTTGAAGCTTGTTGGTTTAATCAAAAATCTATTTGGTCTTCTCCCAGCTGTGACTGTTCAACTTCATCACAACAGAAAGCTGTTGAAGCTGTGAGGAGTAACAGCTTCGTGCTTTCACGGGACATAAAGAACATCTTCAAAGGATCATTCTGGTTTATTACAACTTGGATGGTTTTTTGTAGTTACAGTAAGAGATCTGGTTTTCTGAGGACGTCTGACGGGTCAGATGATAAGACAAGTTCAGTCAAACTTATTTGGAAGAGAAAATAAAGGTGAACAGTAAAATTGTCACCCAAACTGTCTGTTGTAAACACCCATCACAGTTTACAGACCCACTTCTTGCTTCAACTTTGACCTGCTGTACTTACCGTACGCACAGTTTTCCTGAACTTTGAGGGACTATTAGCAACATTTCAGGTGCGCTCATTTTCAGTTCGACCTCCAAATGAAGAGGTTTAGATAATGTGGATAAACTGTTAAATCTGTGATCATCTGACTGCTCGTGCTTATTGAACTTCTTTTTATTGATGTGACGTGTTCCCAGATCTCAGATACTAAAATGTTGAGTTCAGTGTTGTTAATACTGACAGGAATGATGGACAGAACTAAGAAAATAAGACCAAAGTTGTAATAAATGAGAGTTTTCCTCTAAATGCAAAATCCACCACAAGTCAAGACAGCTCTTGTTTTCCATAATCCCCCCTCTTTAAACCATTGAGGATAATGTTCGTCAGTAATACACTGCAACAATCCTTTAACATGAACATGGACAGTAAAAAGACAGAGACGGTTTTCTGTCCTGCAAGCTCAGACCAGTTGTGGGTGAAGGGAACATATTTTGGGGCTAAATGTGCAAGTCACAATCTGGACCTGAACTCCATACCAGCTTCAGGGGAGCTGCCCCTGACCTCTGACTTCCTCAAAAAAGGAGGAGCGCTGGTTTGGGTTTCCCTTGGAGGGTAAACAGAGTATCCACCATGGCTGCGAGACGCTCCAGTCAGACATCAGAGGAGACACATGCTCGCAGGCCTCCGGTGGAACGGGCGCGACGCCTGGTTTCCCCCGTCTCCCTCACCTCAACACGACCCGGCTCCGATGTTCGCCGCCCCGCAGGAATGTGTGTCTCCTTCCACCAAACCGACTCTCTGGCTTCCAGTCTGTTTATCCATAATTGCAAACAGACTGAAGCCGCAGTCAGAGTCACTCAGCAGCTTCCGTCGTGGCTGAAAACTCATCTCACCCACCGTCTCTGAATCACATCCCCCTTTCGCAAATCTTCCTCCTCATGCCGCTGCAGTTTGCTCTAATCAGTAAAGGAGAAAAAATATCATCTGACTCTTTTCCTCCTTCCTCCAGCTCTTTCCTGTCACTTTGGATTTGTGAGCCTCTGCTAAATTTCTAAAATGTGAAACCCAACAGTATTTCCTAAAAAGGGTGAGCCCAAACATACAAAAGAACCACATTAGACAGTCTGCCTCGAACAATAACTAAACAATGGCCTTCTAAACAGATGTACAAAGAGTTTTACACAATATAAAACCATAATAAATGGCAGCAATGCAAATCTCTCCAGACATGAATTGAAAGCAGAGTTGCATGAGTATAAATCAGACCAGTAAATGGGGAATCACACGGGAAAAATAAAATCTGCCAGCCTTTCTTTGGGATTTAAAAGACGACACTGAAGTGGTCCGATTTGCAGAGCGAGGTGTTAAAATCAAAGCTGTAAATTCCAGCTCATTTCCCATTTTCATAAAACCCCGAATTGAAAAAAGACACAAGACGCGATGTTACCACTTTACACAGAAATGTGGAAATGCACTCACATTGTTAATGACAAAGATGAGGTTTGAGGGCAAAACTTTGGATTCACATCTGTCCTGCACATTGTTGCTTCCCAAATGTCTGACCCTGTGATTCCCAAGAAATCTTTTCGAGACTGTGTGTTAGTTATTTGGAGAATCACTTCATCATTGTGGTACAACTTTATCCAACTAATTCTTCATTCAACCCCCAAAATAACATGGACTGTTTGATGTTTACCCAAAGCGCTTCATGTAGCCCTGAGTGTGTAGAGAAGGATTTATAAGCAATTGTTGATTTTTGAGCATGTTTTAGTAATTTTAGATGCTCTCTCTTGTTTAAGACAAATATCAGACCTTACTTCAGGAAATATTTGGGCCTAAACAAAAGTTTTCTGAATCAGAATCAGCCATGATTGTTGTTGAGCCTCGCCCTGGCGTTTAATGTCCGTCCCCGCCTCCTGAACTCATCTGCGACATCCTGATCTAGGGTTGGGCGACCGTTTCTGTTTTCTGATCGTCCAATCGTGGTTACTCGAGATCGCCAGGTTATGAGGTGATTTATATAAGTGTGTGAACATTTTATTTAAATTATTTAAACATTAAAAAAAGTCAGTGTGTCTGTGCTTGGTGCGACAATTTCACAGCATCATGTTCCGTTTAACAGCATTATTTTATCTTTAATCCAAATCATATGCATAGCGTTAACTACTCTTATGGAGCGCAGAGCAAAGTTTTGGTGAGCAGGCAGATGGAGACGGGAGATGCAGGGTGTCAGATCCATGTGTTAAGCTTTTCCTGCCTCGGCTCCCAGACCGTAGTCGGGAAGCACAGGGAGACTTGGTTTCTGCTTTCGGGGCCGAAGTTGATACTAACCTCGGAGCAAACCCCTTGCGCTCCACCCAGCAGTGGGGAAAAGAAGAAACGGGAAACTTCTGTACACTTTACATTCACCAGCTCCTGATAACTTCNTCTCTCTCTCTCTCTCTCTCTCTCTCTCTCTCTATCTCTCTCTCTCAACCGCACACTTGCTATGCACACACACCACGTACACACTATGCACTGATTATCCTCCAAATGAGCTGTGATACTTTTACAACACATGGATAGAGACGGAAAACTGGTTTGTAATGAAGGATTTAAAATTCACTCGTCACTCGTGCTGATTAACGGGGCTCAGCGGAGCCGGGAGGACATGACGCTCCACCAGAAACATCTCTAAATGCACAGCAGGGCACAGATTCTACATCTTATTTTTATAACATCTCAGTTCTGATAGTACATTAAAATCGCCTTAATATCGGCGTAGGGAAAAAAACAATCGTCGATCATCCCTTCAAACGTCGATATACGATCCGATCGCCAATCGGCGACTATCCTGATCATCATCAAACATGTCTCTTTTTTTTTCTTTTGGAGTACTGGAAGAGATCAGTGTGCCACTCTAACCAACGTAAGATAAAAATTATGCTGTGAGGCGTCGTCTAGTGGTTTGCTACTAAGATAGGTTTGAGTCCAGAATATTAGACTTATATTATAATCTCATTTTACATAAGATTTTATATAATGTTGTATCACTTTTCGTCCACTTTTTACAATGATGGAGCTTCTTTACTGACAGTTTTTTCTTTACTCCGAAATTAGAACTAGAGTTTTTTTTTCATTTTAGTAGATTTAAAACAAACAGCAGAAAACAATAGAAGCTCAAGGGAAGAGCTTGTATTCATTTGTTTATTTTATGAGACTGAAGACCATGAATGTCCCTCCCAAATTTCATGGTCATCCATTAAGTTGTTGAGATATCTTGTCTGGGCCAAAGTGTTGCTGGTTGGGTGAAAAAGTAAAGGTCCCAGAATCCAGCCTTGTGGAACACCAGATAATGTTTTGTCGTTTAAACAGTTTGAAAACAACCATTAAAAACAAAAAATCTTCTTTAAGCTGGATGAAAAGCAGTTCAAGTTGTTCAAACTCTGCAATATCAATCCACTGAAGAGCTTGTTTTCATTTGTTATTTTAAGACACTGAAGACCACAAACATCTGTGCCATATTTCAGTGTAATCCATCCAGTAGTTGTTGAGATATTTCACTCTGGAACAAAATGTTGCTAGTACAGCAATAAAGGACAGGTCCAAGTATTGAGCCTTGTGGAACACCAGAGAAAATCTTTCATTTTAACACATTTTAAGATGTAGTCTACGATTCTAATCCATAACATTTTTGTCAAATTAAGTGAATATCTCCTCACGGTCCGCTAGCTTTCCATTCTGTGTGTGCGCTGAAAAAAAAGTCCGGTGTTCATACAAAGCCCTGGCTCTGTAAACGGGAAACAAACAGAGCGACTTGGGTAGAGCCACCAACCCAGGTCACCCTTGTCAAATACCGATGCTTTAGACGCGTTTCCGATAAACACTTCGGTATAATATGTCACCACTCGTGCTCGTGCACAGGTCAAACTAATGCTGTGAGTTACTTGTGCGAGTTTGAAGGAGCACTGAAGGGAGGGGTGTATTTGTTTGGCTGTTAAGTTCAAATATCAACAAGTTTTCTCCAGAATCATAGACTACACCTTTAAGTCAACGAATAGAGAAAACAGCAAGCTTCAAATTCTTTAAGTTGGAAGAAAACCAGTTAATGCTCTTGGACGGGCTCTGGTCAAACTCTAAAGCAGCTTTCAGACATGCATCTCTTTACGTACATGTGGCGGCAATTTTACAAGGTTGGACCTAGAATTTAAGTTCTTGTTNNNTATATACATAGAAGAATCACACAAGGACGAAGCAGGTCGTTTTCTACTGGGGCTACTAAGAGCTGAAGTGCCTTGCTCATAGGCAGCTTATATTACTCCTTTAGATGTTCCAGCTCCACTCACACCTTTTATTACCATTTCTCTTTTTGTGACTGAACCAAACTGCCATTATTCAAAATGTCAAAACTGCATTTAAAAGCGACATCTTTACACTGTTTTTCATTTTCTCTTGATGTTTTCGGGACATGACAAGTTTGCAGGACTCACCTTATTGTGGAACCACGAGTGGGTTTTTTTGTATCACTGTGTTGAGTTTCGTCACAGGAGCACCACTTCAATTTGAACATTTTTCATTTTTCTTACATGTTGTTTCTCTTCATCCATTTCGTAAATCTTTTTTAAACTTGAAACTCATCTGTATTTTGAAATCAGATGATTAAACTCAGAATCAGAAATATGTTGTAATTAAAGATCTTCGAATGTAAATCGTAAACTATACCGTGTTTTAAAGAAAACCCTCACCTCTGCCTTTTTTAAAAAAAAACTGTTATTATAGAAGTTTGATTCTTCTGCTTTCTACAAATAGAAAATCACTAAATGCATTTAAACAGTGAAAGAGTTGATTTCTGTATGATGTTGTAGATACTAAACTGAAGATTAAAAATATTTTTATGAACAAAGCTTCTGTTTAAAGTTCATGTTATTGATTTATTGCGTGTGTGCGTGCATGTGTGTCTTGTTAACCGGTAAAATGTCTTTGTCACAGGAAGTCGAGCAGCAAAAGGTGTCGACAGCAACAAGACAGAAACCTCTGTGTGTGTGTGTGTGTGTGTGTGTGTGTGTGTGTGTGTGTGTGGGTGTGTGTGTGTGTGTGTGTGCGCAGTTTGTTTTCCGGATACCCGTGGTTTGTGAGCAAANATCATAGACTACACCTTTAAGTCAACGAATAGAGAAAACAGCAAGCTTCAAATTCTTTAAGTTGGAAGAAAACCAGTTAATGCTCTTGGACGGGCTCTGGTCAAACTCTAAAGCAGCTTTCAGACATGCATCTCTTTACGTACATGTGGCGGCAATTTTACAAGGTTGGACCTAGAATTTAAGTTCTTGTTGGCAGCAGAATTCCCTCTCAAATAACAGTAAATGATGAAACTGGTTAGAAAGTTTGTAGGAGATCTGGTCATGCCAGTCATTAAGCCTGTGAGAGAACAGAAAGCCATTTTTCCTTTCACCTCGCAGCTGCCAAAGATTTTTTGCCTTAAATGTGCCATCATGTCTGAATGAAGCCATAAGTAACATTTACGTAAAAGTCTTCATGACAAAAAGGCGCCACTTTAAATGAAGCCAGCGGTGTTGTTCCATGTCTGAAAAGGGCTAATGATTTGATGTGTTCACGGATCTATCATGTAACATATATACATAGAAGAATCACACAAGGACGAAGCAGGTCGTTTTCTACTGGGGCTACTAAGAGCTGAAGTGCCTTGCTCATAGGCAGCTTATATTACTCCTTTAGATGTTCCAGCTCCACTCACACCTTTTATTACCATTTCTCTTTTTGTGACTGAACCAAACTGCCATTATTCAAAATGTCAAAACTGCATTTAAAAGCGACATCTTTACACTGTTTTTCATTTTCTCTTGATGTTTTCGGGACATGACAAGTTTGCAGGACTCACCTTATTGTGGAAGCACGAGTGGGTTTTTTTGTATCACTGTGTTGAGTTTCGTCACAGGAGCACCACTTCAATTTGAACATTTTTCATTTTTCTTACATGTTGTTTCTCTTCATCCATTTCGTAAATCTTTTTTAAACTTGAAACTCATCTGTATTTTGAAATCAGATGATTAAACTCAGAATCAGAAATATGTTGTAATTAAAGATCTTCGAATGTAAATCGTAAACTATACNGCTCAGTGTGTGTGTGTGTGTGTGTGTGTGTGTGTGTGTGTGTGTGTGTTGTTTCCTTGTTCATATTAATAACAGCTTGTTCTAAATGTGGATTCCAGATTAGTTTTTCTATGCAAATATTACCTTTAAAAACAAGTGCAGAACAATTCTCTTTTCATATATATATATACATATATATATATATATATATATATATATATATATATATATATGTATACATATATATATACTGTATACATACTGAATATATTATTTTGCAGTCTTACAATAC
Organism: Oplegnathus fasciatus; assembly: GCA_003416845.1. Lineage (NCBI taxonomy): Eukaryota > Metazoa > Chordata > Actinopteri > Centrarchiformes > Oplegnathidae > Oplegnathus > Oplegnathus fasciatus. The sequence continues at coordinate 45,053 of NTHP01000023.1, forward strand.
TTGTATATATTTTTGCCTTACTATAAAAAAAGGAAAATGAAACCATGTCAATAAGCCACATACATTATTCTATATATTTTAAGGAAACAATACAGTAAAACGTAAAGAAAAACGAAATGTGTGATGCAAATGTATTACCAAAAGGAAAACAATAACAACAATAAGAAGAAATTCAAGAATGAATGAATAAACCTTCTGATATGTAAATCCACAGCATCTGTAAATCAACAGCTGTAGACTACAGATAAATTAAATAGATATAAATTAAATAGATATATACACACAGGCTCACAAGCATAAACACAATATAGAAATTTCAACAAAACAAAAATGTATATGTACATCTGTTTATGTCAGTTAGAAAATTGTTTCTGTCTGATCAGACCATAAATAAATATACAGTTCTGTCGTCCGAGCTTTTGAAGAGAATAAAATGAATTTGATTTTCCACCTTGTTCAGTTCACAACATTCACAGATTGTTTCATCTTCAACCAAACCTCCATCTGATGTTTATTATTTGTTATAAAATAAATATTTCAGCTGTATTCAAGTAAATACGATGATCAGCTTGTTGATCTGATTGATCGTCCGTGTAACCGATTAATCATCAGTTAGACATTAATTTCTTCCTCTCAAGGTTTGTACTCTGTTGTGTCATTCTAGTCTATTTATTTATTTTTATTTCATTGTAGGACTCATAATCAAACCGTTTACATCAGCTGAGTGTTGATCTGTTTCTACAGTTCAGGTGGTGTTACACCTCAACACACACTTCATTTTTTATTTAACTGCTTGTTACATTCAAAATATTTTCACAATTAAGGTTAAAGCTGTTTGCCAGAAGGTTTTTAGTACTGGGCAGAAAATATATGTGGTAAATTCAGTCTGTATTTTTGTTTATTTTGATCAAGAGTTTTGTGCTGTACAAAAATCTGATTTAAGATCTCAAAATAACTCAGAATGTAAATTATAATTACTCATTTTGTAGAGAGACTGATCTCTTCTCCTTTATTTTAAAGTAGCACAGCCAGAAAAAAGAAAACATTTTCTCAGGAGCTGATTTTGCTTTTCATGTCAATTTATCGTTTGTTTTTTTTATTTCGTATTTCTTCACTCGAAAACGCAGCAGTTCTTATGAACGCTGAAAAAAGGTCCATTCACCAGCTTTTTCCAGACCTTTCGACTCATCCCACTTTGTTTCTCAGCAGAAAATCTACTTTCTGAAAGGAGACGTTGCTAAACAGTCGTCTCTGTTGTGTTTGTGTGGAGGCCGAGATCTCCAAACCAAAACTCTGCATGAAGAGACGAACGGATCCTTTAATGAACAACACGGACATGATTAACATTCATCACATGCAGACAGCTTGGGAACAAGTGTGTGTGTACGTTCATTAATCAGTGTGAATCGTTTGTCATGACGTTGTCGCCTTTGTGCTGCTCAGACTGACGGACGGAGAGGTGAAACAACACATTCACAACCTCTCTCTGTCTGTCTCTCTCTCTCTGTCTCTCTCTCTGTCATGGAGGATAAAGGGAGATAAATTACATCTCATCCGTCATTATTCTTTCTTTTTATTCCTCTTTTGGTGTCCGTTCTCTCTTTTTGTCTTCACACAAACAAATGAGGACTCTCGTTAAGACGACCGTGTAATTATCTCATCTTTAGATTTCTTGTGTTCGTGACTTTATGATTTTTCTACCATTTATCCAGACAGATTTACACTGTATGGCCAAAAGTATGCGGACATCTAAAACTTTGCAGCCATATGCGGTGGCTGAACATGTGATTCTGTAGCAGCCTCCACTCTTCTGGTTCTGGCTTCCACCAGATGCTGAACCTCCGCAGCAGGTTCATCCAACACTGACGTTGGTGATCAGGTCTGGCTCACGGTCCAGTTCAGGTGTTGAATGGGGTTGAGGTCAGGACTCTGTGCAGGCCAGTCAAGTTCTTCCACACCAAACTGGGAAAACATTTTCTTTATTGTCACGTGGAAACAGAAAAGAGAAAAACACAAACTGTTTCCACAAAGAACAATAAGATGTTCATTTTCATCACTTTTCCACCAAAATATCCGATCCTGCGATGCGATATCCGCTCGCAGTGACAGTCAAAGTATTACTACACTTTTTTATGGTTGTATTGAGGCACTGGCAGCACTTGGTTCAGGTTCAGGAAAGATTCTGGTCTGGTTTAACACAGAAGAAGTCCAGAGTGACTTGAAGCATGAGACACAACGACTTAATTAACATTGAACTAAAACCACGATCTTTCCTCACCACAACCAAAGAGCCTTTGTTGTCTAAACCACAGACTCTGGTGTCCCTGCGGCTCCGGCAGAAGGTGAAATTTTGTTGCGGTAAAGACCCCCAAAATAAATCTTGACAGTCAAATCCAGCACAAAGACGACAGCATCTGTATGTTCTGTTAAAAGTTACTGCTGATCATTGAAGAGGAATCAGATCTGAAAACCATCTCTGGTCCAGTTTTTACAGCAAACCAGAAAACAGGAGCTGGTTGGTTCGACGTCACGTCCCCAAAGCGAAGTTATCCAGATGTTTAGCCCACAGGAAGAGGAGTCACAGTCAGGGCAGCTACCCTGAGTGGAAATAAGGAGAGGAAATGACAAGTTAACAGTCCTAAAAGGCACAACTAATCACTAATCATTAGTCATCAGTGATTAGTAATCATTGATATGTGGGGACTAAAAGCTGTGAGAAGGATGCTAATTTAGTTTTTGTTTGTAATAAGCTGCAGGTTTTATCCTCTTAAAGGTCCCACATCCCCTCCCCAAACTGCTGGAGAGCATTAACACCATGCAGGGCAACACACACACACACACACACACACACACACACTGAGCAGCCACATCTCGTCACTCAGCTCCATTCACCTCTTCACTGCAGCTCAGTCGGGGTCACATCAACACACATTCAGCAGCCAAATCTCATCCTTCTGCAGTCATTCAACACCAGTCAGGCTGCCTCAGCGGGGGGTGGAGGCTCAGTGTGTGTGTGTGTGTGTGTGTGTGTGTGTGTGTGTGTCCATAATCTACCCTTAATCCCCAAATCCTCTTCTTCTCTTCAGAGGAAAAAGGAAGGAAACGCAGGAGGAGACTGAGTGAGTGACAGACATGAGAAGCAGCCATCAGTGAGTTACCCATCATGCTCGGCGTGTGGCGTCCCTCCAGCAGCGCTCAGACGCTTGATGATGGAGCAAAGACTCAAACGAGCTTTTTAAACAGCTTCATTTAAGATTCCTGTGAGGAGTTTGAGTTCTCAGACTGAAAGCTGTCACGAGAGGAAGATGCCAGTGATGATGATGATGATGATGATTACAAACCCAGTTACAGTTTTTACAAAAACAAAACCAGAAACAAATGATGCTGAATTTTAATGTATGTTGTGAGCTTTAAAAACACCTCACAAATATTTAGTTTCATCTTTAAAACAGCTGCTCGCTGTGGTTTTTATCAAACAAACAGGAAATAGTGCGTTTGTTGGGGACTATTTTCAGCCGCGGATTAATCCACAACAGTGTGGCTTTGAACATGAAGAAACACGTAGAATATCAGCCGAATTATTCTTTAAGGAAGCAGCCGAACAAGAACTTTAAATATAAAAAATAAAATTTGCACAATGGAGGCGTTTTTCCCACAATGCAACACAAGCAGCAGCAGTGTTATTAGACCTGATCACTGCACAAAGAGCTGAGCCTGCACTTCACAGTGTGTGTGTGTGTGTGTGTGTGTGTGTGTGTGTGTGTGTGAGCGACATTTGCTGCGGTGGAAACTGTGAGTGCATTTGGTTGGCTTGGTGGTGGAAACCTTGTGTGTGTGTGTGTGTGTTTGTACTTCTATCTTTGTGAGGACCAGTCTGAGTTCAGATTTTTACAGTNAGATTCCTGTGAGGAGTTTGAGTTCTCAGACTGAAAGCTGTCACGAGAGGAAGATGCCAGTGATGATGATGATGATGATGATTACAAACCCAGTTACAGTTTTTACAAAAACAAAACCAGAAACAAATGATGCTGAATTTTAATGTATGTTGTGAGCTTTAAAAACACCTCACAAATATTTAGTTTCATCTTTAAAACAGCTGCTCGCTGTGGTTTTTATCAAACAAACAGGAAATAGTGCGTTTGTTGGGGACTATTTTCAGCCGCGGATTAATCCACAACAGTGTGGCTTTGAACATGAAGAAACACGTAGAATATCAGCCGAATTATTCTTTAAGGAAGCAGCCGAACAAGAACTTTAAATATAAAAAATAAAATTTGCACAATGGAGGCGTTTTTCCCACAATGCAACACAAGCAGCAGCAGTGTTATTAGACCTGATCACTGCACAAAGAGCTGAGCCTGCACTTCACAGTGTGTGTGTGTGTGTGTGTGTGTGTGTGTGTGTGTGTGTGAGCGACATTTGCTGCGGTGGAAACTGTGAGTGCATTTGGTTGGCTTGGTGGTGGAAACCTTGTGTGTGTGTGTGTGTGTTTGTACTTCTATCTTTGTGAGGACCAGTCTGAGTTCAGATTTTTACAGT